>CM059583.1:89597500-90197500 GCA_030407085.1 Trichopria drosophilae | reverse complement strand
CTAATTAATTCTTCCGTAAGGAGTACAAATGTGAAATGTCCCTCTTCATAACATCAGTTATTGCATTAATCTTCTTTAAGGCTTCACTGTTTTTATTGACATTTTGTTCTAGGAGAAAAATTAATTTCTCAGCATCGTGAGCTACAGTACTACTCTCCCTTATGTCATAGGTACGTTTTTTCAAGTCTCCTGCTATATTAGCAATATCTACCGTAAGACTATCAATCAAACCATTATTTTTATTCAAATCATCTTTATTTTTCTTTACTTCCCGCTCTAAGACAGTGATATTATTCGTAAGATTGCTAAGAGTGTAATTATTTTTGTTTAAATTACTGGTATGTTTAGTTATTTCCTGATGTAATTCACTAGTATAATTTCCAAAATCTGAAGATATAATCCGCCTCTTTTCTATTTCATTGTAATTTTTATCGATATCTTGTTGCATTTTATTTATACTTTTTTCAAAATATTCAATCTTCTCATTATTTTTAATTACACCTTTAGACAGTTCATCTATTTGCTGTTTAATATCGCGAATAGATGTGTGGAACATTCTCAAAGTAATGGCATCATCCGAATCTGTCGGAATTCCGATATTACATAACTTTCTTTTCTTAAAATCATAAGAACCATCTGTAGCAATTTCGACACTTTGAAATACTTGCTTCCGTGCTCGTTGAGACGAACGTCCAAATACATCGATGCTCATTATGATACTGAAGTAATTATCACGCAATTAATAGATTATATTAGCTTCACGCAACTCTTCAATAATTGATAAAATTTCATTCGAAAGACTTGAATTACCAGCAGCTTGCGATGCTATTAGAAGGCGCAAACGATCGACAAGTTCATTTGGATCATCCCAATGCACGTAGTCAATTTTGTGGTTTTGTTCAACAATCATGGATTCAGGCAAATTACCACCCTTTTTCGGAACATCTTTGAACATTTCCTTGATATAGTTTCGATACTTGTGGGAAGTATTATACCGAATAGGGTTTTCCTGATTCCAATCTTTCCTATGTGCATTAGTTAAGGTTAGTATACTTTTGTAATTGTTTAAATCAGACTGTTGGATTATAGCTATATCAGCTTTTTTCTTAAATAATAACTCTAGCAAACCTTCAGTAATAGCAAATTTGTTATCCTTAACAATGACATTTTTATTCTTAAATTCTATTCTCGAATCACCGATTCTTGTAGCACCGCCTTCTATGCGAACATCATAAATTGTATCAATAATATCACTTTTCTCATGAATATTTCTCACCAGTAAAGTTAGAAACTTATTTGATAACCTTTCTTCAGTATGATATGTAGGTGTTTTAATATCACTGCTAAATGTTTGCTCTAAAGGGGTATTATATCCATCAAGCATATCATCATCATCATCATCAAACTCGTTAACATCATTAATTTCAATGGTATCTGTTACTTTATCCTGTACGTTTATATCATCAATCGCATTTTTGTTAATTGACATTGTTGTAGCGTCTGCTATTTTTTCCAATGGACTTATCAGAGGTTTGAGCGTTTCACTTATCACAAGGTCATGCGTTTCTTGACCCATTTTTAATAATCGATGTTTTCGGCGAATAGATTCGCTAGCTTTGACAATTTGACGTAAAACGTCTTGCTGCTGTTTAAGAGGAGAAGACATGTTAATGCATGCAAGTCTCACTCTGCACTGACTTGTTACAACATTTTTTGTTTGTTCTTAAAATCATTTATGCTTATAAAACAATCAAAACCTTTTCGATACCTTCCCTCTTCTATTTCACTATCTTTATCGATTACAATAAAACCATGCTTATCTGTCCAACATTGTGTACATATACCTTTAAAAGTGTTGTATGGCATATCCGTATTGACATGATCATTATACACATGTTTAAGATTTATTTCATCCTGCCTAAAGAGAACCAGAAAATTTACGTTATCTCGAATAAGATGCTTGGGAACGCGAGCATACGTTTGACTGAGATAAAAGCAATCGACGCAATTATGTCTACCCATACAAAAGAAGGATCTAATGTTATCTTGCTTCTCGCAGGCAACATCATCAAATATAATAATAGAGTTTGGCCTGGCCTTGGCGGGTGGTACTACCTGTTCATTATCGTGAAAAGGAAAGTATCCTATGCCCTCCACAGAGTCGAGTAAGTTTTGTAAAAATTGATATTTTGGTTGATTTAACGATTTCGAATATACATATATATTTTCAAACTTTAATCCATTCTGATCGATGATTAGACTGAGTAGTGTATTTGTTTTTCCGCAATTAGACGGGCCACAGAAAAGTGCACGTATACTATTGGGCAGCAACTCCCCATGTCGTTTATGATTAGTTGCATTATTTTGTACAGACGATGTTAAATCATCAAAATTGATGATTGGGATTTTTGTTGGTTGTTTATGAAATCGCATTTTGATAATAACTGCTCATAAAAGTATAAGTAGCGTCTTTATATGTAATGTCAGTCATTAACTGTTTGTTACTTGAATGATGCACATCTTAATATGATTACATATGTGGGTAAAAACAAGAAGCAAAAACGGATAAAGAGTGGGAAAGGATTGGTCAATTCTTTAATTAATAAATTACCGGTAGAACTTCATATACCCGGTTATCAGTACTGCGGGCCTGGTACAAAATTAAAGCAATGATTAGCAAGAGGGGACTCAGGGATAAATCCGTTAGATAAGGCTTGCAAGGAACACGACATTGCTTATTCCAAAACTCGTGAAAATCCTACCGGTAGAAGCGAGGCCGATCGAATATTAGCGGAGCAGGCTTGGAAGCGAGTTTTAGCAAAAGACGCAAGCATTGCAGAAAAGGCGGCAGCTTGGGGTGTTGCAAACACAATGAAACTAAAAAGTAAATTAGGCATGGGACTGAAAAAGAAGAAAAAAGTGTCAAAAAAGAAAACAACATCATTGAACAACATTATTGCGGCTGCTAAAATGTCAATGTCACCAAGTAATAATGTTCAAAGTGTTATATCGAGCGCTTTGAAAGGGGCACGTAAAGCCGTAAAAGAAGCAGGTGGCAAACGATTCATTCAAAAAACTCGACAGCTATCGATACCTTCAAAGGTTGGAGGATTCTTACCTTTCCTAGCACCCATATTTGCTGGATTAAGTGCTGTAGGTGCATTAGCTGGTGGCGCAGCGGGTATAACCACGGCTGTTAATGATGCAAAAACTGCTCACAAGCAGTTACATGAAAGTGAACGGCATAATCGTGCTACGGAGACAATAGCTATAGGTAAAGGGTTATGTCTTAAACCTTATAAAAATGGTCTAGGTTTGAAATTAAAACCATATAAAACAGGTTTAGGTGTTAAATGTAGAAAAAATCGAAAAAACTTGTAAAGCTACCGCATCGAGCACTCACCGATGTAGATATATTGAGATATTCGAAAAAAGCTGGAATTCCGAATTTTAGAGGTGTCTTTATGCGTAATAATTTACCAAAGAATCCCCAAGTTAATGAATGTGCAGTCATAAATTTAGACGATGCAAGCGGTCCGGGGACACATTGGGTAGCATATCGAAAACGTGGTTCTAAAGTCGTTTATTTTGACAGCTTTGGAAACCTTAGCCCACCTGCTGAGTTGGGAAAATATCTCGGTGTAGGTAGCATTATGTATAACCGTGAAAAATTTCAAGACTATGCCACTTTTGATTGTGGACATTTATGTCTCAAATTTTTATGCAATCAGCTGTCTTGTCCAAACAAGTATCAGTTGTATAAATATATTGCATAAAATATGATAATCAGTGTTATTTGAACAATCAGTATGAATGATTCTTTTACGTTGACGCTCTCGGGGCAGTCTTCAGTATTGGAAGCGCAATACTTTCCACCTATTGAACTTTCACCGCAGAAGAATTATGAATTGGGTTTGATAGAACTTTTAACGTTTAATTCAATCCCAAATGTTGACGTTAATAATAAATTTCATATTGGTAACCATGAAATTATTGTGCCGATCGGTAGCTATGAAATTGAGGACATAGCAGAATATATTAGAAATAAGCTGTCTGAGTATAGTGATATTACGTTAGATGTAAAACCAAATAATAATACACTACGTAGTGAAATCAGATCTAATCGAGACATTGATTTTACACCAATCGATTCGATTGGGCGAACATTGGGCTTCAATAGACGAATTTTGGAAGCAAACAAGTTGCACATTTCAGATTTGCCATAATTAAAGTTAATGCACTTCGCGTGGAATGCAATATAACTACAGGTGCTTATATTAATAGCAGTAGAGCGCACACGATTCATGAATTTTTTCCTACTGTGGCACCCGGATATAAGATTGTGGAAGTGCCGAATCACGTCATTTACCTACCTGTTGTCGTCAGATTAATAGATCATATTCAATTGCGTATTGTTGATCAGAACGGTGAATTGGTAAATTTTCGTGGTGAAACAATTACAATACGACTCCATCTTAAATCTACGTAACAATGGGTATTATGTATAATGGTCAGAACCTTAATAGTTACTATAATAATAACCCATCATGGAGAAAACATATCAGTCGTCGTCAAATTCGCAAGACGTTAACACGTCGGAATGCTCTATTTCTGAAAAGCTTGGGACTCAAGTTACATTATCATCACAATATCAAGCAGTGAATAATAAAAATTGTTATTGCCGTTGTTGTATTTGCATACTTATCGCACGTTATCATAATAGCAATAATGGAGGATCCAATACTCAGCATTCAAAACCCAGTCGTTTTCGACGAATCTGTCGCTCATTACGAGCTGCATTCACATCAATCTTACAATACAAGTTCTTTTGGTAAAAATGATGAAATTCGCATTGCTGTGCAAAATCAAGATTTATGTATTTTACCGTGTAAAAGTTTGATACATGTTAGTGGAAGGTTGGCGAAAACCGACGGAACTAAAGCAAATAATACTAATCTAACGTCTAACGCAATCTGTCATTTATTTGATGAGGCGCGATATGAATTGAATGGTGTTGAAATTGATCGAAATAGAAACGTTGGTATTACTAGCTTGATGAAGGGGTATCCTTCTTACACGCCAAATGATGAACCCGTTTTAATCAATGCAGGTTGGATATCTAGTACAAATATGAAGATAACAAATGATAATGGTTATTTTGATGTGATCATGCCTCTGAGTATGATTCTCGGATTTGCGGAAGATTATCGCAAGATAATTGTAAACGCGAAGCACGAACTTATTTTAACAAGATCTAAACATGATGATAATGCAATTATACAAAATGCAGAAGAACATTACAAAATTGAGATGAATAAAATAGAATGGATAGTTCCATATGTGACGTTGGCTGATAGGGAAAGGATACAGCTGTTACGTTTCGTTGAAAAAGATCCTTGCATATCTTTAAGTTTCCGTACATGGGAACTTTATGAATATCCGCTATTACCGGTAACATCATCCCACGTGTGGTCTGTGAAAACAGCGACACAACTAGAAAAGCCACGATATATTATTATCGGCTTCCAAACAGCACGAAAAAATGACAAGGCGAAAAATGCTAGCCTGTTTGATCACTGTAACATTAGTAATGTTAAAGTATTTTTGAATTCAAAATATTATCCATATGGTAATTTAAACCTTGATATTGCAAATAATTAATTTTCATTATTATACGATATGTATATCAATTTTCAAGCTAGTTACTATACTAAAAATGTTAATGGTAAACCTATATTGAATAAATCAATATTTTTAGAGAAAGCTCCATTAATCTTTACTGATTGCTCTAAGCAGAACGAAGCTTTAAAACACGCACCTGTCGATGTGCGGCTTGAATTTGATTCAAAAGAAAATTTTCCTGCAAACACTTCTGCCTATTGTTTAATTTTACATGATCGTATTGTAGAATATAATCCCATAAGTGGAAATGTAAAGAAGTTGGTTTGAGAGGGGTAGTCATTATTGCGCATGCGTCAATTTATAAATTGGATAGAAATACATTTTTTTTTCAATAATATATCAGTATCTTTCGAGTTCATACCGAAAGAGATTGCAATAATTAATTTTTATGACAGTTAGCCAGTTTCTTACGTGATTGAACCTCCGTACGAGTGGAATTGGTTACCTGTGCAATACAAGTGTACAAATAATTGGCTAATACGTAATTTTCATGGATTGTCTTGGACTGTCGGTGACATCCCTTTCGAGAAAATCAAAGAAACGATTGTCATGACATTAAAATATGCATTAAAAATGTACGTTAAAGGATATGAAAAGAAACTTTGGTTAGAGGAAATTTTATCCTCTGATAATGTTGTCGACATTGATACATTAGACTGTCCATCTTTGGCTAAGCTTAAACAGCAGCAAGGCAGAGTGTCGATAAATTGTGACAAACATGTATGCAATAAAAATAATAATTGTGCAATCGAAAATGTCAAATTACTTCAAAGTTGTATCGTAAATAATCTTCGAGATCAGCCTGCATCCCTCCAGCGTTCCTTGAAGATCTATTTCAATGTAAAACGTCTGACATTAATGGAAACAAAGGATATTGAATATCTCCCTATAGATTTTATATGTGTATTTGCTGAACATGAAGTAGAAGAAGCCTGGACCAATTTACCGCTCGCAATGCAGATGCATCGTGATATTCGAGAATGTCGTCGATGTTACAATCATTTCGAAACAACTGATGACGTCATCGATGGACTTCCACCAATGATTAAAGATTGTATAAAATGTCAATTTCTGTATTGGGAAACAACTAGCTAATCAACGTCAAATAACAATAACATTTATTCACATATTCAATGCATATTGTACATGTATTATTTACTTATATTGTAATGTAATGAAAGAGATATGGAAATAAAACGAGTTAATTACATTCTATGTTATCTTATTTTTATACCCTCCCTCTACCGCATGATATTATATCGTTATTGAACGATTAATTTCTTTCACACCCGTCAAAACCTCTATGAGTATATGCGTGAAGACATTAAAAAATGAGAGGAAAATATCGAAGATTATATATGAAATATGGAAGACGTCTAATAGAATTAATGACCCTGAAGAGTGAAAGGTTAATAAGTTGTAAACGTGTATATCTTTTATTCAATTTATTTCTTTTTATTTATTTTTCTTATTTCAATCTCCTTACAATACTTATAATAATGTACGTTTATAATAAATTCATTTTATTGATGTTTGCTTCTATGCTCCTCCGGAGGTTTGACGTCATCAGTGCTGGCGCTACTGCATGCATTATTGTGGAATTTTAAATTGCTCATCGGTCCTCCGATATATTCCATATATAAATGATTTTCATTTGCGAGACGCTGAAAATTTTCGTCTGCTTCGACATCAGCCTCAAATAATGAAGCGAATCTTGGTGGAAGGAAACACGAAACTTGTCCATCCAAGTCGACAGTGATGCGAGTACCATATCGTGTTGAAATTTGACGAATTTTAGTTACTTTATAAATGTGTCCTTTCTCAAGCACAGCCAGCTTTACGGTTGGTAAAAACTTAATTGCTGTATTGAGCTGATTCAGTTTCGCAACTGCTGCTACTGCTGCTGCTGAAGATGGTGATCCATTGCAGGACATTTTTCTAATTGTAGTTTATCCGTTCTTCTAACAATTAATATAATATCCGAATACTGTTGAAGTTCGGACTTTACCTTTTTAATAATATTTAAGAATGTTAAAATTCTTTGGCGTAATTCCAGTGATTTTATGTGCACGTTTCGGGAGTGCATGAAAAGATGTTTACAAAGACTGATGGAAAACGCTAACTTTTGATCGGTATTTATATAATATACTCCCACTACTTTATTGTAGAACTTGCATACTATTTCTCAATCTTTGGGAAAAATGGATTGTGGGATGTCAAAAGTTTCATTGAAAGTGATTGACGGGACATGGTGGGAATTGAAGCAAGTTTAAGCCTGTGGAAAATGAAGGTTACATAATATAAACAAAACATGAATCATAACCTGTTTGCACGCGCGCACGCTCCCCAATTTTAAGATATGACGAATGTTGTCTATGGGAAATCAATGACCATGAAAATTGTTTACAACAATGTTGTAATATTCTAACTATTTACCGAGAAACGAACCATCAAAACTTCTCTACACACGCACACGGTTAAAAATTTAGAGGTCATTAACGAAATACGGGTTCTGTAGTAAACAGATGGAAGACGTCCTTACAATTTTACGCTTGATTGCCTTAAATTTCCTAACTTACCGTGTATTTCTAAGACGTGTGGAAACCCTGACAACAAGGCCTCGAGCCGAAAGTTGAGAAATGCTACGGACTGATTAATTAGATGTATTTAGAAAAAATATATGTGGGCCACGTCTGGTGTAGGTCTATTCGTACATTTCAAAAGTAATTACGCGGAGAATAGTACGTACGACGAAAAGATCCGGGAGACGCGTCATAACTTGTCTACAAAGGCGCACGCATTTGAAAGTTTAGAGGTACAGATGACGAACGTGGGGTATCAATGACCGTGAAAACTAAATGTTCTTGTCACGACAAATATGAGCTCGGCAATGAGTGCGAGAGAGAAGGTAGTAGTAAACAGCATGACGAGGACTTTTACGTATCACTGCGTTTCCTCGCGCATAGAGCGATCTGCGTTGGTATTCTTATAGGCGACGGGCTTCGGCCGCGGATGCTTATTCATGATAATAGTAAATTCTTAATAACAATTTGTTGCCTATGGTTGGATTAGGTCATTAATTATATGGAATAATAATATGTAGTACACATGTTTCTCAACCTTCACAATGTTCGATTATGAAATTGTTTACGAAATTGTTTACAATTTCCCTTTCACTCGCGACTTTGTCCCCCCCTACTCACCTGTCATGCGTGACATCATTAAATAAATAATTAATTGTTTAAATAAATCGACTGGGAGGTAGGGTGAGGGTATACGGGACCGGTTTATTTGCACTATCGACTGGGAGGTAGGGTGGGGGTATACAGGACCGACAGGGAGGTAGGGTGGGGGTATCCAGGACCGGATGGGAAGTAGGGTGGGGGTATACAGGACCGACTGGGAGGTAGGGTGGGGGTATACAGGACCGACTGGGAGGTAGGGTGGGGGGTATCTAGGACCGACTGGGAGGTAGGGTGGGGGTATACAGGACCGACTGGGAGGTAGGGTGGGGGTATCCAGGATCGGATGGGAGGTAGGGTGGGGGTATACAGGACCGACTGGGAGGTAGGGTGGGGGTATACAGGACCGACTGGGAGGTAGGGTGAGGGTATCCAGGAACGGATGTGGGAGGTAGGGTGGGGGTATCCAGGAACGGATGTGGGAGGTAGGGTGGGGGTATCCAGGAACGGATGTGGGAGGTAGGGTGGGGGTATCCAGGACCGTCCTAGTTACACTACTGTCGATGATCAAAATTGCTACGTGCGCACGCGCATTGATTATAGAAAAAATCGAAAACAAATACATATAAATCCGCGTCAACAGATGACTTGAATTGCTTTTGAGATTTTCCTAAGAGATTTGCTGTGTCCTTTATTAATATCAAATGGATTTACACATCTATCGGTACGGTATTTTTTCCCAGGAGAAGACATGGTTGCCGCATGGATGAAACGTTATAACGGAAGAAAAATTTGAAAGTATAAAAAAACTATAAAGAACACAATTACTGATAGTGTAGTTATCTCTGCGTCTTAACCCTTTGAAGCATGGTGTTCATCCAGGTTTTTGTAATTCATTTTTTCCGTATTTCAGGTAATTATTAACTAACAGTGCTGCAGTTTTTTCCTTCCTTACTTCGAGGACATGTTAGGAAGTGTGAATAAATCAATATTTAACATTAATAATTATGGTATATTGTTTATAATAATAAACAAAGTGTAAAAATGATCGTTTTTTTTAATGTATGTCGAGACCAAGACGACACTCAAACATGACAAAATTGGGTACAGGAAGTTTTCGGGGTCACTAAAAATTCAAAATGTTGGATCCAAGATGGCCGACCGAAAAGTGAATTTTTACCTGATCTTAATAAAACTGAGTATTCGGGGGTTATTTTAGAATATTTTTGGAAAGTTTGTGCACCATATTGGATCCGCCATCTTAAATTTTGCAAATCCATCTTGCGATTCAGGATCAGCGACTTCCAGAATACCCGCGAAAGAAATTTGGCGTAAATCGGTTGATTTTCGAAAAATATCCAAAAATATTCTAAAATTTGTCCACCATATTGGATCTGCCATCTTAAATTTTGCAAATCCATCTTCAGATTCATGATCAACGACCTACAAAACAACCGTAAAATAATTTTAGCATTTATCCGACGATTATTTTTTAAATCACGAGGATTTCAACGTTTCAGCCGTCATCTTGAATTCGCGATCTTGGATTTGATCAATCTACCTTATCAACTTTTTGAAGACGTCAAAAACCAATAATTTGAGCCCAAAACCAATCGAATAGAACACCAATTGTCTTTCCCACAAGCTTTTTGATTCGAATTCTCAATTTTTGTTTGGTTTCCAGCCTCCATTTTGAGCCAAAGGCCAGAACTTTTTTGAAGGCGCTTGACCAGGGGAACATTTAGAGCACTTAAACGTCTTGATTGGTTAATTCAAATTTTGGGTACACTTGGGCACACTCAAAACAGTGCGCGAAAAATTTCTCTCACGCAGACAAAAAAATAGAATACAATACACGTGCGCCGTAGGTGACTTTCGCACTCGTTACACTCGTGATCTTCCCTACTGTTTTTATTTGCATACGGCAAACGAATACTGTACGTACGAAAAAGTACCTCCATAAAACGCATTAAACGTGCACGCGTTATATAAAATATTTATTTTCCTCAAAATTTTCTTTAAAGAATTATAATGTGCGGCAAAAGTCTCCAAAATATTAAATAATTAATTTCTAGGTTCTTTGTAATGTTTATGTCTAATACGGATTTGGTAACAAAGTAATTTCGTGTACAACAGTATGTTGTTGCAAACTATAGGGGAGAGTCTGGTAGCCCCGGAGAGCGGGTATCCCCGGCCACTACCTATTGTGAAGTATCTAAATAAGTTGCACGAATACTGCTTCACTTATCTTTTGTACTATTGCCCGAAACAGTAATTTTCAAAATATGAAAATATTCCGCTCTATTTTTAGTAGATTAATTAGTATTTCGATTTTACAAACCGAGCAAATGAAATCTCTTTCGGCATTTCAGTAATTTTTAATTGAATATATTTAAAAACCGGTACTAAATATTCATAAAGTGTTAGGCTACGTTGATTCTATGTCTCAAGAGCTATAATTTCCACTTTTTATATTTTAAATATTTTACTATTAACATTGTATTTTCTTCTCGATTTGCACAGATATGACTTTCGGGTAGCCCCGGCCACTAACAGGTCGGGTACCCCCGGCCAGTTAAAATCGTGTATTATTTGAGCTAAATCGAATATATTTTCATTATTCTGATAATAATTCAATTGTCTGAAGTTAATCTCGACATTTGGGTCACAATTTTCATATATTCTGACTTATTTATGATATAACCTACGTTTATACCGCTTACGCAGATATCGGTAACGATAATTTCACGGACGTCAGTTTCCAAAATAGTGCAAATTGTTATTGATAGTAAGTATTTGTTTTTATATTTTATAATTTATAGATTTCGGACGATTGTGATTAAACAAAATATTTTGAACAAAAACCAGACAAGAACACGATGAATTAATAAAAAATACCAATCTTATTTATTGTTTATGATCATAATCATGATTTAAAATTAATTGTGTTAAATTTTTATAATTTATTCTAATTGTGTGTGATTTTTATGTGTGGCCGGGGCTACCCGACACAATTTAGAAAGTAATAAAACTCGTTGTATAAATCAATTGGCTATACTGACGAAAAAAATCGATTTTTACAAGTTTTGTTCAAGTTATGTCTGTGTAGATACAAAGAATATTTCTATCTTTTGATAACGTTTTTGCATGCATTATTTTTCAAGTTATTGCATAAAATGTTTAGGTGGCCGGGGCTACCCGACTCTCCCCTACGTGCTGTACGCAATGTAAACACACTATTTCAATCATTTATTGTCGACTTGAACAAGAAAAGGAAACCTTATCCTTGCGATAAGATTGTAAACAAATTATGCACGTAACGATTTTTAGGGTTCTTATACATCCTATTTTGAGAGAAATTACTTATTGCAGATGTGCCATCAATTTTTTTTTAATTTTTACCCATTTCGAATATGAAAAAATCTGTGGAATTACACATATGCCATTTCATGAATCAATACATGTGAAACATTCGAGTCTTCGCATAAATCAATTCTACCTAAATTTTCTCATATAATTATAAAGAAAAAAATACTTCATTCACCAAGAATGTATTTCAAATGGCCTATAAATTTTCGGCATCTCATGTTTTCGATGGCAAATTAAATTATTTACAATATCTTTATAGATCTATTAATTTAAGCTAAAGTGCATTAATATTAAATCATTTATACCTTATTCATACATTATGAATTGCATTTGACAGCGGAAACTTCAAATCGTGAGTTTCGTTAGTTCATATTAAATTCATTCCTTTTAAATTTTATATTTGTTTCTTTATAATTGTTCCAGGAAATGTATTTAAGAACGATTTATGCAACAATTTGAATTTTGGACGTGTTTTGTTTCCTGAAGTAACACAAATTCTTCACAAGTTCCGTAAGATACTGATGTAGGCCGCGGCGTTGGAATTCGGCGGAACACCGCTCGTACCTCCAGCCAATCAGCGTAAGGTGCGCGAAACCCATGCGCGTGAATGTTCTCCGCCTGGCACCACTGGCCCGAACATATATTTTCCTCTCGCTCCGCTCCCTTCTCGAGGGCCATCAAGCTCATACTGTCGACGACTGCTGAAGCAATCTGCGCGCGGAAGGTACGCAGTAAAAACGGCTCGTTGTCTTCACCGATCGTTTTGGTGTTTTCAATGCGCGTTTCTTTGTAGCGGACTTCCTCGTCACTTGATTCTATGTTGGGGTGTTGCCGAGAAGGGGTTCGCGCGATTTGACGAGTGGGCAAGAGGGCTCTTGCTTGCGCCTGTGCGTTTTCAATATCTTTGTTCATTTTTTTTTATTTTTCTTAATTTTTATTTTAAATATGAAAAAAATTTTCTAGGTTTGGAAATACGTTTTTCCGTGATGAAAAAAGTTTTTCGAAAAACAAAGTAATGTTCGCTTTATTGTTTACTATTAATAAACTTTATTTACGCGGTCACAAGGAGATCGCGTTCGGCAATCTGTTTATTAGCCGGGAAAAATATGTGTAGATAATATAAATAGTCTCACAAAGTAATTGTATTATTAATAGATAATTCTATATGTGTTAACTACATTTACATGCGCAGATAAGCGATAGTGAAGACACAAAAGAGAAAGCACCGTGGAATTGTTTTTTTGACAATTTTACAATTGCGTTTTAACGGAAGCTTTACTGCACCTTTGTATACAGAAATTACGATGCAAACAAATGCAAAGGAGATAACGATGCGAGCGAATATGGTGAAATGATAATACAATTTAATTTTTCACTTTTTGATTGCTTGAAAAATTTATTTTGTTAATTTTTGTATAACAATTTTTTTGTTTATTTTGTACATAAAGAATAGTATATTACGATACAAGTGCGCGAAGTAGGTGATTTGCGCACGAGTGTAACGAGTGCGAAAGTCATCTACGGCGCACGTGTATTGTATTCTATTTTTTTTGACTATGTGAGAGAAATTTTTCGCGCACTGTTTTGAGTGTGCTGCACGGCAAACATACGTAGCTGCTACGATGGCGGGGCGACGGTTCGAGGAGGCCGCGGCGAAAATCGGACGTGACGAACGTTACAATGTAGGCACACATACAGGCGAACTTTGTATGGATATAGAGGGCAATAATTCTGTGACGCACCATAATAGTCAAATGTCATTAAACACATCTTCAGAAAGCATTTTATCAGATCGTTCCCAAAGAGAAAAGGAGTTAGAAAATATATTCAATGGACTCAAGGAAAAATGTTGAAAATGAATGCTTTAAAATCCTTTAAAATTATAAATTCTTACTACAGCTCCTCCGGAATGGAGTGCAAGAAAACTTGCTTCACAGTTCGGTTGTTTTAGGCGACTTGCCAAATAGCCAAAAAATTGAGATCTTTAAAAGGCGTTTTACCTGACATTACTGCAAAAGCAGGAAAAAAATTACCACAAGATGTGGTGGATACGGTTGAGAACTATTGTAATAGTGATTTGAATAGTAGAGAAAAGCTTCGGATAAAGGACGTTATATCAGTAAAACGTAACGGTGAACCTACTCTGAAGCAAAAAAGACTTTTAATGTTCGATTTGAAAAGCTTTCGCATTAAATACAATGAACATAATCCCGAACATGAGACATTGTATATCTGCAGGCGCTATTGGCTTAGTGAATGTGAAAACTGTTGAGGTGTTTCGCAACTTTCACTGAAGTTGTAGGAATGTCTGCAAAATAAATTTGTTAAAAATGTATTATTTAGTTCTTGGACAAGAACAGACAGGTCTATACTGTAAAATACACTTTGTTCCAGCGAAGAGTTCGTTACAAAATTATGTGATAAGCTGATAATGTTAAAACCGCATTCCTATGTTGCAAAGCAATAGTCACAGTACTTTGAAGAAAGCAAGAACAACCTAAAATACGGTGAAATAATAGTCACGTTAGATTTTGCCGAAAATTATAAATACGTTGTACAACATGCGTCACATGCGTTTCATTTTAATAACGACCAGTGCACCGCGTTCCCTATTGTTTGCTACTATAAAGATACGTCAGGGATAAAACACAAGAGTTTTACTTTTTTATCCGGCAGTACGAAGCACGATGCAGCCGCACTTTACACTGCTCAATCTCTTTAAATCCCATAATTAAAGCAACAGTTCAACGTTTGTAGGATTATATACTTCAGTGACGGAGCTAAATGATTGATCTCGTTAATCACGAAAGCGATTTTGGGATTAACGCAGACTGGCACTTTCATGCAACAGCGCAAGAAAAGAGCTCTTGCGATGGCGTCTGATCCACGCATGTGCTAGTTTATTGGCCAAACCCACGGAAGCAATTCTTACGGCCTTTATAGGGTAAATGGTACAGTAGTCGGCCTCCCTACAGTAGTCGGCCACTTTACGTGAGCTATTTAGGATTTAAAAAATTTTACAAACCCATTATTTTCTTTTACGATTCTGTTTAACTCGTATCAATAAGTATGTTTGTAATGAGTCGTTTAACTTGACATCGGACGGAGAGAAAGAGCGGCGGAGAGAAAGAGGACCGGGTTGAAAATTGTATGGACGTGCTTGCCAGCTTCAGAAGAATTCGCGGATTATGCGCTGGCAAGCTAAATAACGACGGGAACGCGTAAAAGGGAAGAAATGCAGAGGACGCGATGCGCGCTTTCGCCGGCCGGTCGGCAATGTTGGTCCCAAACCCACGTGGGATCAGCAGCGCTCCGATGCAGACATGCGCACAATGACAAGGCGCTGGCGCTGTTGCGCCTTTACTTGCGCAGAAGAAGGGCAACGGCGCCCTGGCCGCGCAGGATCAAGAGTGGGGAACGACGGGCCGAGTTCCACGCTTGGAGCCGCATGTGTCGCCGCAATGGGGCGCATGCGCTCCAAATTCAAATGAGGGGCGGGCTGTCACATTCAAGTCAATCAAATGACATTTGAATGTTTGACAGTTCCCGTCCCAATTCTCAGTAAAAATGGAACTCGGCGACATCACTGGACATAGGGATACTTACCGAGGTATTATAAGACCTGGTAAGTGTCCCTCAAACTCTCTTCTTTCTGGACTTCCTGCAGGCATCTTCGCCTGGACGACTCGCTGCCTGCCAAACAATTTCCCGGAGGTACTGGCTGCTCCGACGACGAAAAGTGGGCCCACGAAATTCGACAGCCAGCAACAATTCATGGAGGCGGCGAGGATTTTTTAAGGAAGAAGACCTCATACTTTGACGACGGCACTCCATTCGTCCCGTCAAAAAAGCAACACGAGGCTGCTTAAAAATTGCTCCAGTGTGACTGCAGCCGACTTCCAAAAAAGCACGAGACGGATGGAAAAACGGAACCAGAAGAGAATGGACACCCGAGGAAAAAGTGACGTAAGCCTCTTTCTCTTCCGTCCGTATTAAAATAATATGATAAATATGTGCGTTTATTTTATGTATACGTGGTAACTTATTTATGTGTATTAATGTATGTGTATGTGTGTTTATATGCAAAGTATGTGTGCTCGCGTTTTCGTGTCTTTCATTTAATTTATTCCGCGTAAGTTATTTCGGCAATTGACGATAACTGACAGTTTTTATATATGTATGGACTCACACGACGTACCAATGACTCGGTGACTTCAATTTTTATTACTCATGACTTATTGTTTTATTCGCGAAATGACGACGAGAATGTTGGTATGAGTGTGTGTAATTATTAGGTTATTGACGACTTCAATTATAAAATTCAAATTGTGAAATATATTTTTGATTGAATGACTAAATATAATATAATGACTTTCATTTCAGCACCCAATGATTCCAATCTACGATTGTAATTTATTGATTATTAATATTAATGACTATAATTTGATATATATTTATTTTTATGTTTGGACGATCAGAGAATTTTATATAATAGACTCCGATTCGTTTGAATGGCGCCCAACACATGGGGTACGAAAGAAGTTACGTTCTTTCGAGTGACCCATTTTTATGTTTAATTAAGATGTGACGGATGTGGAATCGTTTGGTGGTGAAATAATAAATAAATTTTAAACTTTGAATTTTATAAATGATTGGACAAATAAATTTTTAAAAAATGACGTTAGTTTACGACAATAAAGTGCACGACGGGTCGTCGCAAATGACAGCAAATACGGCGAGCAAAATCCAAGAGTGGAAAATAATGCTCGCCGAAATGCGGCGACAAAACGAGGATGCCAGGCAGCAGCACGTGGAAATGCACAGAAATAATGACGAAAATAAAATAAAAACGCGTGCAAACGAATTGGGTGCAATTATAAATAATATGGACAATCAAAATATCGACTTAATTGCACCCAAATTTGAAAACGAATTCAAAACAAATCCGGTGACATTCCTGAGGGAATTGGATCGGTATTTTGATTTAAAAAATATTAAAGGAATAACAAAATTATTGTTGGTAGAGGATAAATTAGAAGGAATGGCAAAACTATGGTTCGTAGTAAACAATTTTGAAAGTTACGCAGAATTCAAAAAATCATTTATGAAAAAATTTCACTCTATGACAAATCGAGTAGACGAGGCTTTAGCGAAATTGGACGCGATAAGCAAGGACATAATACAACATTCACTTGACCCCGCGAGCAAAATATCAGGCTCGTATGATGACGAGGCAACATATGTTTCCGTCATGAATAAGGGGGATACAGAAAATTTTAAAAATGATGATGTAGGACAAAAGGATGATGATGTAAATGAAATTTTAAATAATGATAATAATGAAGAAAATAAGTTGATGAAAAATAATGAAATAATTGATGATAATATGATAGATAGTAATGATGTTTATGTTAAGTGTGATAATGATAATGTTAATAATGATGTTTATGATAATTGTGAAAATAATAATGATATTTATGTGAATTATAAAAATGATAATATATATGTTAATGATAATGATATTTATGTAAATGTTGATAATAATATATGTGTAAATGTAATTAATGAGAATGATATAAATGATGTAAAAGTTGTAAATGTTCTAAATGATGTGAATGTTGTAAATGATGTAAACGATGTGAATATGTCCAATGGTATGAATGGTTTTTGTGTACGTCCTAACTTATTAAATGAGGTGAATGATGTGAATATGTCGAATGGTATACGTCCTATTTTATTGAATGGTATGAATGATAATGGTATTCGTCCTAATTTATTAAATAGTATGAATGATTCTAGTGTAGGTGCTAATTTATTAAAGGTTGTAAATGATATTTATGTAAATGTTGGTAATGATAATTGTGAAAATGTTAATGGTGTATATGTGAATTGTATAAATGTTAATACTATTTATGAAAATTATAATGTATATGTTAATTGTGAAAATGATACTGATAATAATTTTAATGATAATGTTAAGAATGATATTTATGAAGTTGACGTTAACGATAATGACATGATTGATAACGTTGACAATTTTAATGATAATACGACTAAAAACGAAAATGATGATTTTTACAAAAATGATATAAAAGATGACGTTAACAATGATTTTTACAAGAGTGACATTAATAACAAGATCCATGAAAATGATTATTATGCAACCGGCAATAACGATGATTTTTATGATGAAAATGTTGATCATGATTTTTGTGAAAAAGATTATAACGAATTGGACAAAGTTCCGGATAATGATTTATATGAAAATGACGTCGATAATGATTTTTGTAAAAATGACAATAAAAATGACATAGTTGATGAAAACGTGACTGATTATTTTTATGAAGGTGACAATAGTGATTCTTATGAAGGTGATATTTATAATGACCTTTATAAGAGTGATTATAACAGTGACGTTCATAAAAGGGATTATGGTGACGTTAATTTTCATAATGGTATTAACAGAGAGTTGTATGAATGTGATGTACGTGGTAATAATTGTATATGGAATGATAATCTAATTTTAGAGGATAATGATAATAACTGTAGTAATGACGGAATTATGGGTGTTGACGTTAATTTGAATAATGGGGGGATAGAAGAAAGAATCCCCATTATTCATGACGGCGAATATGGAGCCGATTTAGATGTGGATAGAAAGCGATATGGATTTGGATAGAGTGATGGGAAAAAATTTTTTATTTAATCGAAGGCCCCTAAAAAAATAAAGAAACGAATAGGGAATCTTGCCTTCCTTCTGAGTGTCCCTACAAACAATAATATAAGAGGGACTCATTACCGATCCGATTTTCGACGGGGTGTTGCACCGGAGATGTAAGTAATCCTCTGCTGCAACTGGAATCCTCGTCACTAAAAAAGGAAATTGGACAAAAAAGGAAATGATGACACAATTATATGTATATTTATTTTTATTCGGTGCACAGCACAAACACGACACTAAGAGCACATGGCGAACGCGCGCGAACCGATTTTCTTTTACCGTGATCGCGATCCCGAAAAAAGAAAGGGGGATGTTGTAACGAGCCGTTTAATTCGACCGCGCGGAAGAGAAAGAGCGGCGGAGAGAAAGAGGGCCATTACAACTTATATCGACGCGAGTAATTAAGAAAAATACAAAGGACGAGATGCGCGCTTTTCCCGGCCGGTCGGCCATTTTGGATCCCAAGCCCACGTGGAATCCGAGCGCGCATCACTGATCTATACACATGGATGGGGCACGCATATGTTCGGCGGCCGAAAGCGTGATATAAGACAGGCAATTATCCAATATGGCGGAGGGGGACCGAGGGCGCACGAATAAACCCGAAGCCCGCCAAGCCCGAAGTCCTCACTGGAATGATGGCGCGCTATTCAAGATGATCTTGAAGAGTTTCGTGTACAAAACTTAATAGAAATTGAAAAAAATTGATTAATGTATATAATTGATTTCTCGATTCATGAAATCAACTTTTATTATATAAAAAAAAAATTATTAAGACATTTAATAATTGTTTTCTCGAGTTTAAAAAAAAGCCCTTTTCGAAAATAAATGTCGTAATTCCTAACTACCAGCTCTTCAATCTTTAAAAAAATCTTTTTAAACATGCGCCATAGTACAAAAAAATAAAAACCCTATTTTTATTCGATTTATTGTATTTTAAAGATATTCCACTTCATAAAAGGATTGAAGAAATATGTAATTGTATATATTTTAGTAACCTGTCTGGTTTTTTCTCTAGAGAGTATAAAATGATGAGCAAGATGATTGAAAAAAATAAGAAACCCTATTTTAATCAGGTTTATGAAATTTTTTCAATTTTTTTTTGTTTTCAAAATAATTTTAATTAATATTAGTCTGGGATAATATATTTAAGTGTTTGTACTTGCATAAGTCTCTATATTTATTTGTAATTTAAGGGCTGAGGAAAAGCCGTAAAGGGGTGAAATTCTCCGAAAAAGTTCCATTTTCCACCTCAAAAATGAAAAGGAAACCAATATTTCTTAATTGTTTATGTCTGATATGTCATTTTTTATGTACAATTAGTGTTAATACGTCGCGGACGCACGCCATTACACTATACATATATCTACACAATGTTATTTATACTCGCGACTGTTCGGCACTCTTCGGGTGTTTCCGGCTTGATAAAATACTGCTTTCGGTGCTTTCTAATCGTATCACGTTTTCGACGCTATGCCCTATCCATGTGTATAGATCAGTGGCGCGCATCAATGGACATGCGCGCGAAATCACATGGCGCTGGCGCTGGTGCGCCTCTACCTGCGCAGAAGAGGTGCAACGGCGCCCTGGTAGCGCAGCATAGAAAGTGGGCAACAACAGGCCGAGTTCCGAGCTCGGAGCGCATGTGTCGCCGCAATGGGGCGCAGGCGCTCCAAATTCAAATGAGGGGCGGGCTGTCAAACTCAAATTAAGCAAATGAGATTTAAATGTTTGACAGTTCCCGTCCCGATTCTTAGTAAAAAAGGAACTCGGCGACTATACTGGACATAGGGATACTTACCGAGGTATTATAAGACCTGGTAAGTATCCCTCAAACTCTCTCTTCTTCCTGGACTCTTACAATTTGGACTTCTCTACACGGACTCCTGGGGACGACTCGCTGCCTCAACATCCGGAGAATCTGGCTGCTCCGGAACAAAAAGTGGGCCCACACAATTCTTCAGCCAGCATCAAATTTCAATGGAGGCGGCGAGGACTAATTTTGGACAAATCACCGGGATCTGACGACGGCACTCCGTCCGTCAAGGACAAAAGTGGCTGCTGGTCCTCTCCCTCGTGGTCGCGAGGGAGTGTGACACCTAAACAGGTTCAGAAGGTGACAGCAGCCTCATTCATCATCACCGACGGATGGAGGACCGAACCCAAGAAGAGGAATGACGCTCAAGAAAGAAGACAAAGTAAGCCTCTTTCTCTTCCGTTAGTTAACGAATAAATATTAATATGTGCGTTGTAATGTATTATGCCGTATAACAAAGTGTCTATATACAGGGTCATCGAAAAGTATCGGACCCCCCTAATATCTTCAGTTAGAATGCACTTAGGAGAAAATGTCCAATAGCAAAGTTGTATGGTTTCAAGCGGGGAGTAAGATGATGACCTTGACATTGACCTTGACCATGTCCTTCAAGGTCATTTCAAGGTCAATCTTATTTTTTTAAATAGAACCCCCTACATTTTATTGCATATTCTTATAGCTTATCTCGAGAGCTTTCCAAAACACTATAATAAAATATTTTTTTATCAAGTACTTTTTGAGTTATAAAGTTAACAATTTGTTAAGTAGTGAAAATATTAGGGGGATCCGATTAATGTATTTTCTTTAAACCAATTAATTGATCTCATTATTCCGCGCACAAAAGTATTAAGGCTATGATTACTGAAAACTAAATAATATTTCACAAGATATTCTACATTTTGTGTCAAAAAATTGTTAACATCAAACCTTTATAACTCAAAAAGTACTTAATAAAAAAATATTTTATTATAGTGTTTTGGAAAGCTCTCGAGATAAGCTATAAGAATATGCAATAAAATGTAGGGGGTTCTATTTAAAAAAATAAGATTGACCTTGAAATAACCTTGAAGGACATGGTCAAGGTCAAAGTCAAGGTCATCATCTTACTCCCCGCTTGAAACCATACAACTTTGCTATTGGACATTTTCTCCTAAGTGCATTCTAACTGAAGATATTAGGGGGGTCCGATACTTTTCGATGACCCTGTATATGTATATGTTAATTTATTTATGCGTATGTATGAGAGAGTGTGCATTGAATGTGTGTCTGCGTCGTAACTTATTCAACCGCGTAACTTATTCCGTCGTTGACGACATTGGAAAATATTTTATATACTGACTCACACAACTTACCAACGACTCGACAACTTATTTTATAATCTTGACTCATATTTTTTATATGTGCAATGACGACCTCGAGTGTGTTGGTATGTGTGGTAATTCTTATGTTATGACGAGTTGAATTATTTTATGAAATTCAAAGAGAAATATATTTTAATTGAATGACAAATAATATAATGACGTTTTGTTTCAGCACCCAACGATTCCAATCTACAATTTTAATTTATTTATTATTAATATTAATGACTATAATTTGATATATATTTATTTTTATGTTTGGACGATCAGAGGATTTTATCTAATTGATAATGAGATTCGTTTCATGTTTAAGCACAATTAATAGCAAAATATTGTTTTTTTAAAGTTTTCTGAAGAGTGGCCGACAACTGTCTGCTTCACTTGGCCGACTACTGTCGTTTTCGATACTTTTCAAAAACACTGTCTTCTAATACGTAAAAAATACTTTTATGTACGTCTTTTCGGTGCGTAAAGTAAACTTTACGCACTGGATTATACTTTACGCACGGAAAAGCCATACGTAAACAATATTTCGGCACACGTGTGTATGTGTAAAGTTTTTTACGCATACGCACTTGTATCGAAAACTACTATTTGGTGAATATTACTCCGGTTTTATTTAAAGACAACCTTCAAGTCCAATATTCTTTCGGTCAAAAAAATAAACAATACTCATTGCACTTTTGAAATTAATTTTACCAAATACATTATTTCAGATGGCCGACTACTGTCAATTTTGATAATTTTTTAAAATGTAATTTTTTGATACCTAAAAATTATTTTTTCGTTATTATAAAGTATGCATACTAATATTGGACAACCCCTAAGACAAATTTTCTAATGTTAAATTTTTTCCTATTGTTTATTTGCGCTTTAAAGTCAAATTCACTGAAATCATAGCCTTAACTGGCCGACTACTGTACCATTTACCCTTAGTTGGATCTTTATAATTGGGGAAAAACGTATTTTACAAATATTGACATTATGTATTACAACAAAAGTGATCGTAGCAGAATATACAGAAATTTACATAAAAGACTCTCTTGAGCTCGGCCTGTCCCCCAGATTCAAAAATGCCACTCATTTACGGTATTGCCCAATCTTTTATAATATTAATATTCTTCAGTCTGAATGTTCACGTCAGTTTCTACGAATCTCTCCGTTCCATATGAAATCCGATAGTCAAATGTCCCTTTCCTTCCGTCGATTTTGGCCCGGAGCAGCTACCTCGGAAAAGGCTGGTAGGAGTACATCCTACCCTGAACCAACTATCTGGGAAAAGGAAAATGAAACCATGCTGTTTTCTTTTTTCTAAAGGCTTCCCCTTCCCTTTCATTGTTCTTGCTTTTTCTTCTATATCGTTTACCATTCCTGTATAAAGTGTTTTCACATTTGATTTCATTCAGTCTCCAACTAGCATTCTGGATAGCTAGGCAGTCATCCATATAGATCAGGTAAGAAGTACGAAATTACGCTGGGAGTACAAGGTACGGTACAGTAGAACCTCGATATATCGAACCTCGTTATATGGAACTCTCGATATATGGAAAATTTTTACCTCGGTATATCGAACGTGAACATTCGAGATATATCCCCTCTATTTTACCTTTGTTCCCTGAATTCCTTTCGTTCCTCTGGTTTCACGTGTTCCCCTACGGGGGAATGATGATGGAGAGAATACAAAGAAAGGGAAACGACGATTCCCCTCTCGCGTTCGATATATCGATGGTTTGAGGGGAGGTACGGAACTGATGCGTTCGATATAACAAGGTACTACTGTATTATATTCCGTGCCCGGCGTCGTCGAACATGTAGTCCAGGTAACGCGCCCCATAGTTTTTCATTTTTAACATTGAAACCATGTTAAGGTCATGCTGATGGCAACTACGCGGTTAATTTCTTGTGAATATATATATATATATATATATATATATGAATTAAGAAACGTTACGGTATTGGCGATGTAATAAATAAAATAATGAAATAAAGCGTTCTTCCTTTATGACTTTTATTAATAAGATTTCATAACATAACAATTCATTAAATATTTGTATCAATTCAACAAAATTCACATCCATTCTAATAAAAGACACACCAAAAATTTCATATTCCGAGCGAGAGTTAGCGAGCGAGGAAATAACGCTCGTAATATATTATTTGTAAAAAGATTTTCAAAGGCCACTGATGAGCTGCATGAACTGAAATAAACTGAATCCAGCAGCTATCAAATACAAAAAAAATATAAAGTGTGGAAAACAAAAAAAAATACATATAATATGAAAAATACAAAAAAATTTATAAAATACGGAAAATACAAAAAAAAAAATAAGATTCCCTTTTGTCTACCTCCACGCGATGGGAATCGGGCAACGTTCACTGATAAACGGCAAACCGACAACATATTTCAAATCCTCCTTCAAAAATATATCCGACATATTGGATCCGCCATTTTCAATTGCCACATTGAGTTACACATATGACCGTGGATTTATAATCTATGGATCCAAAACCTCAGTACATGTTCCGTTTCCGCGTATTGTGTTCTAAACTAAAAAAATGTCTATATTGACATATATCATTTAAATTACAATTCTACTAAGTTTCTGGAATGTTATACAACACATTCAAAGTCTGCCTTTTTCAGTAACTTATAGATGAATTCATCGGTTCAAAAAGCAGATATATCACTATGATTATTCGTGATACAGAATGAAGATATTATTTAGCCAACTTTTTATTCAACCATAACTATATTTTTTGGCAGATTTTTATTATTCACGTATCAATTATTTTGTGCCACAAATATATCTGGAATGGGAAAAAAGTATCATTACATTGAAAAAAATCCTCCTTCATTCATTTTCTCACGATAATGAGTAGGTAGTACCACCCTCCGAGGCTAGGCCGAACTCTATTATTATATTTGATGATGTTGCATGCGAGAAGCAAGATAACATTAGATCCTTTTTTTGTATGGGTATACATAATTGCGTCGATTGCTTTTATCTCAGTCAAACCTATGCTCGTGTTCCCAAGCATCTTATTCGAGATAACGTAAACTTTTTGGTTCTCTTTAGGCAGGATGAAATGAATCTTAAGCATATGTATAATGATCATGTCAATACGGATATGACATTTAACACTTTCAAAGAAATATGTGCGCAATGTTGGACAGATAAGCATGGCTTTATAGTAATATAAAAACAGTGATTTAGAAGAGGGAAGATATAGAAAAGGTTTTGATTGTTTTATAAGCATAAATGTTTTTAAGAATAAACAAAAAATGTTGTAACAAGTCAGTGCAGAGTGAGACTTGCATGCATTAACATGTCATTCTTACTTCAACAGCAGCAATACGTATTACGTCAAATTAGCTAGCGAATCTATTCGCCGGAAACATCAATTATTAAAAATTGGTAAAGAAACGCATGACCTTGCGATAATTGAAACCCTCAAACGTTTAATAAGTCCATTGGAAAAAATAGCCGACGCTTCAACAATGTCGACCAGTAAACATGCAATTGATGATACACAGGATAAAGTAGCGGATAGTATGGAAATTAATGATGTTGACGATTATGATGATGATGATGATGATGATGATGTGCGTGATGGAGATAATACCCCTTTAGATCAGACATTTAGCAGTGATATTAAAACACCTACATATCTTACTGAAGAAAGGTTATCAAATAAGTTTCTGACTTTACTGATGAGGAATATTTACGAGAGAAGTGATATCATTGATACAATTTATGATGTTCGCATAGAAGGTGGTACTACAAGAATCGGCTATTCGACAATAGAATTTAAGAAAACGTCATTGTTAAGGATCACAAATTTGCTATTACTGAAGGTTTTCTAGAATTATTATTTAAGAAAAAAGTTGATATAGCTATAATCGAACAATCTGATTTAAACAATTACAAAAGTATACTTACCTTAACTAACGCCCATAGGAAAGATTGGAATCAGGAAAGCCCTATTCGATATAATGCTTCCCACAAGTATCGAAACTATATCAAAGATATTTTCAAAGATGAGACCGAAAAAGGGTGGTAATTTGCCTGAATACACGATTGCTGGACAGAACCGTGAAATTGATTACGTGCATTGGGCTGATCCAAACGAACTTGTCGATCGTTTGCGCCTTCTAATAGCATCGCAAGGTGCGGATAATTCGAGTCTTTCCAATGATATTTTATCGATCCTTGAGGAGTTACGCGAAACTAATATAATCTATTAATTTTGCGATAATTACGTCAGTATCATAATGAACATCGATGTATTTGGACATTAGTATCAACGAGCACGATAGCAAGTATTTCAAAGTGTTGAAATTTCTACAGACGGTTCTTATGATTTTAAGAAAAGAAAGTTATGTAATATCGGAAATCCGACGGATTTGGATGATGCCATTACTTTGAGAATGTTCCACATATCTATTCGCGATATTAAACAGCAAATAGATGAGCTGTGTAAAGGTGTAATTAAAAATAATGAGAAGATTAAATATTTTGAAAAAAGTATAAATAAAATGAAACAAGATATAAATAAAAATTACAATGAAATATAAAAGAGGCGGATTATATCTTCAGATATCGGAAATTATACTATTGAATTACATCAAGATATAACTAATCATACCAATAATTTAAATAAAAATAATTACACGCTTAGCAATCTTACGAATAATGTCACTGTCTTAGAGCGGGAAGTAAAGAAAAATAAAGATGATTTGAATAAAAATAATGGTTTGATTGATAGTCTTACGGTAGATATTGCTAATATAGAAGGAGACTTGAAAAAACACACCTATGACATAAGGGAGAGTAGTGCCATAGCTCGAGATGCTCAGAAATTAATTTTTCTACTAGAATAAAATGTCAATAAAAACAGTGAAGCCATAAAGAAGATTTAATGCAATAACTGATGTTATTTACGCAAGAATTAATTAGTTAGTCTGATAAATGTGAATAAATAAACTATCTGCAACAATTCACCCAACAGTTTTGATCAAGACGTTGCCTTATCTGTTTAACAACAATGACTTCTAAAGAGAAGAGAAAAGTCGTGAAGGAGCTTCATAAACCACAAGAAAAAATTATACAAGACAGCGAGTAGATATTCGCGGATTAGATGAAACTTGGCAAGCTGATCTTGTAGAAATGATTCCACATGCAGATGAAAATAAGGGTTACAAATACTTGCTAACTGTCATTGATGTATTCTCTAAGTATGCATGGGCCCGCCCAGTAAAAAGAAAGACTGGACGTCACAGCTGCCATGAAATCGATATTCAAAATGGGTTGAATTCTAAAAAATCTACATACCGAACATGGAAAAGAATTTTATAATTCGAAATTCGAAAATTTAATGAACAAACGTGATATCAATTTATATTCTACATACAGTAATCTAAAAGCATCAATTTCCGAACGCTTTAATCGTACATTGAAAAATAAAATGTGGCCACAGTTTAGCCTTCATGGTAATTATCAATGGCTCCATATCTTACCAGACTTGGTTAATGATTATAACAATAGCACACATCGTACTATTAAAATGAAGCCGCAAGATGTTAATAAAGACAATGAAAAAGAACTATTGGAACGCTTGTATAATGTAATTGTGAACGAAAAGATTCATCCAAAGTTTAAACTAGGTCAACAAGTTCGTATTAGTAAATTTAAACATATATTTGAAAAGGGGTATACACCAAATTGGACGACTGAAGGGTTTAAAATAATACAAGTTAAGAAAACGAGTCCAGTAACATATTTACTAGAAGACAAGGATGGAAATCGAATATCAGGCGGATTTTATGAATATGGACTGCAACGTACTAAAAATCCAGATGTTTACCTGATTGAAAAAATTCTACGTCAAAAAGGACATAAAGTGTTTGTTAAATGGTTGGGCTTTGAAGATAAGTACAACAGCTGGGTCGACAAGGGAGATTTATTACTTTAAGACTAATATGGTGGAACGAATGATGGTTAAATAATGAGAGTGTTCCAGCTCGTAATTGGTTAAAATTGCCAATAGGTCTGCATTAATCGTAATGGACACATGGCTAGTTTTACGTATAAATAGAAGAATATTTTCAGAGATTCGTCAAAAGCCAACATGATCAGCCAATTTATAGTTGTATTGGGCATATTGTATAAGTGGCTGGATGATAAAATTATCTTCCAAGAGTATAATATTTTAAATGCATTTCAAGAAATGTAAGAGCTGCGAGAAAATATTTCAAAGCTGAGAGATCGGCTGAAATATTGCGAAGATGAAGCAGCTGCCCTCATGGAGCTACATGAAGAAGGGCACGATTGTGACGAGCGGTTTTTTTACAATCGCAGTAGTAGAGGTAGGACAGTCCCCACGAAGTTCCAGCCGCCGCCACCAGGCATCACCACAGTCGCGGCGCTGTCGCAGCAGGTGAGGTGGTAGATTCGTGAACTAATTCGCAGACTGATTCGTGGACAAATTCGCGGATTGAGTCACGGAATGACTCGCGGGCCGATTCGCGGATCGATTCGCATTTTTGATTTGTTGTTTAGTACGCGGGCTTAATTCAAGACTCTCTCATTGGGAAATCTGACCGTCACTAATGAGGTCATTAAGATGACGCAAGGACTTCGTGGACGGTCCCATTGAGTTTTCGAAGATTAATGCTGTAGTGTTATGCATATATCTTTCGATCTTTTAAATGTGCCCTGTTGGGAAATCTCTCTTTCAATATGGCACACCGTTACCGACGTAATTCGGATGTTACATATCTTTTTTGAGGAATTGAAAGCGTAGATTTTCATTAGTCTAAATACCAGTTTGAAGGTGTCTAGCGTAATCTCGTATATCGAGGACCTACTTTTTAAATCTCACACAAATTTTAAAAACCTGTTACTCGTTAGTGATCCAATATGGGCTTTGACCTCTCCCTTGTCATGTTGTAAGTTTGAATTCACTTTTCAGAATTTTCTCTCGTCGAGGAAATCTATCCATCAATATGACAGTCGTCTTGACAAGCCGTTAGCGTAACTCAATGATCTCCAATAGTGACGAAACCGCTGAGTCCCTTCACACAAAACTGTTAAGACCATTTTAAAATTAATTTAGAAAAGCCTCTAATCAAGTCTCAACGCGTTCAAAAGACCTGACGTCGACCCCCTGATGCGCGGGACCTGCCGGCCACGACAGGTCCGTTTATCCTACCTATCAATTACAAAATTTGTTCCATCTAACATCAATATTTTCATTTTCTCGTTCAGTGACATGACGTTCGGAAATCCTTCTTGACACCTACATATTTTAACCACAGATTTTCATTCATAAGGTGGAAAGTCTTGTTTTCGTCTCTCCTCCTATTGAAAACCGTTCCCATTACCACCATCGCAACGCCTCGATTGCAAAACCCATTAATCATTACGTCGATCATCGACTCTTTCAAAAATATTAATTTTTTTGGTACAATATCATGCAGGAAGGAAGATGAAGAAAATACAGAAGATGTATTTAATAAATTTTATTTTTCACATTCATATTCATACATTACATTATTATTTTTTTAAATATTGTTATACATAACAATATAAAATAGCGATCACATAAAATTTATATCTTCAATATCGTCAACTAATGCATCGCTTTTAATTTGACAAGTGATGCGGTCTTTAATCATAGGCGGTTCATCATCTATCGTATCACAACTTGATTCGAAATGTTTATAACATCGTCGATATTCACGTATTTCAGGATGCATTTGCATAGCAGTTGGCAACCCGATCCATGCTTCTTCAATTTGTCGTTCAGCAAACATGTAGATGAAATGGATCGGTAGATATTCTATATCTTTTGTTTCCATCAATGCGAGACGTTTCACTTCCTAATAAATCCGTAATGAACGTTGAAGAGATGCAGTCCGTTCGAGTACATTTCCCAATACCCAATTTTTAAGTATTTGTACATTTTGTTTAGTGTAAGTTCCATTAATCGTATGGCTTTTACATTTCTCCGACAATTCATATTGCTGCTGTTGCTTCAGTTTTGTCAGAGATAGAAAGTCCAAAACATCGAGATCAATAACATTTTCAGCGTTTAATATATCCTCCAACCAACATTTTTTATCGACTCCTTTTACATAAATTTTGTTGGCACATTTAACGATATCCTCCAAAGTCTCGTTTATAGCATCAAAGGGAACATCGCCAGATTGCCATGGTAAGCCGTGGTAATTATGCATTAACCAGTTATTGACTCTTTTATAGTGTAATGGTAACAACACCCATTGATATGGTGGTTTAAATACACAAGTCTCAATTTCACCGACGAAAATATTCATTATAGACATTTTATTCGGTATGAAGCGATTACCAGGCCCGCGGAATCCCTGAACGTCTACAATATATTCCATTTCGTATGCAACTGATTCACTAGCGATTAAAGTATAAACGCATTTTATTCATTCATTGACGCATGCGCAATAATGGCTACCATAAAGGTCAGCTATTGCTACATCATAGTCGCTCCTCGGTGCCAATGTGGAAATACATCGCAGGCTAGGAACCGCATTGTGAAAGTGAACGTAAAATTCTAATAATGACCTTTTCTTCCTGCGTTCTATTACCATCTCTGTCGCTATCGCATAATCTTTGTTAGATCCACTAAATTTAGCATTATACCGTTTTCGCGGTCATCGTCATCGCCGATTACCCGCTGATCATTTTCACCATATCTTTTTCCATGTATACAGGTTCAGATGCGTTTAAAGTCATCGCGCAATTTCATCAAAACATATACTAAGTGACACATTTTCTCTTTCCCAAATTTAGACAATCTCCGCCATAATAGAAAGGAGATGACCTCAGTTCCGTATTTTATCTAGGAATGACCTGGCGGGACACCCGTAGGCCAATTCACCCCTTCGTTAAAAAAAGTAGCATTAATAAATAAATACATAATTTATAATAATAATAATAATATTCAAATAGTAATAAATCTCACATAATTCGAATAGCGTGTATTAAAATGTATAATATAGAAATGATGGAAGAAGCTAGCAGTAACTAGAAAGAGAGGATGACACGCTAATTTCCTATGCATTTATCTATTCACGGTATTTACATGTTTTCATGAAATTCAAACCATACCGTGTGTGTGTGTGTGTGTGTGTGTGTGTGTGTGTGTGTGTGTGTGTGTGTGTGTGTGTGTGTGTGCGTGGGTGCGTGCGTGCGTGCGTGCGTGCGTGCAAAATTCGCATAAATAAAAGAATTCTCTAGAAATTTGTAATGAAGGGATAAACATTTTTTGTATGGGCTAAAATTCAACATTGGCATATCCGTATGACAATATGGAATGATTACAAAAATTTAAAAAATGTCTAAATAAGTGGTTCGTTACATAGAATTCCCCAAATGTGGCATTTTCTTCTAACGCGTTTTATTCATCATCGTTAACGTCGTTGTCGTCGTCGTCGTCGTCGTCGTCGTCGTCGTCACTGAGAACGGCGATGACGAGGATGACAAGGACGAAGACGACGACGAGAAAGATAACATTATTTTCAATGGGGAGCCACAGGAATTGCGAAGAGAACCACGAGCTGAAAAGGTTGGGAACCCCTGTTCTAACTTGTCACCAACCTGGTACTCGGCGTATAATTTTCTTGTCTTTATAATGCAACGTCTGGTAGTATAACAAAATTATTTATTTTGTTACTAACGAAGAAATGTCTACACAGTGTGTACGACAAATTATTTGTATTGTATTGTATTTTATTACTCATAAATAGGGAATGAATATCCCATTGAGAGGAGTTCCGAAATTGTCGGATACAACTTTGTACAGATGATGGTGTATTATACATAACTAAGGAATAAAAGTAAAGAGACATAAGCAAGCGATGTACTAGACGAAACGATTATTAAAGAAAAAGATAATTGCACATTTGTTTTAGTTATTCGCCTTGCAAAAAGGATCTCCGCACGAAACTGGCCTTAACAAATCTATGCAATAACTTCGCGGACTGAGTGTCGTTGCTGCAGATTAGAGTGCATAATAGTCCGGACGAATGCATTGGGCGGTTGTTTAATGCTGAAGCGAACTCGTCTCTGGTGACAGCTAATAGCGGGCACTCTATTAAAATATGCAGCAACGTATCATGCACGTTGAGGTTACAGAGGATACAGACGGCTGACGGGTTGTACTTGTAACGTTGTCCGGCGAGTAGATGGTTGCTAGCCTTAATTGTATCTTTGTTTTTAGACATTCCAGGGGCATGCGAAGTGGGTACAAGTTATAGCTGGAGTTCGTATAATGGCGGTAAATGGGTAGTTTAATCGAGTTCGAAGTAAAATAGTCTCTAAGATGCTGTTTCCTGCAGGCTTCAGCAAATTTTGCGACTATTGAAGGCTCTGTTTGTTCCCTGAAATCCGCAGTGAAGTTGTTCCACATCTCGCATGCCTCTGTCTTGTCCAGAAGTGCCTTAAACTGCAGCGTCCAGTTGTAGGCTTCTTGAGATATATCCGCGAGCTCCTTCAATCGTAAAAGTAATACTTTGGGCAACCTGTGATCCGACAACCTTAGGGTTTTAACTACCCATTTGATGGACCTTGAAAATATTTCTACTGCGATGGGTGGGATGCCCAACTCTAGACGGATTAGGTAAGCCGGAGTATTTCTAGGGAGGCAAAAGAGCCTTTTGTAAAACCCAATTTGCACGGATTCCAGATTGTCCAGGTATCGCAAAGCCCAGAACGGGGCCGCATAGAGGAGTACAGAAATTATCGACGCATGGTACAATTTCCATTTTTATACTATAATAAATATATATATACAGCATCTATTTTTGCCGAATGTATTAGGGACAAAACCGCGGCTGACGCAGCATTTATCCTGACTGTGGCATCCTCCGTGGGCTGAAGGCCGCGCGTAGAGGAGGAGAATATAACACCCAGATATCGATAGCTGCTCACTACCTCGACCGGACTATTCCTGTACCAAAACGACCTGGAGTACGAATCAAGTTGCCCAGCCCTTCTGAAGCATGTTATTTTTCTTTTGTTAATATTCACTGTGAGCTGGTTTTCTTGACAGTACTCCGAGAGAATAATTAGCTTTCTTCGAAGATCCGCGGGGGAGTACGCGAAAACAGTCAGGTCGTCGGCGTAGAGCAGCATCATCAGGTCTCGAGTATGTGAAACGTCTACTCCGCGCGCACCCCTCTCCCGGAAGAATGTCACAATATCCGAAATATACAATATAAATAAAAGAGGGCTTAGAATTTCGCCCTGCAGGACCCCTTGTGTTACATTTATTTCGGACATCGCATGATTTTCCGCAAGGAGATGTACACTGGCCGCGTGATACAGAGCAGAAATTAATCTTAAAAATTTAGCACTAACACTTAGGCCTTGGAGCTTTTGCCAAAGAAGCTTATGAGGAACGGAATCGAAGGCTCTTTGAAAGTCCACAAACAATCCAAATATCTTTGATTTTGGGCGCTTGAGCGCAATCTGGATGGTGGCGAGGGTCGAGAAGATGTTATCCTCTTTACTCCTCCCACTCCGAAACCCGGTTTGTTCCTCAGAGAGAAGATCTTTTAGCGAAGCCCACTCGGTCAGGCGCTTCGAGAGAATTTGCGTAAAAATCTTGGCTAGCGCATTCGTTATCGCAATAAGCCTGTAATTTGCAGGATCATCTCGTGCGCCTTTTTTGAAAAGCGTGAATAGCGATGCTTGAGCCCAGCCTTTGGGAAAGGTCTCGGAAAAGAGAATTCTATTAAATAGATGATGAAGATGCAAGAGCCCTGTGTCCTCAATAAGTTTAAAGAGTTCGGCCGGTAACTCATCTGGACCGATGGCTTTTCCCACCTTCAACCTCCCTATGCTATCCTTGAGCTCGGACATTGTAACCGGAGAGTCCAGCGTGGGGTCAAATGTGCCATAAAACGTTTCTGGGGGACAGGCCTCCAACGGAAAAATCTCCATGAAGTATGCATCCCAGGCATTTCCAGACACATGCGACCCCACGGTGGGTTTCTTTCGGTATTGGCGGCAGGCGTTCCAAAAATCGGCAGAATTGCGGACTTCCGCGAACCTATTGGAGATCGCGGTAGCATAAAGGAGCTTCTTGTGTTTCAAAATATCAAGATAAACTCTTTTCGCGGATTTAAAAGTGACTATTGTGCTAACACTATATGCATCTTTCCTCATCTGCTTCAGCGATAAACGAAAGGTCCTCCTTGCCGAGACACATTCCCCATCGAACCAGGGTTTCGAAGCTACAAAAGACTTGCGTGACTTACAAGAAACGGTTCTTGTCACTATTCCTGCAGTTAATGCCGCTGAGCGAATAGTGCCAGTAAGGTACTCAGCAAGAGCGTCTACGGTTTCATAATTTTCCGGCGTAAAAAGAGACAACGGCTGTCTTAACAGATTTTGGAATTTGCGTGCCCCGTCGTTCGACCCTGAATATCTCACAGTTACCCGGCTTACTGCCACGGTGGCAGACATTTCTAAAACGGAGCTTTCAGTGGATAAAAAAAGTGATAAGAACACAGGCAGGTGGTCGGAACCGTGGAGGTCATCGCCCGTTGCGAAGTCTGCTATGAATGGCAGATGAAGTGCCGAAACCCACACCAGGTCAACGACACTGAACCCCCTCTGTCCGAGAAAAGTAAAGTGTGCGGGGAAGTCGTTAGTACAACGTCCATTTAACAGTACAAAATTGTTTGTTTACATAAACTCGGACAGAAGGGCGCCACGATTATTACTGTGTTCATCATGCGACTTCCTCAACACTCGAATTGACGAGTTATCAAAAATTTCGGGAAAGTCGTTGTAAAGATCAAGAGAGCCAACTCGGCAGTTGAAGTCGCCGCCAAGCACGACAATGCATTCGGGGTACTGGGCACTCAGGGAATCTATTACTACTTGTAAAGACACGAGTTGAGCAGATAAATCAGAATTAGGCGGAAAATAAATAGAACCCACTATTAAATTGAGCGGAACAGAATTTACATGGAAAAAAAGCCAATTTGGAGATGTTTCTAAATGTACAAATTTAAAATCCAGGTTAATTAAAGATAAAAGGCCTCCGCTGCAGCGACGGAAGTTACTGAAACGGACGGCAGGAGAGCAGATTCCTGAGTGACCAGTACTTATCACCTCCGAGTTTACTTCGCGCTCAGACCATGTTTCTGAAAAATTAGAAATCTCATTCGTTAAAAAGAAAACATTATTTTTAATATTTTGTAAACCTCGGGTATTCCAAAACATTATTTTTAAAATATTTACGGGATTCTTAACATTAGTGACGGCGCGCGAAGTAGATGGTCTCGATGTACTAATAGGCGATGTGGTGAGACAACGTTGTGGGTGACGGGGGAACTCACAAAAATTTTTTTGTTGCGAGACGGCCGAAGAATCGATTGTCATAGCCTGTGAGTGCTGATCCGATGGCTGAGACCTTGGGGTGCTTGACGTTGAAGTCGCTGAAGTGGACCTTCTGCGTAATGTTGGTGCGGTACACGGGGTTGTGTAGTCTTGGTCCGTCTCGGACCACTTGTACCAGGCATTATTTATAGCTATCGCGTTGCCCAGTTTTTTAAAATTGACCCCTTTAGAAGTAGCAGCACGGCGAGCCTCTCTTGCTTTGAAGGCCATAAAACGCTCACTGTCTGTGAAGTCCGCATTTATGAAAATGTCCGAGTTTTTTAGGACAGCTTTTTTCGTTGACAGGATCGTGAATTTGTCCTCCTCGGAAACTAGTTCCGCCAAGATAGCCGTGGGGTTTGTGCGGATTATTCTAGCTGAGGCTACTGGGCCTGTCATTTCGAACTTCGCGGCTAAAAATTGCTGTACACCGTCTTTTAAGGTGCCTTTACCGATTTTCAAGCCCGTTATAATGATATTCTCTCTTTTTATAATTTTTTCTTGCATCTCAATTTTGGCAGTTATCTTTTTGATCAAGGTATCTTGCGTATCAATTCGTTGCTCGAAAGTGTTTAGCCGGGTGTTTACTTCGGTTTTTAAGGAGTCGATTACTTCTTTCACCTCGGCTAGTTCTTTCGAACATTGTTCGAGCCCCCCTTGCATCGAAGCGGTTAGTGATTTAGTTGCCAACTGAATTGCATTGAGCAAGGTTTTTTCCAACGCATTTACATTGGCTTGCGTGACTAAGTCGGCCGCCATAACTGGAGCAGGCTGGATTTGCGAGTCTGGTGACGGATTAGAGGTCTTGCGGCGTCTGGATATCGGTAGCAGGTTAGCGTCGTCCGAGGTATTCCCGCAGTTCCGCTTTCGTTTAATAAAACCAAAATCTTCGAGCGAACTACAGCTGCTTGTACGCTGAAGCTCCCATCTGCTTGCGGTGGGGGGCCGACCTAAAATTGATGGCCGCAAAATTTGTTTGGCGTGCTTCGCCTCTCCGCCAGTGCTGGAAGCGCAGGGTGTGTCAAACGATTGTAATTGATTGCGAGGCGGATTTGAATCCGTCATGTAGTGTTGAACACAAGCCCCGGGAGGTGCTGCCGCCTGGTGTTCACAGACGCAATGAGAGTCAGCACGGAAGATCGAGAATAATAACTCGATAACTACGGGCATGCGCATTAAATATCGGAGCAAACACGTGTTTGTGACGCATGTGGTAAATCCGATTCTGAAGCTCTAATGGAGTAAAAAATAAACGGCGGTAAATACACCTCACCGAATCCGGTACAAATCCTTTGCCCGAAGTGTAAAAGTTGCAGGCTACCAAAAGAAAAAATGTTCCGTTGATCGTGACAGTGGTTCGTGTTCGTTGATACGTGTTCGGGATTCGGCGGTCGTATCAACTACGTCAGAGTGACGTCATCATGGCTGACATACGAGGTAGAGAATTGTCAACGGTCGGTTTCACAGGCGAGAACAGAAAAACACTTTTTGCCGGAAACCATGACTCGGAGAAAACACAGATCCAAACAGAAGGACTCCGAGTCCCTCCGAAAATGTACCACCTGAAAGTACAACTCCCAACAAGCTGGTTTGAGTACAAATTTTAACTTGGGTTACGGAGCAGCGAAAAATGCGACTAAGTTACTCACCGGCCATAACGGAACTCCGACAAATTATGTTTATATATATAGTTTTCGATACAAGTGCGTGTGCGTAAAGTACTTTACAAGTATCGACATATTACTTACGCAACGGTTTTCGGTGCGTAAAGTAAAAACGAGTGCGTAAAGTTTACTTTACTAAATACTAACTCACGGAAATAATAACAAACAGAATAAATGTCCACGTTACTTAAAAGAAAACAATGCTAGTATTATACTTATCGAATAAAGATATATGAAGCATATAAATTTCTTATATCTAGAGCCATTGCAGATATAGATGTTTGATATATATTGGATATATATTGAATATTGCCGAAGACACACGCGGGTGCATATATATGTGACATACATAATAAGATATATGTTGTAAATATCCGAAGATATAATCTGCATATAAAAGGGATATATCGTGAAACACATTCGGGCCGGTCATAGTGGATATATCTCGCATATAAAGTGGATAGTATACTTTTTGCCGAAATATATCCTGCTTATCATATATATATGCGGGATATATCCCTGGATATATATTTTTGCCGTGCGGGCATTCACACGTCTATGGAATGAAATTTATTCTGAAAACCCAACAGTACAAGCGTAAATGTATTTTAGTACTAACTAACCTCTTTATTCGAAATTGTATGTAGCCTAACGGACACGACTATTTAATTCCGTTTACAATAATGATTTGGATAATCACACTGCACGAAACGTTGTTATATTTGACAGATTTTTGTTACATCCACATTGTAATCGTAATTAGTTAACTAAGTCATTCACGTACAAATATTATTGTTATAGCGATTTTGTTAAATGTATTGGCATAAGGAGACTTTACTCCTATCCATTACACCTGTAATAGAAAAAGAAAATAGAAAGTGTAATAGAAAGTGTAATAGAAAAAGTCACAAGTCATTATATCAATAAATAATTTTCATAGTAATAAATTAACCTTTAAAACTTATGTTTTCACATCATGCACTAAATTTTAATATTATTATTATTGTTATTGAATCGTTTAGAGAACTGATGTTTTCATACATTATCGGTTAAAAACGCTGCTACCGTATATGAAATAAAAGATCAAACAAAAATTCAACCTGAAGACATGCATAGATTAATTCTATTTAAATGTGCGTATGTGATTCCGTAAAACATTAGTCATTTTAAAGGAAAAGTGAAAAATTCTCAATGATCTGTCTGCGAAGCTGATATAGTTCTATCTTACTTCATGTTTCTTTTCGACAGTTGAAACACATTTTCAATAATCATTGAATATTTTCTTGTGTAAGGGAGTAAATATTCAACGATTTTTTCGTAAATAATGATGCAATTTAATATATACGATCATTATACAATTTAAGGAAAAATGGACAAAGGACAGGTTATTTTCCCCCGCGTTAATGACGATTTGTCTATTTGCGGGTCGGCTCTCGGGTGGAGAGGTACAGGACAGAGACAGACAGTACAATGACAGAACAAGGCATGTACAACACAACACCCATCCAGAGCCAGTCCCCCCTACCCCAATATCGGTACCACCAGTAGATTCGGCGGTCTGTGCCTTAGCGAGTACGACGCGGGGCTAATCCCCTCTTTATCCGAGATAAGACCCACGACGTACCGACCGCGGATAAGACGCTGACGGTACCGATAACTGCCGACGGGGGTCCGCAGCGGTCCCAAATTCGTATCTTCGCCCAGCAAAGTTCCCCGGTTATTCCACACTGGACATAAGCAGAGAAAATTGCAGGACGGGGATTCGAACTCGGGCCCTTCGCGACGTTCAGTTCGGGCGGACTAAGACTGACGCCTTAGCCCGCACGACCATCACGCCGTCTATACGATCTAATATATACGATCATTATACAATTTAACTAAACAAGCTTAATTGCGGTGTTTTGGAAATGTTGGTGACAAAAGTATATGAATGTGCAATTAAATGATTCATTTAACACACGTATCTCTATCATTAATTTCAATTACATAATTTTTGCATATTATAACACGTACATTTTACAATATTTGCAGACTGTATGTCACTATTTTCATTATCACGTTTAGACTAAGATGTGCGTCAAAATTGACGAGCAAGACCCTCATTAATTATAGGAATCTAGTACGTCGGAGCTTTGAAACACCTTTACAATATGTTGTATATTTTCTTAAATCTGAATGCATTCACGTTACTGACGATAATAATGCTTCTTTAATTTTATCTTGACCAAAGGTGCGAACGCAACAAATTGAGATCAGTACCATTGCCAGTGTCTGAAATTCTTACCCACGCCTATCACAGTTATTAATATGATTCTTTATAGGTCATAAGTTTGCTGTTGACTAGATTCATAATAAACATATTGTTTAATGTAGATCGGTAAGTATCTAATTTCTTATCTTACATTTAATTCCTCACAATATTCAATATGTACCCTTCAAAGCGTCGTGTTTTATTTTTGCTTATTGTATTTTGTAATAAATCTTGTAACGAATATTACGTTAGATGAAATTTATAAAATACTTATGACATATATTTTGAATTACGACAATAAAATAATCACCCATAAATTCAATATAACATATTCACTTTAATTGTTCAGAATGTCATGTGGTACAAAAAACCAAAATCAAAATATAACGACGATTGTGTGAATTTTTCATTTGTTATAAATACACAAAACAAATACCTTACTACGCGAGAGAGAGAGAGAGAGAGAGAGAGAATAATACTGGATAATTAAATTTCTGACCTCGTGGTGATTTTTCTTGATGAAGCACACTTAAATCTCGTTGTCACCATGTTCTTTGGGCGAAACCCTTTCCAAAAATACAAGATATTATTGGGTCATCCATCTTGGCCATGTGTTTCACGAATGGATGATTACGCCGATGCTCGTTCAAACGAATTGCGGATCTCGATGTCGAACACACAAAAATTATATTGGTGAGAACTCAATGTCCATTTTCAATAGAAATTGATTGGCGATTGCCGAACTTGGAGTCAAACTCACCAAATAGTTTGCCGAGGAGAAAATTGCATCTCGCGGCCGGCACAACGGCTCTCCTCGGTGTGTGCTGTATCCTGGAATCAGGAACGAAGATTGCACCGACTTTCTGTGTCGCCCTTTCAATCCTGGGACCGTGGAAATTGGAACGAACTGGCCCGTTCAAAAGTTGAGCACAGAGTCGATCGGGCTAGCGAAGCAAAACTACTCAACTCAAAAGATGCGCGTCACTTTGTTGAATTTTCTGCCATAAACGATACATTGTCCCCCCACCATACACAAAAGACCAACATGCTTTTCAATGTGCCACACATTACTGTTCATGGTTGGTAAAGCAGGTTGTCTCTATATCAACGTTTCTTCAGTTTCTCCTTCTCTTCTTCCCTACCTAAACGCATCTCTCTCTCTCTCATTCAACTACCTATTTCTCTATCTCTATAATCTATCTAAAATTCATCGTATCCTACAATCTTCTCGCACTCTCTATATTGTATTCATATTTTAAAGATAAATTGTAACCACTCCAGATATTAACGAACACCTTACTAGTAATTAAGACTGAAAATCAAAGGACATAATTTGGTATACATTGATTATTTGACCATTTACCTTATAGCCACACTAATATTCTACCTATACCAAAAACATCTAGCAAATAATCGAGATAATATTTTCACTTCAAATTTATTATTATACTTGAAATATTTCTCCGAGTCTAAACCTCTCTTACAAGTTTACTATGTTTTGCATCTTACTTACCTTACATTGGAAACATTAGTTAACTAATATTTTATGCGTGAAATTTGCATATTTTCCAATCCATATGATTGAACATATTTATTCTCTAAAGATTACGCTAAGTGTTTTATTTCGACTCTGAGAGTATAGGAATCTACCGCCTTATTTCATACTGTGCACACTTAAACCCGCGAAGAAAAAAAGAGCATTGGAGAGACCATGGGAAAAACTTTGGGAGAGAGTATGGGATAAACTATTAGACAGGTTATAAGATAGTAGCTCCCAATGTCTCGCCTAAAGACACCCCATACTTTCTCCCAAAGTATGGGAGAGACTTTCTCGAAAATTTTCACCATCATGAAAAATTTCTAGTGAATCTCTCCCATACTTTGGGTGTTAGTATGGGGTGTTTTTGGGCGAGACTGTTAGCTACTATGATGTATTCCAGCCAATAGTTTCTCCCATACTCTCTCCCAAAGTATCATATAACAAATTACATTATAAAAAATAAGTAGAAACAGACGAAATTGGTCAGACATTACACATTTTAGGGGCGATTTTTTGTAACTTCCTATCCTCGGAGCAAACTAATTTTTGTTTTAAATATTAACTTTAATATCACGTTTGACTCTTATGCGTATCTTTATGGGTTTTGAGTTACATGTGCCGTGGGCAGCCTCCTTTTCGGTGTTGTGACTGATGGAGAGATTTTCGACAGAGACTATGGGACAAGTGAATAATAACGAAATAGTGTAACGAATAATGTAAGCAGTTTTATTTGCACTTTTTTCACATACTTTTCCCATGCCTTAGGGAGTAGACATTTCAAATGTGGGAATACCACGAGAAAATACTATAGGAGATAATATGGGGAATGTTTTAACAATAGTACAGGAGATGCATTTTTATCAGTCTCTCAATGGCAATCCATAATATGGGAAAGACCGATTCCTACAGTTTTTCCCATATTATGGATGGCCATTGAAGAAACTGATGAAAATGCATCTCCTTTCATTTTGTTGTCATGCAATGTAATAGTGAAATATTAATAATAAAATCTTCGAGTCGCGATCTCTTTGCTTCGTTTTACGTGCTCATATCTTTTTTCACGCTCTTTGCGGTTTTCGCGTTCTCTTATTTCTTCTCGTTTTCTTCGCTTTGCTTGTTCTTTTAGCCCTTCATACTTTTCGCGGTTTTCGCACTCCTGCCGCTCGGATCGCTCTATTCGGTTCTCATATCCTCTTCGCTCGGAAAGTTCTTTGTGCTCTTTTCTTTCTTCGCGTTCTTTTAGTTTGTCACGTTCTTTCCGTTTCTCGCGTTCTCTTCGTTCTTCACGTTCTTTTTGCCTGTCATGTTCTACTCGGTTCTCCCGTTCTCTTCGCTCGAAACGTTCTTCGCGGTGTTCTCTCTTTTTTCTTTCGTCACGTTCTTTCCGTTTCTCGCGTTCTTTGCGAATTTCACGTTCTACTCGGTTCTCTCGTTTTCTTCGCTCGAAACATTCTTTGCGCTGTTCCCTCTTTTTTCCTTTTTCACATTCTTTTCATTTCTCGCGTTCTTTCCGTTCTTTGCGTTCTTTGCGCTTTTCACGATCTTTATTTTCGTTCTTTTGTTTTTCTTTAGTCTTAGCACAGTTTTCGTTGTTCATCGATCGTTTGTGTTCTACTCGCTCTTTAATCTTTTCGCAATCTTCTCTTTAATGTGCTTGTACCAGTCTTTTTGCTTTTGACACGTCAGCAAGTTTTCTTTCGCTTTCCTTTTATTAGAAAGTGGTGATATTGGGGGTGTGTGTGATCGTTGAGCTGACAATATAGGTCTAGATATTTTAGATGGGTCGAGAATAAATGAAGATGAGGACGATTGGTTTTTTGATGGCTCAAAGGAGATTGGAGATGGACATGATCGCTTAATCGATGATTCAATTGAGTCTGGTGATGTTGATGTGAGACTGCATATTTTGCGTTTTCGTTTGTTTTTGTCGCGTGGAAGTGAAGAGGATGATGGTGATGATACATCATAACTGCTTGACCGAGTATTTTGAAAGAAGTTTTGGATATTTTTGGTGTTCTGGGTACTGTACGGTGATATTTTCGATGATTGTCCTGATGGTATCAAAGCACGGTTGTGATTATTGATGTCGGATGAAAGGTAATTTGAGTCAAGTGAATCTGATGACGTGGATGTAAGATGACGAATCTTGCGTTTCCGGTAGCGTTTGACGCATGGAAGTAAAGAAGATGATGTCGATGATACATCAGCACTGTTAGAACGAGTGTGTTGTTCTAATTCTCGCATTTCCTGGGTATAATTAGGTATTATTTTCGACAATATCAGGTAAGAAGCTTAAAGATGATATTGATGACGTGCAACTGCCTGTCCGAATAACGCGATTTAATATTTGTTCGTTATTAGGTGATATTACGGGCTGTGTGGCTTCTCGATCAGTCATTTTTGACGCATTCAATGGTGAAACAGTTTTTGTACCAGTCAACTTAGATTCCGTGTGTGGAAGTTCTACATTCAAACTATCAGATTTTGTCTTCTTTGTAGAGGTGTTAGGATTTCTAAGAGTTCCGCACATTAAATTTATGGCATTATGGTATTCCGGTCTTGATAATCGTGGCGTAGCATTACTTGAAACATCTTCTGAAAAGTAATATATTATTTAAAACATTTGAATATATTACGGGAAAAGACTGTAAACAGATTAAAACGTACTGTAAACTGCATCTAGAATATTGGTTGGAATGGGTTTTCTTTGTTTGTTATTGGCGCGTTTTTGACCAGAGCAGTCATCTCTTTTAAGTCCGCCTCCCCAATAAGAATTTTTAAAAGTCTGCGAATGAGTTCTTTACAATTTTTGTAAAAGATTTCAGTAGGAAGGTGAGATCTTCTTTTTCAATGAAAACTTTGGAAGATGGCACGAGTTCAACCTGATTAATTAAATGGAATGTAGATTAGAGCGATTTTTTTGGCTTTATTTTGTGAATTAAAATGACATCTCCATAAACTTTTGATAGAAAATGAACCCATAATTTTTTTTCCAGAATGGAAAAAAATGTTTTATGCGCGTCTTTTTCATGCGTGAAGTAGAAATTTTGTGCGTGAAGTGAACGTCGTGCGTGATGCAAATTTCGCGCACTTCGTCTACTTCACCCACTGCATTAGTTTCTTCACGCATAGAAAAGACGTGCATAAAATATCCTACGGAACTCGTGCAATGCGTGAAGCATTGCACTCATTGCGTAATATACTATATTATGGTAGCGATTTCATTTTTTATTTATTTTACTCTAAACTTAATTAGTTATTTTTTTTTATAATAAAGTGATGATTTCTGGTCTTTTTCAGACATTTTTGAAAACTTATATGTCGCCGAAGGTCAATTCAATGTTTCATTTTTTCACTAGAATATCCTAATTTGGGCTTAGAAACATATTTACTGTCTATTTAATTTAAATATTTTAAGGGAAGGAAGTGACTGTATCAACATGGTCGGTTTAACAATTAGTAGCGCCTTAAGGTTGAAACGATTCGTAGTCATTTAGATAAAAACTCTCACCGAATCGTCCAAACATAAAAATAAATATATATCAAATTATTCGTCAATCATTATAAATATTATAAAATTATATTGAAATTATAGATTGGAATCGTAAGGTGCTGAAAGAAACAAATAGTCATAATTATCTTTGGTCATTCAATTAAAATATATTTCTCTTTGAATTTTATATATAATTGAACTCGTCATAACAATAAAATTACCACATTCATACCAACACACTCGAGGTCGTCATTGCACATAAAAAATAAGAGTCGAGATTAAAAACTAGTTGTCGAGTCGTCGGTAAGTGATGTGGGGTCATACATAATAAAACGGTCATGTCAACGACGGAATAAATTACGGAATAAATTAGGACGCGGACATACATACAAATTACACACTCTCACATACATACACATAAATAAATTAACACATATATATTGACGGAGTTACATAATATTAATTTCTATACATATTCATTTTTACTTTGGATATACGAACGGAAGAGAAAGAGGCTTACTTAAACTTTTATCCTGTTGGTGCTCGTCGTTCCTCTTGTTTGGGTCCTCCATCCGTCTCGTAATTTGAATCTTCGGCTGCTGTCACCTGGTGAACCGAGTTCGGTGTCGCACTCCCTCGCGACTACGAGGGAGAGGACCAGCAGCCTTGTTTTTCGTGGGACGAACGGAGTGCCGTCGTCAGATCCCGGTGGTATTATCAAAATTAGTCCTCGCCGCCTCCATGAATCATCGATGTTTAATGATCTGGCTGTTGAAGTGCGTGGGCCCACTTTTTATCTGGAGCAGCCAGGTTCTCCAGAGTTGAGGCAGCGAGTCGTCACCAGGAAGTAGGTCCAATCGAAGTCAAAATTGTAAGAGTCCAGGAAGAAGAGAGTTTGAGGGACACTTACCAGGTCTTATAATACCTCGGTAAGTATCCCTATGTCCATTCGTGTCGCCGAGTTCCATTTTTACTAAGAATCGGGACGGGAACTGTCAAACATTTGAATCTAATTTGCTTAATTGGAGTTTGACAGCCCGAGCTCGGAACTCGGCCCGTTTGTTGCCCACTTTCTATGCTGTGCTGCCAGGGCGCCGTTGCACCTCTTCTGCGCATGTAGAGGCGCACCAGCGCCAGCGCCATATCATTGCGCGCGCACGTCCCTTGATGCGCGCTCGGATCCCACGTGGGCTTGGGATCCATAATGGCCGACCGGCCGGAAAAAGCGCGCATCTCGTCCTTGATATTTTCGGTCTTTCACATGTCGATAAATATTGTACTGGCCCTCTTTCTCTCCGCCGCTCTTTCTCTTCCGCGCGGTCGAGTTAAACGGCTCGTTACAAGGTGGTTCTAAAGTAGGTAACCAGTAAAGTAGGAATTTACGCTAAAAAATGTGAATTAAATTTTACTAATCCGGCTTTCGAAAATCAGCTTTCTTACAAGTAATTCTAATCGTCATATAATATCACCTAAAAAATGTCAATATGATTAGTTGAAAATTAACCAAATGTTTTCATAAGTAAATTCTCAATTAATTTCTTTGGTATTTTTCAGGAGATCGAATAAATTAATTAAAATTACTTGTATGGTGTTGGGATTTTGAACAGTCGATTCAATCAATTTTTCCAATTTTTCGCATAAATACGTACTTTATTGGCAGACTACTTTAGAACCCTCTAAAAGGGATAAGGTGGCTCATCGGTTAACCGAAATTCATTAGATTAAAAAAAAAGTACTAGTAAGAGAGTAGAGCCGTTAGTTGAAGTAAGAGAGTCATGTTCGCGTTACGAAATTTGAGAAACGATTATCGGTTAACTTTCGGCGAAATAATAATTTTTAAAAGCAACCCCTTAATAATTCTTAACAAATTTGAAAAATATCATTCATAACTTAATTTTAAAGTATAATTCTTTAAGCTCAGAGCGAAGTAATTAATAAAATTAATTAAAAAATAATACTTTTTCTAAAACTAACCTTGGAAGACCTATAATAATTTGGAAAAAACCTGAAAAGCATCAGAATTCTTCACTTTAATATGGAAACTTGTTTAGGTTCGGAGCGAAATTATGAAAAAATTATTTTCAAAAAAGTCTGGAAAAATATCAGATATCTTAAAAAATATAATTTATTAAGTTGGGAGTAAAGTAATAAAAAACTGAAAGATCTACAATGAAAAAACCGATATTTTTTCAAAAATGACCCTGAGCGACCTTCAAACATTTTTCTGAAATTCTGAAAAAAATCATGGGTTCATTTTTCATTAAAACAAACAGTTTGTAGAGGTGTCATTTTAATTTGAAAAACGAATTAAAAATAAATCGCTCTAATGTATATTATAACATCTTGAATCATCAATCATCTTATTCATTTGATTTTATTAGTCATTTTATCATCATTTAATTTGGTCATGTTATATAAAAAATTATAGCTGCTTTTGTTATCAACTTTCATGATGAAGTTTTTATCGTATGTCCCTGATTTATTTCATTTAAGTTTATAATGTTGACAATTTTTGAAAAAATTTGACAAATTATCCAAAATTGTCAACTATTATCGAAAATCTTAAAAAACCGCGAGGCTTGCATCCACCTTTTTTATTGTTTTTCTTTTTATTCGAATTTGTATTATTGAATAAAAATAGTTAAACACTGATAAAAAGGTCAAAAATGGTCAGAAAAGTTATAAAACAATAAAAAACTGTTAAGAAATATCACACATTTTCATAAATCATGGGAAATGGGCACAATCTGCCGGTGATTATAAAAATATATGGAAAATATATAAAAATGTTAAGGAATTTGTCAGAAAAAATAAAAATTGATTTAATACTATACAGAAATGTTTAAACCTTATCAGAAATACTTAGATGCCGGAAAAGGATATCATAAATAGTTTAAAAAATTGTAAGAAATACTAACAAAAGAAATATAACACTCTTTGTACAAACATACTATTGGTTTGATTTAAATTTAATTTAGGTTAACTTAGATTAATTTAATTAATTCGAAGTTAATTTCGTTATAAGTTCTCCTTACCAAAACTGTTGATTTGTCGGTTTTAGACACGTTTAAATTACCAGCTCCATCATGTTTCGGAAATTGTGAAATATCTGTAGAATCCGGTATCGATTTTTTTAGTTCTACGAAAGGCTCCAGCCGAGAAGCAAATTCGGGAACAGTTTTGGCTTTTGCAATAACTTCTAATGCATTGGAAACACTTTCTTCGGTTACTTTTGAAGATGAAGGGACGGATGTTTCTTTCGCAAACAAAAAAATAATTGTTACATAATTGTACTGAATATTTAAATGAATTTTTAAATTATAAAACATGATAATATACGCTAAATATTTGCATTAAACTTCCAATCATGCTAAAGTTGTACCTGTCAAAAATTGTTGCCTGGAAAGAATTGTAATGTCTTGAAAGTCTTTATTCGTTATTATAAAAAACATTAAATAGTTAAAGAGTACAAAGGAACAATCGTCATGTGCTCGCGGAACCCGAGAACGGAATGCGCGCGGCAAACAGTCCACGGCGCACGTCTCTACACAAGGGCGCATTTACATGAACGCATTTAGTGACCTCTAGTGACTTGCTGATACATCACAGAAAGAATTTTCATTTCCAATTCTCGGGTATTGCTGCTCTTTTCTTCCTTTTTCTTTTTTTTCTTTATCGAAATTTCTCCATTTATATTAACATACAGACTCTGGAGCCATTTTTTGTCATCTTTATAAATGCATACAAGTTATAAAAATTATTTCAAATTCATACTGATCTATATATTACAAATTAAATCAATAATGATACCGAACAATTTTATGCACAACCCCTTGAAGAAATTTAATTCGTTCTAGCGAGGGCCATGCCGGAAGTATGCGCCTTACTTGCGCCTTTCTAGAAAAAATCGCTAGTAAGGTGCAAGTCAGGCGCATTTTCTACAAAGCGACCCTGAAATTTAGAAAACAATAATTACCACTATATTCCAGGATTCTGCACATGAATTCTTTTTTTCCATATTTGATGTTGACTTCTTCCCCTTTCTGAGCATCTGGAATATCTTTTTTTCAAATATTGTCATAGTTTTTGACTTTACCCAAAATACTAATACGAACATTGTGAAAACGCTGCGGTTAGGTGTCAAAATCCGACTTCGTAAATACTCGTATGTCATAAAAACAATTAACCATATGTATCGATAAGTAAAATATCTGGAAGATTGTCGATGTCAGTTGTTGTTGAATAAATTAATTGCACAAGGAAAATGCGGTTTTAATTATGCCTAAGAGACTACTGAGGTTCTCAGATTATGCGCCAAGTTCCAGACGGCGCATTCGGTATAAATATTTGCTACCATCCAGCGACAGCTCTTCAGACGAGGAATCGACTGAATTTCATCACTTGAGGTTCATGTCAATACGATAAAAATATAAATGAATATAATTTGCATGTATTCTGCAAATTAAATCATACATATTCTTAATTTAAAATTTTGATATTTAGATTGTGATATTTAGACCTATTTTTTAGAGGTTATCTTACACAACCTGTTAGTAGAATCGAATAGTTTAACGGATCATTTACGGGCCAAGTTATATTGTGGCACAAATGTTCTTGTACTTGATAGAGATATTGTACATTTTCGTGTCTCTTTTATTACATAAATTAATTTTAAGAAAAGTTGGATATGCTCTCTCCGCAAATTGTTTATATGATTATTGTGCACATAAAGACAAGTAGTTGCGGATGATACACGAATAGCCAGGTGCATCTCAGATAATCTTTTGTAATTGTTCTTTCTATTTAAACAGTAAAAGGAAGTGAAGTCAACAATAAAAGTCATTTGTGCTACATCTTACTCTTCAAAATAGTTTAGCTAACTATAGTTTTTTATCGTGTACAACAAATACGCAGAGAATAAATCTTTGACGATTGAGATTTATACAAATTAGACAAAACTCTTTTAAGAATGTATATTTTTAATGAATATTTGAGTGCCGAATTCATCTCTGGAAATACCTTGCAAATTAAATATGTTTTTAAGATAATTTGTTTTAATTATTCAGATATCAATGAATTCTTCTAATGATCACTTGAAATACTACATACTTAAAGTAAAAAAAAAATTCGAAAATCTTTGAAGCAGTAACAATTTAGCGTAAAGAGCGACGCTGAAAAAGAGCCAAAACTTGCCCATGAGGGAAATGTAAAAACGGAATAGTTTGCAATAGTATGAATCCTACTGAAATCGAAAATGATAGTTACAAAGTTGCAAACACAAGGAAATGGGATGTATAACTACCCCCTAGTCAGAAATTCCAATAATTGATATAAAATTTGATACTCGGGGATTTCCAAGATCATTGCGATTACAAATATGATATTAGTTTTTGAAAATTCAGAATAGCGGGTCCAATATGGATATTCGCCTGAATCGCGAATTATTTATTGGAATTGTTGACTTAGGGGTAGTTTTTCGTCCCTTTTCCTCGTGTTTGCAAATTTCTAAATATCATTTTCGGCTTCAGCAGGATTCAAAATATTGGAAACTACACTGCAAAAAATGGAAATGAACTTTACAAATCTGTTGTAATTTTTCATTCGTAAAAATATGGTGATTTGCCCACGTTCAACATTGTCAATTTCCTGTGTGAGGTTAAAAATTTCCTACGTGAGGTTAGGAATTTCACATCGTTTTGTAAATGCCCAACGCTGAAGGTTGTAAAATTACAACGCGACGCATTTTCCCCACGCTATACGTGGGTCAAAATGGAGCCCATGCTGTACATGGTAAATTTACCGTCAGAGGGAAAAAACAGTTCGTACTTGTAAAATAGACCGCACGTCCAATAACAAAATTACAACGTTGAGCGTGGGAAATTTGCTATGTACAGCGTGGGCAATATTTTGACCAATATTTTATTTATTTGATATATTTAAAATATATTTTGGGTCAAAATATTTCCCAGGCTGTACATGGTAAAATTCCTTTTTCATTTTTTACAGTGTACTCTATTTTTACATTTCCCTCATGGGCAAATTTCGGCTCTTTTTCAGCACCGTTCTTTGATGTAAAATTCGATATCGACCTAAACATTTTAAAATCGTCGTATACAAACATATTTAATTTGCAAGACATTGAGATGGAATCGTCCTGAAGATGTAATAAATCGATAGAAAAATTTCCTAAAGTTATTTTACATTACTGATGCATGTCTTAAATGACTTCTAAATTTAGTGTTGATAACCAGAGAAGTGATGGCCTTGAAAATAGAAATGCAGATGTCATTAATTCCGAAATCAGACAAGAATTCAATTCTCCTGGGAGATCTAACGAAAATACACATGAATTTGATAGTGAATCAGCGATAATTGTAGATCCGAATGAATGCAGTACTGACGATGAATATTCTGAACAAATAATTTTCAATCATGAAACGGACACTGAAGAAAATGATTTCGAGGAAGAAAGCAGTGGTAGGTTTTTTGATAAATTTGTTTGATTTAATTCATTTAACTCTTTCAGTCACAGAGGCCACTATAAAGGCCCTTCGAGTCTTCTTTCCTTCTCCACATCTTTTATTTCGATTGCAAACTTTTTATTTATTTTTTTTTGCATTTTTTAATCTTGAAGGATATAAACTTAAACATTTTATATATATTTTATGAATAATTTCATATTTTCTTTTTATAAAAACACGACTATTTTAGATCAAATTCAATTATGCCGAAACTCGGTTATAAGCATTACCTAAAAATCATACCTAAGAGGTATTTAGGGTTGCTGAATATGAATTTGGTGGCCTGAGCACAACGGAGAATCGAACCCGAACCCGAACTCGGAGGATATCTTTTTCTCTTTCATTCCATGATAAGGCAGACAAGGACCACAAAGACGAGTACATCCTTCGAGTTCGCGTTCGGGTTCGATTTCCCGTTGTGTTCACACCTATTCTCAAAATTCAAAATGGCGGATCCAATATGACGGATCAAAAACTGGAATACAAATCTGATGTCAGATTCTCAAAATTCAAAATGGCGGAACCAATATGGCTGATGAAAATTGTAAAATTTGATGAGCATTAGCTAACGTCTGACATTTTTGATCCGTCATATTGGATCCGTTATTTTGAATTTCCCAAATCTGACACCTAGATTCTTATTTAGCGGCCCCAAAAACACCCCAGCAGGGTCAAAATTTGGTCATTTTACAGATTTTTTCTGAAATTTACAAAACCGTCTCTGAGAATTATAAAATGTGTTTCAGATTTAGTGGAGTCAAATTAGATCAAATAAGGCTTAAACTTCGGAAAAAGTCTCCGATCCATATTTTTTCATGAAACCTTTTGGAATCGCTTCTAAATAGTGTCAAGAAAAAATGCATCCTCTTGAAATTGGGTGCTAATTGTTTATTTATTTAATAACAACAAATAAGTGTAAAATTAGTTGTAAAATTAAATATATCGAGTATGAACCGTTGAACAATTTTGAAAATAATTTCCTAGGGGTTTTCGAGTATGCTGAATACGAATTCGATGTCAGATTTTACAAATTCAAAATGGCGGATTCAAAATGGCCGACGATAATGTGAAATATTGCAAAATTAACCGAATAAATTGATGTTTTTAGGTTTTTTGGGTGCGGTAATTACAAATTTGATATCGTAATTTAAAAATCCAAAATGGCGGATCCAAAATGGCCGATGAAAATGTCAAGCATTGCAATGGTAACCGAATAAATTGTTTTTTTTTTAGATTTTTTAGGTACGGTAATTACAAATTTGATATCGTAATTGAAAATTTTGTAATGGCGGATCCAAAATGGCCGATGAAAATGTAAAATATTGCAAAATTAACAGAATAAAGTTTTTTTTTCGTTCGCTTGAGACAAAATAAAATGCGATATAACATTTTTGACGTATTTATTAAAATAGTATAAATTACAATATCATATAAATTAGTTATTGGTGTTCTTCATGGTGTTCTGGGCTTTCTGATACGTCCGTAATTTCCGATAGCGTCTCCAAAACTTTTGCATCTTCAGCCAGGTCAGAAATTTGAGGAGTATTGGAACAGTCAACTCTACTGCAATTTAAACAGGCAGTGCTGCAGTACAACCCGCTTTTTCTGCAGCCACAATTGTTTTCGCAGCCACTTTTGCAGCTGCAAAATAACGTTTGTAACAATTTTTCGGGAGCTGGAGGTTCGTCGATGGTTACAGGAGCAGGAAATCTTTTTTCATCCATCCCCATTCTTGCGGTTCTAAATGATGGCCTAACCACTGTTGTACTTGTAGGAATACTCTTTTAAAATGTTGCAGTGTTGCGTTGTTAGTTGGAGGTAAAAATGCAAGGGTCATTTTTCTTCGCTTCGAAACACCTCTGACGAAACATTTGTATCGATATTCGTTTAAAGATGTTTCTGATTTCGAAGCGCCGTATAATGTCAATGTGCATTTTACACCAGCTTCAAAAATTTCCTCGATGATGGTATTTTTATTATAAAATTTTTCCGCCATCACTTGTAATTCTTTGTTAGTTTCAAATTTTTTAATAAATGTTTTTTTTCCGTGGTTGAAGAAGGCTGAAGTCGTATCGCATCCGCTGAATGCGTGTAAAAAAAGCATGAAATTTTTGGAATTTGGATATGATTTTAAAGCAACAGTTGAAAGGTAAATATTTCTTTCGATTTTTCCTCTTCCTGGTTTTAAAAAATAAACTTCTCTGTTGTGAGGATACAGTGCAGACAAGATAACAAGTACGTCAATATCTTCTGACACAATAACCGGCATTGAATTTGTTAAACTAAGCGCAGTCTGGACAATTAAAGTATCTGCATCGTCAGGTGCTTGAGTTACAGAGATGTTATTTTCTTTCAACGTATTTGTTAATAATGTTATTAACACATTTTGTACAAAATTAACGACATTTTGTTCTTTTCGTTGGAGAGAAATTTGTCTTGTGTAACTGTGAGCGGCATATCTTCATTGAAAAAAATATCAGAGCATTTTTGTCTGCGACTTCGACGAATTCTTTCAGCTGATTTGATGCTGTTCGGACTATAACCATCAAAAACTACAATTGAATTATTTCCATAATTTCTTCGTACATATAGGATGTAGCTTTTGCAAATACTGTTAAACTTTTCATTTATCTTCCATGGTACTCGATGCAGTAACATTCCTCCGTCAATCACATATGTTACATCATTCAGTGTATTCAAATCAATAGTCGATGGTGTAAATATACTATACAACTGAGATTTTACATTTTTTCGCATACCTGACTCATCGAATAATGATAAAGGATAAGGTGCTAATTCGAATTGCAAAAACTCTTGAAGTTCTTTATCAGAATTTTTTATAATAGAAATCCTTTGAAAGAGTAAGAGTGGATCAACGGGAACAATTTCTTTGTTAATTACTAATTTTGAGTTGACGGCTAATAATGGGACACATTTGTCACTTCTTTTTAATTTTATGTCTTTAAAATTATCCCCATCTATCTTCTGCATTGCATTCAAACCAACTTGGAAGGCATCGCAACAATTTATTCCTTCATCTCCGGAAACACCTGTGGCAATTGATATAAACACATCAGAATTAGTGAATGGATTATGAGACTCAAGCCATAACACTAACTTTTCGGTATCGGCATGATCTCTTGTCATTCTTGCGTCACTGGCATCATTGTGTTGGTGACTTTTATTGAAACTGACGTTGCAAAAATTTTCGATGCCCTCAAGAACATTTTTGGTGCCCGGAACTCCCTTAATCTACTTGAAAACGACGCTGTCAGTAACTCCTCTCTTGAATGGGCCCCCTTCGACACTCACCGATTTCATCAAGGTCTGTTCAATCGTTTGATCGGAGTGAATACCTGCAAAATATTTATTTGACCTTCTTGCCGTAAAAAAACCTTCTGAAGTAAACTGTATAAACTCTGCCTGGTCCATTATGTTGGGTAAATTTAGCATATCTTGCAAGTATAATTGTGCGGATTTTGCATATGGAAAGTGACCAGCTGCATGGAAGTACGGAAACATCATTTTTATCGTATTTAAATGTAACATCCAGTCACCCATTCTTTCAGCAGCAAAAAACGCTTTTAAAATCGATACCATTCTTAGGTAATTTATCCACAATTTTGCTGTTTTGTTTTTATTTTCTAATTCGTGTAATTTGTTTTCAATAATTATAATCAACTTCTGACATTTGTCATTCGTTTGCAATTGATGCACGTTTACATTTTCTAGCGATAAATTGGATAACATTAACATAAAATCAACATCTTCCTGTAACTGTTTGAATTCAGGTTCCTCTTCTTCAAGTTGTTTAAAAATTAATGTATACAAAGCAACTTGGAGCAAAGTATGTGCTCGTACTGCTCTAGCATATGCATGTCCGGAGAGTATAGTGTCGACAGTTTTTTCAGCATATATCGTGCTTAGAGCCTCTTTGATTCCACTACCAGCCATAATAAACTCGATGCATCCCAGGAAAGATAGAATCGTGTGAAAACCACCAAGTCTTACAACAACTTCAACTGTATCCGATAAGTTAGTTGCAGCAACGACGTCACGAGATTTGATGTACAGAGGTTGATCCATAATAACTACAGCTGTTCTTAAATTAAATTTTTCCGCTTCTTGGACTGTATTAAGTAGTGCCGTATATATTGTATTGTAATCACTGGGAGCTGCGTTTATGAAAGGTAAGAATACTATTTTAGAAGTGTTAAATTCTTCATGTATTGTTAATAATTCCATAAAACTATTCCATCCAGTAAATTTATCTTTAAAATGATATTTACCAAATATCCACAACAAATTGGTTTTTGTTATGCAATTACTCTATAACTTTGTATCTTTTTCAATTTTTACCTGATTTTTTTTAAGCCACTACTATTGAAATTCTCATAAATTTGCAAAGGAATGCTTGCAATTTCATTTATTTCTGCTTCAGTTGGTAAAGATTTCAATCGTTCTATTGGTTCTTGGGCTTTCACTCCACTCGCTGGTGTAATAATTTCAATGGAACCCATGTAGTGAAAAGTATCTTTTCCATCAAGAGTGTCAACATTAAAATCTGCATTGTCGCAAACAAATTGAACAAATGTTCCAGGGTTTATTTGAATTTCGGTTTTTAATGCTGCAGATGCTTCGTACAATTGAGCTTCCTTATACGACGAACAAAAACCTAAATTACTGCAAATATCTATTATTCGTTTTGATCCAAATTTCCGATGAAACGTTACAGCAAGCCCAACATGTAACGGTGATAAAAATGATCTTGGACGCACTGCACATACAATTGCATGACCTATTGATGTACATTTTATTTTATGCGACCTGGAATTAGTTTTTTTGTATTTTAAAATTAGTTCATCTAAAAATATTTTTAACGATTCAGGAATGTAAGCGTCCAAGTTATCAAACATTTTATCAGATGCTGGATATTGCTCGGAATAATTTCTCATGGAGCGTATATCAGACCTTATAATATCGGCTGCAACTTTCAATGCATTCAATTTTTGTTCTTCTTGGTTCCCTGCAACTGCACATTGCTTGTACATCTCTGATAAAATGTCATAATGGGAACGACGAAGACAAACTAATGTCTGAGATGTTGACTTTGTTGATATGATATCATCATTTCCATAATGTTCTTCTAATCTATACTTTATTGTTTTATCGTCTGAAATGTATTCTTGTAAAGTAGCTTTCAATTCACTGACAGTGAATTGGCAGTCATCACTGTTCTCCATAAAATTGTAAATCACTTTCATCGCTTCGTCTACCTGTGTGGTAGGTCGTCCTATTTTAGTTACACCTGCAATGTGTAATCAATATTTTAGATTTTTAAATGTACGTAACGCAATTTATAAATAATACATAACTTCATTGTACTCAAATAACAAAACGTGTCATATAATATTTATTTATTACCTGAAAGTTTCCTCAGTTTGTCATAACAGTCATTGTGGTATTTAGCATTAACTTCAATTAAATCAGGAACAGGTGATATTCGTCTGTGAATGTCACGACTATAATCATCTCTTCGATTTTCAATCATTGTCATAATACCGGTTTTAAAATCTGAAGAAGAAACAAGCCTTATTGTTCTACGTTTAGAAATATTTCTTTTCGATTCTTTTTCTTCGTCGGCCTCTTCTCCGCATATGAAACATAAATCAATCCATCGAAAACCGTCGCTTTGTCTTAATTTTTTTTTTACCAGGCTTGTCGAAGATTCCGAACTTCCTTTTGTTTTACATTTGTCGGTAACTTTCTTGTTAACATAATTTAACCTGCATCTTTCGTGGATTTTTACCGATTGCAGACTTTCCAACAATGTTTGAAAGCCGTCATTTCGCTGAGCAGATGTAGAACAAAAGTTATTTAATCCCCTTTTTTCACTTCGGTTATTGGATGCAGTTGTAAGCCCTCGCTGCAAATGAAGCACGTATTTTCGAAGTCGAAGTTGTCCATTTATGCAAATTCTGAAATAAATGTGCATAAAATACATTAATGCATCTTATTATGTATTATATTTTTTAATATTTAATACTGTTACTATATCAGTACGTATTTTGATATTTAATGTACAATTTTCTTATATTTCATAGTTTTTTACATAAATTTACAGATCTTTATGAAACTTTTTTATTTATACATCGCTTGATTAATTATTTATTACTTAGTAGATTTCTAAATCGATTTATCTATTTTTTGACTTGATTATTGATTGTTTAAATGATGTTATTAATTTTTAAAAAGTTTTAAATTAATTTACTTAATTAAATAATAATAATTATAATAATTATAATAATAATAATTATTATTGCAATAATTATAATAATAATAATAATTATTATTAGCCGGTGGGCCCTGGACTCTTAGCAACCTTGCCAGAGATTGGGTAACCAACCCCAGTGGATGGCGAGGTAAGAGACAAACGAGAGAGGCATAACAACGGGGGGTAGGGCTAACCACCCTACTCCCTGTATTTGCGGTTACTCATAGAATAACGCGCAGGGCTCCTGACCATCGGGCTGCTTCGGATGCAGCCCAGTCCCGAGGTGGAGGAGCCGAAACAGGTGTCCCGGGACGACGACCAGCTGATGTCCACGGACGATTTCAGTGGACGGAGGATCTCAGGCAAGATCTAATGCGCTGCTATGAGGAGAGCTGTCCGCAACAGAGAGGCTACATGGCGCGAATGCACAGTCGGTTTGCATTAATGCATCCCGAACTGGCAGATCGCTTTTCTCAACAACAACTGAGAGATTATGCGGCCTATCTGAGGCGGACGGGTTTCGTTGTTCCCAGCAGTCAACCGGTACCGGATGTGCGGGCAATAACAACTGAGCCCGTACGCGGTGCTGGGAGAGATGCTCCACATTATGACAGCACGACACTCGTGTTTAGGAAAAATTTGACAACAAAAATTTTGCCTAAACAACGAGAAATAGACAGAGCAAATAGCCTACTTCTGGATGCTCTTCCAGATGACTACGACCTGTGGCAAGTCAATTGTGCCTTTTACGAGGCTGCAAGTGATCTGGTGACTCCGCGAAATCTGACACAGATATCGGGGAGTCGGCAGATTACAAAACGCATGTCTCAATTGAACGGTAAGATTCGACTGACACGGAAACTCGCTTCCCGAATTCAGTGTGTGATCGACTATTTAACATCTGGCCGTTCATTTACGGCTAAAGTCAAGAAGTTCGCACAACAACTGCGGACGTACTATCACACACTGAACAAGCTGAAGTTGCTCAACATCAAGCAACGTTTAGCGGATAAAATTTGGGGTTTGGCCGATGCCAAAAAGAGGCTGCAAAGACGGGAAGAAGGAATTCGACAAAACTCAATATTTTGGACGAGTCCTTCCAACCTCTTCAAACATCGTATCGCAGCCTCAAGCGAGTTTCCGTCGATGGCCGCAGTTGAGGAATTCTGGGGGAGCATCTACGAGAGAACATCTAGGCTTAATGCAGACACTCCAGGTATTGAAATCTTCACCGAGTTGTGCGACGAAGTTACACAACAAAGTGAAGATTGCCCACCCGTCAGTGCTTTAGAGGTGAAAAATGCCATCACAGGAGCGAGGAATTTCTCCTCGCCGGGCTGGGATGGAATTAATAACTATTGGTGGAAGAAGTTCACTTCTGTCCATCAACACCTAGCCCGAATATTCACCTCTTATATAAATGGAGACCAACCCATTCCGCACTGGTTGGTGGAGGGCCGAACGACACTGATCCCAAAAGCGGGAGACTTGTCCGATCCGAGAAACCATAGACCGATCACGTGTCTCAATACGTTATACAAATTGTTCACTAATATCTTGAACGAACGTATTGAGAAATCCGTGAAACCGGTGTGGCAACGGATAGTAGAACAACGAGGCTGCAAAATGGGTGTATCCGGCTGCAAGGACAACTTGCTTATCGACAGGTGTGTTTGTCAGGACGCAGTCCAGTACAAGTGTAACCTGTCGATAGCCTGGCTGGATTACATGAAGGCGTATGACTCAACATCGCACGAGCTTTTAAGATTGTTGCTCAAACGCCTCCATGTCCACCCAAACATAGTGAGAATTGTAGAAGACCTGATGCCTCTTTGGAAGACACGCTTTGTCATGACATCGGGCAAGCGTAGAACCATGTGTAGACTGGTTCAATTCCAAAGAGGTGTCTATCAGGGAGATTCTCTGAGTCCTCTGCTCTTCTGCATCTCACTATTGCCTCTATCCGTTGCTCTCCGGAAATCTCAAGGGTACATGTGTGGACCGCCTGGTGAACGTGTACATAAGATCACCCATCTTTTCTATATGGACGATCTTAAATTATACGCATCAGGCGAAGATCAATTACATCGATCTCTGAACATCGCCCTCACATACTCGAGAGATATCGGCATGCAATTCGGATTGGACAAGTGTGCAGTCGTTCATTTGCACAAAGGAAGGTCAGGCTCCCATAAAAACGATATGGAGCTCGTCAACGGAAATGTCATCCGCCACCTTAGCGCCGAAGAAGCCTACACATACCTGGGCGTACCTCAAAGGCATGTCCAGGATGTGCAGGCTGCTAAAACCACCATCATTAAGAAATACCGGCGCATTCTCCGTCAGATCTGGTCATCAGAATTGACTGGGAGAAATAAGGTGGCAGCCACGAATATGTTGGCCGTATCACCAGTGCTCTATTCTTTTGGAGCACTGAAGTGGAACGTTGACGAGCTAAGGGATCTCGACCGAAGCACACGGAAGATGATTTGTATGCAACGCAGTTTGCATCCAAGATCTTCCGTGGAACGACTGTATTTGCCCCGAAATATGGGAGGTCGTGGCCTTTTAAGCCTGGAGTGTATGCATGACCGATTGGTCCTCGAAACAGCTTGCGACGTGATTAATCGAACGGAGGATCCGTTCCGTATCGAAAATTTGTTAACGTTTTCGTTTGCTTGTCAGTGTTATATTACTATTATTATACGTACATAATCTAAATTTCAAATGTACTTTATGATATTGTAATTACGATCTATACATTGATACACAATACATATAATATTCATAACGAGTGCGAAGCTTGCAAAATCAATAAAATAATAAAGAACAGAAAAAAAATATTAATGAAATATTATTTTTACATACCTTTTGTTCATTATTTGTCAAATTATAAAATATATTTCCGACACACAGCGAAATATACGCAGCCACGTGCTCAACTGCCGAATGACTAACGTATATTTTCGACCGGCGACGGCAGCATCCTGCCTTCCTTTCACCATAGACCAGTGAAACTTTATAGATGGCTATTTCACTTCTCAGAAAGTACCTCAAAAGAATACTACACAACCTACATTCAAATATCAAACCAGTTTTCATTGAAATGCCCGGTTAATTTGATATTCATACCGAAAAAACGCCAAAAAATACGTAATTTTGACGATTTATCATTTTTTTATTACCCAATTGTTATTAAAATGAAAAAAAAAATCTGAATAAGGTTTATTCTTCAAAATTTATGCCTCAACAACCACCTCAGCGAGTGAAAAGGCTAAAAAAAATTTTTTGTTTCATTTACAACACTTTATTCATACTCAAATTTTCACACTTTTTACGCTAAACATCATTTTTCTTTGATTTATCTTAAAAAACAATACAAAATACACATATTATAAAAAAACAAATCATTGTATCTTAAAGTACACATCATAAGCTTTAAATTCACCACCTATGAAGTGTCAATATAATTTTTTAATACTTTGTTATTAACGATCTAAGTGAGAAACACAAAGCAGAAAAAAGCAATTTATGAAAATTGACCAACTTTGAAAGCTTAGATTTCGTAAAATAAATTTTTCTAATTTTTTTGGCAAAATACGTATTTTAGATAACCCCTTTGGATATAATATCCATATATTTGTTTATTTTTTTGACAATTTTTTATCACATTTCATCGAATTTTACGAAATAATCACAAATTCGCACAACACTTTATTTCAAGGTGATATATATAATACTCAAAACGTTCAAAAAAATATTTGAACACATGTAATATTTTAAAAAATTAACGCTTTTTAACATCCAATTGGTTTCATGTCGTTTTTTTTTGTTCTAAACAAAGTTACAGCCACTTATGTGCGGCGCGCGCGCTCGCACGGGCCGACCGTCGAGCGCAGCGAGTGCTCGGCGCAACGAGACTTAGCGCGTTAATTAACAAATTACTGTTCGTTCAATTTCAATAGAAAAAACATAAGTCATATGCGTTTCTTGCGTGAAATTTTCCGTTCTTTTGAATGGCATTATTAGTTTTTTGATAGAAATTAACTTTAAAAGTTATTTGCAAAAAACCATATTTACACACCTAAATTGTTAAATAAACAAAGTAGCACCCACTATCTCGCGGATGCATTTTGATATGTTATTCTACACACTTTTCTTAATAAGTGCCAAAAGAGATCATCGATCGGAGAATTTTTCCGACGCCAAAATCTAATTTGACTCCACTAATTTTTCAGTAATAGTAACTAAATGAAACCTCCAGTTACTATGTTTTGGAAGTTTACTGTACACATTTTTTACAGTTAGGATTCGGCAACAAAATTAGTTCTATAAAATGTACCTTTAAAAAATTTGAAATAATGACTTTTTTATAAATTTTTGACGTGGAATTCATTAATGCTAGAATGAAAAATGTAAAAAATGTTTTTGACCTATAAGTAGATTTTAAAAAAAAAAAAAAATGGAAATTTTTAAAATTCATCCGCAATTATTTCGAGAATGTGTTTTTGTATTCACTCTAATTAAAAAAATTTTTAAATCAATTTAGCCAAATGTAGAAGCATTTTTTCGAAACAACAAATTTTTTTACGTGTTAAAATTTATGGGCCAACAAAATTGTTTCAACTTTTTATTCCAGAACCACTGAATTTCTCGTCAAACATTACTACAGAAATAATTGTTAAAGGTATTTCATAGAGCTGATTTTGTTGCCGACCAAATTAAGTAGAAATTTCTAATTTACATAAATGATACATTTTTGCAGAAAAATGATTGATGAAGCGATGATGCGATGAAGAAATGATTGATGGGAGCCATTACAACGGTGATACAAATGATGAATATGATACACCACTGTACGAAGGCGCACAAATAACTGTTGTAGAAAGCTTGTTATCTATATTAACATTAGTATTGCAGCACTCTTTGAATGGACAAGTACTTGCGGATGTATTATCTCTCATTGATTTACACTGCCCTAAACGCAATTTATGTAAAACATCATTGTACAAATTTAACAAATTTTTTTCCGACATGCGTACTCCTGTGAAAAGACACTACTATTGTACTATTTGCTTCGGAAAAGTAGACTCCGACAAGGACACGTGCCCTCATAATCACGAAAACCCATCTATTTCTTACTTTATTGAAATTTCGCCTATTAACCAACTGAAAGCATTGTTTAATAGACCTGGTTTTTATAACAAACTTTCTTACTGCTTTCATAGACATAACGAACTAAATACTTATGGAAATATTTACGACGGTAGCATATACAAAACATTAATTAATGGTATCCTAGGAAACCCTAATAACATATCATTTATGTGGTACACAGATGGTATAGCAATTTTTCATTCTTCCAAGTTCAGTGTTTGGCCAATTTTTCTGAGCATAAATGAACTTTCTTACTGTGAACGCTTCAAACGGGAAAACCTATTATTAGTTGGTCTTTGGTTCGGCCCACAAAAACCGATTCCGAATTTATTTATGGAAACTTCCTTTGAAAATTTTCAAAGTCTGCGCAATGGAATAACGGTTGAAATTGCTGGTTCTGCCGATCCTATCACGGTAAGAGGAATCATTATTTATTTCACTTGCGATCTGCCAGCCAAGGCTCTATTGCTAAATATGAAGCAATACAACGGTCGATTCGGCTGTCAGACATGTAAACAAGAAGGAAAACAATTGCAAGAAGAGAAAGTTAGGGTTTACCCATATGAATAATTTGCATTGCGTGCAGATGAAGAAAGCCGTGTACATGCTCAACAAGCTTACGAATCAGGTATGCCAGTTTGTGGTGTTAAAGGTCCCACAATTTTATCCCTTTTTATTAATAACTACATAACGTCAATGGCTGTTGATTCAATGCACAATGTATTTGAAGGGCATGTGAAACATCTATTGAAACTGTGGTTTGATTCAAGTTTCGCTAATAACCCTTTCTCAATATACAATAAAATTAAAACTGCCGATGAGAGATTGACATTTTTAAAACCTCTCTCGAATGTCCAAAGGCTACCTCGATCCATATCTGATCATTTAGCTTATTGGAAAGCAAATGAGCTAAAAATTGGTTCTTCTATTACTCATTGCCAGTCTTAATTGGAATAATGGACGAAAATTATTTGAACCATTACAAACTTCTCTTATTAGGCATTTCTTTGCTATATGCATCAAATGTAACATCTGAAATGATTTGCACAGCAAGACAATGCCTACACGAATACGTCAGAAGGTTTGAGTTGCTCTATGGAGTACGACATATCTTCTATTACAATAATCTACCTCGCTTAGAAATTCTCCGGTCATTCTTAGAAATGACGTATCTAAAAATTCTCGCAATAATAATTAAAAATATATCGAGTACCAAAAGATATAACAAGGTCTCCGAACCTTTTCGGCGATTTTATAAAGATACGCGATAGGATTTTCCTTTTTTTTTCTACTGGATTTTTGTTATTTTCTTTTTTCTAAACGTTTTCCTTTTTTCTTTGTTCCATTGATTCGATCGATCTCCCTTTCACCCTTCCCTTGCAATGTTGTTGCTTTTAATTTTCCTTTTATTGTTTACCGTTCCTATATAGTGTTTTCCCATTTGATTTCATTCTGTCTCCAACTGGTATTCTGGATAGCTGGACACTAATCCCCGGTCAATCGATCCACACTCTCCGCAGATATTTTGGCAAAAAACATTACAGAGATCAGGAAGAAGTACGAAATTTCTATTTCAGTCATATTTAATTAGTGTAATTTATATTGAATTATATTGTTGCAAGTGCTTTAACCCCTCCACTAACAATCGCCATGTTACGAATGGTACAGGAGGGGAGCAACTTGCCGACGGAAATAAGGAAAATTTGAAATTTAAGGGAGATTGTTTTATAAATATATATAATAAGCAAAGAAATAAGCAGGGACTCTGATGTCCTGAGCGAGCGTTAGCGTATGACTATGAATTTACACCAAATGTTACATCTTCCAGAAAATGTAGAAAAAACTGGACCGCTTTGGACAACATCGTGTTTTCCGTTTGAAAGTATGAATGGTGCAATTAAAAAGATGATTCACGGAAGTAATTCCGCACAACTGCAAATTTGTTCGACTGTTTCGCTGTACCTAAGTATTTCGACTTTGAAGGATCAGTGGTTACGCGAAGGGCGACCTGCTTCTTCTTATTGTGAAAACATTTCTTACAAAACTCACCGAATGAAACGTTTTGATATCGGTAATGGTACTTTTGTTGTTGGCAAACTTTTACGAGTAGAACAGCTTCCACTAGATATTTTAAATGTGTTACGATGTTACAACCTACATGGAACAGTGTATCATTCATTTCATAGATTGTATAAACATAAGTGTCTATTTGTAGCCGAATCGTACAATCGAATACTGCGTACAAATAATTCGTATGTAAAGTACATTGGGCTCCATGGACAATCTTGTATTGGTGTAATTAAAACTTTCATTCGAATTTCTAATTGCACTTGTGAATACTCCTCTGACTTATGCAATTGCAATTCTTCGTATTGCGCAACTATACTCAAATATGCAGTAGAAAAAATGTTTTCAACATATATTGACAATGGAATTGTTCAATATTTATATACAAGATCGCCGCATTCTCAAGGACTTGACATTTTAAATGTGTATGATTTTGAAACCGCATGCTTTTGTTTGGAAGTTAAAGGCTCAAGTGCGATTTATACTGCAGAGCCTGTTAATTCCGTAGAATTCGAATAAACGAAACAGTGTATTTAGTAATGTGTGTACAGTTTTATTTGCGCAATAATTGATTACTTTCATAATTGTATGGGAAAAATGTGCAAGAATGTTCTACGTGGGGATAAGGTTTGATTACATTATTAAAACTTTCTTCAGAATTACATTTTTTTTCGCCGATGCCCCTGCAACAATGATGTATTAAAAGAAATTCCATCTTTAAATTATTATTTTTAACATGTCATGAAATATTTTAGTAGCTGTGTGCGATATTATCGACAGAAACATAGGACAAGAAAATAATAAACGAAATATGTAGTGGAATGATGAGTAATAATATAGGCAGTTTTACTTGCATTTTTCTCACATATCCATGCCTTAGAGCGTAGAAATGTCGAATATGGAAAAAGTATGAGAAAATATTATGTGAGAGAATATGGGGAAAACTTTAACAACAATTTAGGATCAGTCTCTCCAATGGCCATCCATACTATGGGAAAAACTGTGGGAATCGGTCTTTCCCATATTATGGATTGCCATTGAGAGACTAATAAAAATGAATCTCCTATACTATTGTTAAAACATTCCCCTATTACCTCCTATAGTATCTTTTCGTGGTATTCCCACATTTGAAATGTCTACTCCCTAAGGCATGGGAAGAGTATGTGAAAAAGTGCAAATAAAACTGCTTACATTATTCGTTACACTATTTCGTTATCATTCTCTTATCCCATAGTCTCTGTCGAAAATCTCTCCCTCAGTCACAACACCGAAAAGGAGGCTGCCCACAGCACATGTAACTCAAAACCCATGCAGATGTAACCTTTGTAACACGCATAAGAATCAAAAGAGATATTAAAGTTAATATTTAAAACAAAAATTAGTTTGTTCCTGAGATGGGAAGTTACAAAAAGTCGCCCCCAAATGTGCAATGTTTGATCAATTTTGTCTGTCTCCACTTATTTTTTATAATGTAATTTGTTAACAAAATTTTGCATACGTAAGATTTTTATAAACTTCTCTTGTTCAGAGAGCTTTAAATTTTTGTTTTGTTGTGTTCAAATCTTTCATTTTATTCACATTTTAAGGGTTACACTTTCATATTTATTTTTTCCTGCCGTGGGCATCCCCCTTTATGGAAAATATTAGTATATCCTTTGTAGAAAAAAATGTGTGGAAAAACTATTAGGAAATACTTTGAGAGAGAGTATGGTAGAAATTATTGGCTGGAATACGTCATAGTCGCTAACAAACTCGCCCAAAAACACCCCATACTAACACCCAAAGTATGGGAGAGATTCACTAGTAATTTTTCAGGATGGTGAAAATTTTCGAGAAAGTCTCTCCCATACTTCGGGAGAAAGTATGGGGTGTCTTTGAGCGAGACATTGGGAGCTACTATCTTATACCCTGTCTAATAGTTTATCCCATACTCTCTTCCAAAGTATTTCCCATGGTCACTCCAATGCTCTTTTTTTCTTCGCGGGACAGAGAAAATCTTTTGTGTTCTGTAGAAAATCGATCAAATATGTCTTTCGTAAAGTTAAGAGCCTTTTCAAAATCTTTTCCTACATAATTTCCATGCTTGTGAGATAATTTATCAACGGTCTCTTGTAAATATTTTGCATAACTATTATTAAAGAAAGAAATTAGAGAGTCAACAACTATTTGCACAACGTTTCTTGGGACAACTGAGTTACTGTATAACTATAGTGTCAGTAATACTATGCCATGTTCCAAATCGATGGAATTAGCCATATCGCTCGTTATAAAGTAATATTGTTTGTTTGTCTGTTATTTCTCACCTCGGTCCTATCTGTCAGTCTCTCGTCATCGATAATTATAACTAATCACTAAATTTAACAACCACCAATCAGACATACACGCCGATTACAAATGGGGGATGCAAATAACACTTGAACGCATGTAGGTTTTATTACATTATTACACAAGAATTTGATTCAGATCTTCTACGAATTTGGTGACAACGGTGTAATTTTTACAGTCTATCACATTTTTATAAACGTACGACTGCAAAAAACACCATATATGGCGACATTCTGATGTAAAATCAATATTAAGAACAAAAAAGGATTTAAAACAAAAATCGACAGCTTCTACAATTTGACCAGAAACAACTCTGTAGTTCACTCCAAATATCACTGCATACGTCATAAACGCAGGGCTTCCTTCAAGGGCCGAATCGCCAACACTTGCGATGTATGGACCTACCGTTTCTGATTTATTATTTTCGTGTCGAATCCGTTTGTACTCAAGCAATTCTTCATGGCTCTAATGGAAAGACATGTATATTATGTATAGTATGTATATTCATTTTTGGACACGTTTCATTTATAAGTATCATGTGAAAAAATTGTGAAAAGATAGATATCACTTTATTTTGTATATAATAATAAAAATACTACGCAAACTAATTTAAACTTCCTTTTTGACAAATGACATTAGTTTATCTAAGTAATGGATAAATTTTATTGATACAACTAGTGAGCACAAACCACAACTTCGTGCGGTATTTTCTCTTCCGTTATGTAAAATATTGATACAGATATAGATAGTTAATATTGATACAGATAGTGTTTTCTCTATAAATGTGAATGCCAAACTCGCTTACTGCTCCTGTTGGTAAACCTCAAATTCTCAGATATAACACATTTGTACTAGTATCACAATGTACTATTATTACGCCAACAACATATACTTCAAAATAAAGCGAGAATTATTTGTTATGTTTACAGTTGTAAATCATCGGCTTGGCGTTTTTATAAATAATTAACACCCCCATCATCATCTCAAAATAAAACGTCATAGAATTTCGAAATAGAACAAAAAAAAAGATGAATAAATGGCGAAATTTAAATCAGTTATTGAACTTTTATATATATATATATATATATATATATATATATATATATATATATATATATATATATATATATATATATATATATATATATATATATATATATATAACTTCTATTTTCATTTTTTAGGACACATCCATACACTTGTACGATCTGCGGTAACATCATTAATTTTACACATATTTGTATCAATATTTATGTCTGTTAGTTAAATTTACCTTAACATTCACAAAGAAACTATTTTTGACGTCATCAAAAACCGTTCCAAATGACCCGCCGCTCTTTCTTTTTCGAACGATCACGTCCAAAATTCCGGGTAAACAAAGAAGTGCCAGAATACTTTCTTTTCCTGCAATGAAAACATGATTATTTGAAACACCTTAGTGAAAGCGAAACGCAGAGACAATTTACCTGCATTTATTAATTTATCGTCAGATGGTACTAATTTTTTTCGTTTTTTCGCTACTTCAATAACGGCCAAGGATTTAGAATGCCACTGCAAGAGGAAGTTGTCTTTAGATGTTGGATAAATTTGCTCAAAGTCATTAGTTAACTATAAAATAATATTGCCGTTATTAGTTTACAAACACATACTTTCGAAAAACGAATATAAAACTTATAGACTTAACTTCCCAATATGTGACCAACATTAGAACGCAAGCATTTATATTTTCCAAGGAATTGGGTGGCGTTTTTACAACGCAATCTGTAATGAAATGTTGCATTCCATTTAATTATTATATCCTCTTGTGGTTCGTCGTTATCCTGCAGCCACTCTACGTCTGCTTCTTCGACAGAAAAAGAAGTATCTGAAATAAACATTAAAAATGTTGAACTTTTAAAACATTTATATAGATACATAATATACAAAATTAAAATATGAAGCAAACCATCAACTTCCTGTTCGGTCTTGGAAATGAGCTCGCATTTTATTAGTTGCCTCCGAAATTTTAAATATTTTTCGTATAATACTCCGCTAGCATTTACAGCCACTCGCGATTTTGACCCCTTCGTGTATGGAGTATAAAAGAGTTTAGCGCTTTGTTCAACGGGCCCTCAAGCGTGTGGGCGGGCCAGGAAAAAACCGAGAAAGCCTTTGCTCCAAGTTCTAGGTTTCCATAATAAATTTTCAGATGATTTCTTTTTCGGAAAATATTTGTTATTATAATGGCTACCGGATGAGTGAGTTTGGAATAATTCTGACGCTAAACAACATTTAAAAAATTAGCACTGAAATATTGAATGGTGCGTAAGGTTAGGGAACCTGTCACTTTAACCTGGCATATAGTTCAAAACTTATTTTTTAATCGTCAAAATTATTCAAAACTCACTCATCCGGTAGCCATAATAATAATAAATATTTTTTGAAAAAGAAATTATCACAAAATTTATTATGGAAACCTAGAACTTGGAGCAAAGATTTTCTCGTTTTTTCCTCGCCCGCCCACACGCTCGAGGGCCCTTAAGGATAGTTCAATCCAAAATTTACCAAAGACTTACTAGTTTATTTATATTATACTAAATGGCCTCACTCTTCATGTTTTATACCTTTTTGCCACAGAAATAGCGAAAGAAAACAGTTTAAATTTGAATAGATAACATAAATATATTAGACCTATGTACTGAAAATAACGTTAATATGTATATAGTAATTCTATAACGTCCCGAGTAAACATTTGCCTCCGGATCGAATCCGATACCGATCCGGGACCCTTATCTCAGTTGAATTTCAGATCCGTGTCAGATCAGGATTGTAACGCTGCCGCACATCCGTAACGGATCCGAAGTCCCGGACGTCCGGCAATCCTGATCCGTTCCTTACCTGATCCGGATTTGAATCGACGGTAACATTCAATAAGGTGTAAATACAGAAAACCTTGTCCAAATTTGCTGACGGGACTATTTAAACACATGATTATACAGATGACAATGTGAAAGATAGTAAAAATCCTTTATCAATGCGTCGTTTATATATGTAGGCCTTTGCTAAGTTGTCATTTAGGTTATACACGAATAAAACATTTCTTTTTATTGACAGATTAATTCTAACTCTAATTCGAGGTTAACTTTCCAATTCGACAAAAGTTACCTTCTTATTTTGTATATTTTAATATGTATAGTTGTTAATTAAGCATACAATTAAATAATACACAACATAATAAAATAATAAAAACTGACAGTTCTTATACGCACAGAATATGAATTTTTGTAACGCAGCGGATGAAATCATAGGCTGCGTTACAAGTGTTAAATAGCTGAAGAGAGTTTATACGTTTTAAATTATTCGGTTTATGAGACTACGTATTATATAATGAATGTTATAATAATTAATAAAATAAATATTTTATTAATAATAAAATAGTTTTATAACACTTTTAAAATATTAAGGCTTTGTACAATGCATCTAATAATCTGGAAACCTCGTACTCTCTTTGACTCTGTAACTCTTGTCGGAATATATCCAACGCTTTGAAACTATTTTAATTGTAATTATTGTAATTTGAATTCATATTTCGGGTAGATATGCCAAGAAATAAAGGTAAAACTTGATAGTTAAAGAGTGAACCGTCAAGCACCGTCAAGTTCCAACAAGAGTTACAGAGCTGAATTGATCTTACGATGATTGTCAGATTTCTGCACTTATACACGTTATTGACACAAATAAACATTCATTTTAAATGGGATTTCAATTTAGTTCAATTTTCTTAATTATTTTATTGAATTTATTACGAACTAAGAAAGCGTAAGATGCAATTGAGGTTTAGGGAAAAGGTTGTTAATTTGGAAAGTTAACCTCACATCTGAATGTGGGTTAACCTCCCAAAAAAAATAAAACTCACTGACACTATCACATATTTTTTATATTTCATTTTCTTATTCTTTATGTTTTTCTTGTGCATGATAATACTTTAAAAGACCGTAGTACATTTAAACTTTAAAACGAAACGCGATAAAGTCAAACTGTCGAAACAGCTCAGCTGATCGGCAGTCGGCACTGCCTATTCGTTTCATCACTGCCCGCTAGGTAAGGCGCCACTAGAGCTGCATACTGAATTAGAATTCCAAATCCGGATCAAATCAGGAACAGGTACGGGTTCCCAGATGTACCGAATGTAGCTGGATAACTACAAATCAGGATCGGCTCCGGAACGGATCCGGATTGCTGGACGTCCGGGCTTCCGTATCCGTCCCGGATCCGAGGTAGCATTACAAATCTGATGCGATCCTGATCTGATAGTAGGGGTAGCCCCAGCAAATGTTTACTCGGGGTTTATTCATCCTCAGACAATAAAAAACACAATTGCTATACATCAGATAAACAGGGTTGGGTACTTTTTTTTTAACTAAGTTAAGTACAAGTTCATTGAGAAAAATATTAACTACATTCAGTAAAAATAATTGAATTAAATCTTAAAACATAAAACTTAAATGTTAATAGTTAAAAGTTAAAAAGTTAAAAAATTAAAAGTTAATAATTGAAAATTAAAAAATAAAAGTTAAAAGTTAATAGTTATAAGCTAAAAGTTAAGAAGTTAAAGGTAAGAAGTTAGACGTTAAAACTTAAAAATTTAAAAAGTTAATAATGAAAGGTTAAGTTGAAAACTTAAAAGTTAAGTTAAAAAGTTAATAGTTAAAGTTAAATTAAAAAGTTAGTTTAAGTTAAGTTAAAAAGTTAAAAGTTAAGAGTTAAAAGTTAAAAAGTAATGAACCTGAGATTCCGAACGTTCAATGAACGATTTCTTGTAGCTGTCATGCGATAAAAATAATGAAATAAAGGTGCTATTAGGATCCATTGATGGATATTAAGTTCAAAAATTAAAAGTTACAAGTTAAGTTAAAAAGTTACAAATCGAGAAATAAAAGTTAAAAGGTTAACAATAAATTTAATTGAGTTAAGTTCTAAATTAATGGTCTAGCAAGTAACTAAGTTCAGTTAATATTAATTAACTTTTTAACTTTTAACATTACTTTTTAATTTGTTACTACCCAACCCTTCAGATAAATGATTGGCTAATAGTAGATATTTTAAATAATTTTGTATGAAGTGGATATAAACTCAAAATGTTTTTTTCTCATTTACATAGTATGTATATATGTCGAAAAGTAGAAATTTCATTCTCAGTCCGCAGAATAGCAAACCATCAGTATTTCTGTTCAAATAGATAGTCCAAATAAAATAAAGCATATTGTGATTAGCGATGAATCAAACTTTTTTAATATATGAACATCTATAAATTTTATTCCATAATTGGAAAATTTAAGTAAAAATAATTAAATTATATAATTAAACTTTAAACGTCCGTTGTGTTCTTTTGCATGTTTAGCTTGTTCGAGTAAAAATAAAGCTTAAAGAAGAATTTTATCAAGCATCGGTCAAGTCTGTACTGGAACAAGCCAAACATGCATACATAAGAACAGTTACGGTGAAGGGAATCAGCTGTCGAACATTAACATATATTACAATCACATATACTTGACTGATGCTTGATAAAATTCTTCTGAAAGGTTTTTAATACTCGAAGAAGTTAAATATGCACATACAGGATAATGTTTAGCTTTTCGAGTGTAAAAAAAACTTTACGAAGAATATTACCAAGTATCGATCAAGTAAATGTGATTTCAATATAGTTTAGTGTTCGAAGGCTGATTACAGTCATCGTACCTAAGTTCTTATGCATGTTTAGCCTGTTCAAGTACAAACAAATCTTAAAGAACAATTTTATCAAGCATCAATCAAGTATGTACTCTAACAAGTCAAACATGCATAAGAACAGTTGTGGTGAACGGAATCAGTCTTCAAACTTAAAAATACATTAAAATCACATTTATATGACAGATTAATTAAACTTTCGATATTGTAATCATTTCTTATAAAAGGTCCTTGGTCCATTCAATTGAATACATCAATAAATAAATTAATAACGATTGACAATACAACTTTCAAAAATAACCTTAACCTATATAATATCCTTAACCTTATAACCTTAACCTATATTAATACAATTAACCTACATAATTACATGCATATTTCTAAATAGAGTTTATCAATAGTGTAAATATTGGATATAGGTTAAGTTACAATATTTACAAATTGTCTTGTTCAATTCAGATTCAGTTTTATATTACTCCTACCTATTATGGATAATATTATTATTGCGTTTTCAAATTATTAGAAAATTGATTTACTCTAAAATAATTCATTATTCTTACACCTATGATTCCTGTTTATATGCATACATTTACTTACTTTGAAATCTTTCCACGAATTGTCCCAAATTCCAATCTCGTAAAAGATCACTCACTGAGACCGATTTATTCATTATTAAGTAATAAATTTTTAAACTAGAAGTTCATGAAGTCAATATCAATGCAAATATAAATCATATATGTAAAACTATTTACACAAGCGCACTGAATTACATTCTGATTGGATATGAAGTTGCCGGTACGACCGAGAAAACAAAAGCGCGCGCGAAACTGCGCACTACACCAACCCAGCTGTAATTGGCGGAATATGTTGGCTCGACCAGGCCAAAGCTGTTTTAGCTTTGCTGACCAAGCTGAATGCGCTAAGAATTTTTTTCAGTGTAATGCTAAATTTAGTGGGTCTAACAAAGATTATGCGATAGCGAGAGAGATGGTAATAGTACGGAGGAGGAAAAGGTCATTATTAGAATTTTACGTTCACTTTCACAATACGGTTCCTAGCCTGCGATGTATTTTCACATTGGCACCGAGGAGCGACTATGATGTAGCAATAGCTGACCTTTATGGTAGCCATTATTGCGCATGCGTCAATAAATGAATAAAATGCGTTTATACTTTAATCGCTAGTGAATCAGTTTCATCCGAAATGGAATATATTGTAGACGCTCAGGGATTCCGCGGGCCTGGTAATCGCTTCATACCGAAGGAAACGTCTATAATGAATATTTTCGTCGGTGAAATTGAGACTTGTGTATTTTAACCACCATATCAATGGGTGTGGTTACCATTATACTATAAAACAGTCAATAACTGGTTAATGCACGGCTTACCATGGCAATCTGGCGATGTTCCCTTTGATGCTATAAACGAGACTTTGGAGGATATCGTTAAATGTGCCAACAAAATTTATGTAAAAGGAGTCGATAAAAAATGTTGGTTGGAGGATATTAAACGCTGAAAATGTTATTGATCTCGATGTTTTGGACTGTCCATCTCTGACAAAACTGAAGCAACAGCAGCAATATTAATTGTCTGAGAAATGTAAAAGCTATACGATTAATGGAACTTGCACTAAACAAAATGTACAAATACTTAAAAATTGGGTATTAGGAACTCTACTTGAACAGCCTGCATCTCTTCAACGTTCATTACGGATTTATTACGAAGTGAAACATCTCGCATTGATGGAAACAAAAGATATAGAATGTCTACCGATCGATATCATCTATATGTTTGCTGACCGGCAAATTAGAGAAGCATGGGCTTGCTTGCCACCTGCTATGCAAATGCATCCTGATATACGTGAATGTCGTCGATGTTATAAACATTTCGAATCATGTTATAATACGATAGATGGTGAACCGCCTATGATTAAAGACTGCATCAGTTGTCAAATTAAAAGCGATGCATTAGTTGACGATATTGAAAATATAAATTTTATGTGATCGCTATTTTATATTGTTCTGTATAACAATATTGTAAAAAAAATTAATGTAATATATGAATATGAATGTGAAAAATAAAATTTATTAAATACATCTTCTGTATTGTATATAATCTTCATCTTTCTTCCTGCATGATATTGTACCAAAAAAAAAAAAATATTTATGAAAGAGTCGATGATCGACCTAATGCTTAATGGGTTTTACAGTCAAGGCGTTGCGATGGTGGTAATGGAAATGGTTTTGAATAGGAGGAGAGACGAAAACAAGACTTTCCACTTTATGAATGAAAATCTGTGTTTAAAATATGTAGGTGTCAAGAAGGATTTCGGAACGTCATGTCACGGAAGGAGAAAATGAAAATATTGATGTTAGATGGAACAAATTTTGTAATTGATAGATAGGATAAACGGACCTGTCGTAGCCGGCAGGTCCCGCGCATCAGGGGATCGACGTCAGGTCTTTTGAACGCGTTGAGACTTGATTAGAGGCTTTTCTAAATTAATTTTAAAATGGTCTTAACAGTTTTGTGTGAAGGGACTCAGCGGTTTCGTCACTATTGGAGATCATTGAGTTACGCTAACGGCTTGTCAAGGCGACTGTCATATTGATGGATAGATTTCCCCGACGGGAGAAAATTCTGAATAGTGAATTCAAACTTACAACATGACAAGCGAGAGGTCAAAGCCCATATTGCATCACTAACGAGTAACAGGTTTTTAAAATTTGTGTGAGATTTAAAAAGTAGGTCCTCGATATACGAGATTGCGCCAGACACCTTCAAACTGGTATTTAGACTAATGAAAATCTACGCTTTCAGTTCATCAAAAAAGATATGTAACATCCGAATTACGTCGGTAACGGTGTGCCATATTGAAAGAGAGATTTCCCAACAGGGCACATTTAAAAGATCGAAAGATATATGCATAATGCTAGAGCATTAATCTTCGAAAACTCAATGGGACCGTCCACGATGCCCTTGCGTCATCTTAATGACCTCATTAGTGACGGTCAGATTTACCAATGAGAAAGTCTTGAATTAAGCCCGCGTACTAAACAGCAAATCAAAAATGCGAATCAATCCGCGAATCGGCCCACGAGTCATTCCGCGACTCAATCCGCGAATTAGTCCACGAATAATTTGCGGATGTGGGCGGAAGTGATAAATATTCTCTCCACCTTGCAGAAAATTATATTGCTCGCAGCTGTGGATCGTGACCGGGAGCTGCTAAACCGCATCTCGGAGCACATGCAAACTCTTATTGATGAAGGTTGTCGCGAGATAGAAATTCGCGCCGACACGTAGAAAGAGTGGTTTCAAGACCGCGTCCGACCGAGTGCGAAATTTTAATGTCAGAAAGAAAAGGAAACAAATACACTGAAGGCACTTTAGATGTAACCAATCAACTTTACTATTTTCTTATCTTCAGAGAGAGATAGATAAACCAACTAGCGATATACAGTGATTTATAGCACATAGAATTGTTCTTTCGCGTACAATTTTCGACTTTTTGAGACCGGCATGCAGAGCATGTAGCCTCGACGGGATCTCCAACGGAAACAGACCATATATGAGCGTAATGTGCGCGATAAGCACAGGTGCGACGGCGCTGTAATCGCGTACGCAGCGACATCTTATGGAGTTATTTCGTAACCGATCGATTACATATCGGAGCGTGATGTCGATAACGGAACAAAGGTATAAAAAAACACTTTTAATTTTTAATAATAATAATAAATATATTTTTAGCCATAATAATTAACAATAATATTAATTATCAATACTAATTTAAAATGTATTTGATTTTCTTGTTGCAGATTCTGTTTGCAGATAATGGCAAGTTCCTGCAGATGTCTGTTGGAGAGCTGCATCGGTTAAGGCGGTATCTGACTACATCATTGACTTGCAACATTCAACTTCCTCATCAGTGATGACAATCCGCATCGGCAACCTGTAACATCACAAACATGTTGAATAATATGTACATATAATACTGTATATATTATATGTAATTTGAATATAATAAAATTACCATTATAATTTAGTTGATTTTCAGTTCATTGCCGTCGGCGTGATGGTCGTGCGGGCTAAGGCGTCAGTCTTAGTCCGCCCGAACTGAACGTCGCGAAGGGCCCGAGTTCGAATCCCCGTCCTGCAATTTTCTCTGCTTATGTCCAGTGTGGAATAACCGGGGAACTTTGCCGGGCGAAGGTACGAATTTGGGACCGCTGCCGACCCCCGTCGGCAGTTATCGGTACCGTCAGCGTCTTATCCGCGGTCGGTACGTCGTGGGTCTTATCTCGGATAAAGAGGGGATAAGCCCCGCGTCGTACTCGCTAAGGCACAGACCGCCGAATCTGCTGGTGGTACCGATATTGGGGTAGGGGGGACTGGCTCTGGGTGGGTGTTGTGTGTGCCTATAGTTCTGTCTTGTACTGTCTGTCTCTGTCCTGTACCTCTCCACCCGAGAGCCGACCCGCAAATAGACATATTCGTCATTAACGCGGGGGAAAATTTCCTGTCCTTTGTCCTTTTTTTTTTTTGTCCAGTTCATTGCCTGAACACCCGATTAAAAATCCGATGTTGATGAATTTTGTCCCGATGTACTTCATGTATAGCTGATTATTTTCAACGATGCTTCGGTAACTCTCCATTGCATCTCGGAAAAGCGGTGTGTACCGAGGTGGAAGAAAACAGGAGATTTCGTTGTTCAAGTCTACGCTTATTCGTTCTCCGAATTTTGTTGAAACTCTTCTAATTTTTTAAACGACATATTCTTTAGCTGGGTCCAGTTCTGCCAGTTTCATCGTTGGTAAAAATTTCGTTGTTGCTGAATTCAGTGTTTTAACAAACGCTGCCGCTGTAGTTTCTGCTGCTGCTGATGATGATGATGCCATTGTGATATATATAGATATATATATATATATATATATATATATATCAATTTTCGGTTTGGTTTACTAGTATTTTAATTTCTGACTGAAGTTTTAAATCGCCTTTTCATATTTGTATGTTTTTTTAAAAAGTTTCGACTCAATTTTTTAATTCACGAGTTTTAAATTTTATATCTTTTGAAGACATATATCGATCCACGTTACTGACGAAAAATACTCGACTGCATCGGCATTTATAGTAGAAACCACACCTTATACGAATTAGAAATTGGGAAAGAAAATATTAGACGAATAGAAAAGTACAGTTTCAAAGTTTCGCAATGTGAGGAGAATGCTTAATTTAACTCCAAACGTGTTTGAACTTGAATCGTTGAAATTTGGGGGAAAGTGAAAGCAGGTCAATATGAAACGTGGGTCTCTCAAAATGCATCAATATCAAGGCACATTTCGAAATGAATGTCAACTATAGAAACGCTTATCCCAATCATTTGTCATGATTCTCGACAATTATCTCGACTGTGTAGCGTGGAAACAAACAAAAGATGGGACTCATTTTAAGGTCAACATACTTAAAAGAATATGGTTTAAACAAATAAATTTCCCAACGTTATGCACACTAATTAATTATTATATCGGCAACATTGGAAAAATATATATCTAAATAAATAAATAAACTTGAAATATAATATAATATAATATAACTTTATTAAAAACTGTAAGCATGTACATGATATTTTTATACAATCTGTCGGAGTATAGTGATATTACACTAGATATAAAATCCAATAATAATACCTTACGTGGTGAAATCAGGTCTAATCAAGACATTGATTTTACACCAATCGATTAGATTGGGCGAACATTGGGCTTCAATAGACGAATTTTGGAAGCAAACAAAGTGCACATTTCAGATTTGCCAGTAACCATAATTAAAGTTAATGCACTTCGCGTAGAGTGCAATATAACTGCAGGCGCCTACATTAATAGCAGGAGACCGCATACGATTCATGAATTTTTTCTACTGTGGCGCCCGGATATAAGATTGTGGAAGTGCCGAATCATGTCATTTACTTACCTGTTGTCGTCAGATTAATAGATCATATTCAATTGCGTATTGTTGATCAGAACGGTGAATTGGTCAATTTTCGTGGTGAAACAATTACAATACGACTACATCTTAAATCTACGTAACAATGGGTATTATGTACAATGGTCAGACCATTAATAGTTACTATAATAATAAACCATCATGAATAAAGCATATCAGTCGTCATCAAATTCGCAAGACGTTAACACGTCGAAACGTTCTATTTCTGAAAAGCTTGGGACTCAAGTTACATCATCACCACAATATCAAACAGTGAATAATAAAAACTGTCATTATCGTTGTTGTATTTGCTTGCTTATTGATTGTTATCACAAAAACAATAATGGAGGATACAACACTCAGCAGTCAAAACCCAGTCGTTTTCGACGAATCTGTCGCTCATTACGAGCTGCATGCTCATCAATTTTACAATACAAGTTCATTTGGCAAAAATGACGAAATTCGCATTGTAGTGCAACATCAAGATTTATGTATTTTACCATGCAAATGTTTGATACACGTTAGTGGAAGGTTGACCAAAACCGATAGAACTAAAGCAAATAATACTAATCTAACATATAACGCAATCTGTCCTTTATTTGATGAGACGCGGTATGAGTTGAATGGAGTTGAAATTGATCGAAATAGAAATGTTCGTATTACTAGCTTGATGAAGGGGTATCCTTCTTACACACCAAATCATGAACCCGTTTAAATCAATGCAGGTTGGATATCTAGTTCAAATCTAAAGATAACAAATGATAATAGTTATGTTGATGTGATCATGCCTCCGAGTATGATTCTCGGACATGCTGAAGATTATCGTAAGATAATTGTAAATACGAAGCATGAACTTATTTTAACAAGGTCTAAACATGATGATAATGCAATTATACAAAATGTGTACGAAAATTATAAAATTGAGGTGAATAAAATAGAATGGTTAGTTCCATATGTCACGTTGGCTGATAGGGAAAAGATACAGCTGCTGCGTTTCATTGAAAAAGATCCTTGCATATCTTTAAGTTTCCGTACATGGAAACTTTATGAATATCCTCTATTGCCGGTAACATCATCCCACGTGTGGTCTGTGAAAACAGCGACACAACTAGAAAAGCCACGATATATTATTATTGGATTCCAAACGGCTAGAAAAAATGACAAGGTGAGAAATACAACTCTGTTTGATCACTACAACATTAGTAATGTTAAAGTATTTTTGAATTCAAAATATTATCCGTATGGTAATTTAAACCTTGATATTGCAAATAACTAATTTTCTTTATTATATGATATGTATATCAATTTTTAAGCCAGTTACTATAATAAAAATGTTACTGGTATGTAAACCTATATTGAATAAATCAATATTTTTAGATAAAGCTCCATTAATCATTATTGATTACTCTAAGCAGAATGAAGCTTTAAAACATGCACCTGTCGATATTCGACTCGAATTTGAATCAAAGGAAACTTTTCGTGCAAACACATCTGCTTATTGTTTAATTTAACATGATCGCATTGTAGAATATAACCCCATAAGTGGAAATGTAAAGAAATTGGTTTTAGAGTAGGGGTAACCATTATTGCGCGTGCGTCAATTAATGAATAAAACGCGGTTATACTTTATTCACTAGTGAATCAGTTTCATACGAAATGGAATACATTGTAGACGTGCAGAGATTCCGCGGGCCCGGTAATCGGTTCATACCGAAGGAAATGTCTATAATAAATATTGTCGACAGTGAAATTGTGACTTATGTGTTTAAACCACCATATCGCTGGGTGTGGTTACCATTACACTATAAATGAGTCAATAACTGGTTAATTTATAATTACCACGGCTTACCATGGCAATCTGGTGACGTTCCCTTTGATGCTATAAACGAGACTTTGGAGGATATCGTTAAATGTGCCAACAAAATTTATGTAAAAGGAGTCGATAAAAAATGTTGGTTGGAGGATATATTAAACGCTCAAAATGTTATCGATCTCGACATTTTGGACTGCCCATCTCTGACAAAACTGAAGCAACAGCAGCAATATTAATTGTCAGAGAAATGTAAAAGCTATACGATTAATGGAACTTGCACTAAACAAAATGTACAAATACTTAAAAATTGGGTATTGGAAAATCTATGTGAACCACCTGCATCTCCACAACGTTCATTAAGGATTTATTACGAAGTAAAACGTCTCGCATTGATGGAAACAAAAGATATATAATGTCTGCCGATTGATCTTATTTGCATGTTTGCTGACCGGCAAATTAGAGAAGCATGGGCTTGCTTGCCACCTGCTATGCAAATGCATCCTGATATACGTGAATGTCGTCGATGTTATAAATATTTCGAATCAAGCTATGATACGATAGATGGTCAACCACCCATGATGAAAGACTGCATCAATTGTCAATTTAAAAGCGATGCATTAGTTGATGATATTGAAAATATGAATTTCATTTGATTGCTATTGTATATTGTTATTTATGAACATGAGAAATAAAGAAATAAATAAAATTTATTAAATATATCTTCTATATTTCTTCATCTTCCTTCCTGCATGATATTGTACAAAAAAAGAAAATGGGTTATTTAAAATGGTCATATTTAACAAAGTTTTATTTAACTTATTTAACAGAGTGAATATTCGTAATGACTAATGGGTTTTACACGCGCCTCAACTCGTATATCATCTTTACGAGATATAGGTCCCAACATATTATCTAATATTCAGTTGTAATATCCCCAGACCTTCAAAATTATCGGAATATTTCCCGATAGCTTTGTTGCAAACAAGTGAATATGGCATATTACAGGTTAAAGATCCCGAGTGCGTAGCACGAGCAAAACTTAACATATTTGTTTGTTCGCAGGAAAGTTAGAGGGAAATATTGCGATTAATTTTGAAGGTCGAGGGGTATTCAGCGGATTATTTTTTGTGACCGGTATTTGAGGTTACAGCTGAGCAGAGAGGAGAGACGAATATATGAATTTAGAAGTTTTAACAAATGAGTAGCGAGTATGCAATTTTCGAATGCAATTTCCAGGAGCTGCCGTGGAATTTCCAGTATAATTTTAAACAAATGACCATAGAACCCTTTGAATATCGCGCTCTGATTGGCTGAAATCCAGTCGGGAAAAATAATCTTAGAAATTACATGTGTTTCCCAAATATGGGAATCTAGAACGAGCGCTTTCGAAAGGAAGATGTAGGAAAAACAGACCTATACTTAGATGTGATAGGTGTTTTTCCAAAGATGTAGGAAAAACAGACCTGCCAGGCCGCGATTGTCACGGGGGTCGGCACGATGTCGACCTCCTCGACGCTATTAAAAAAAGCACGCTTCGAATGAGAGAAACGAGCGCTTTTGTGGGGGGGGGGGGGGATGGTGGCAAGCAAGCCCATGCTTCTCTAATTAGCCGGTCAGCAAACATGCAAATGAGATCATTCGGCAGACATTATATATCTTTTGTTTCCATCAATGCGAGACGTTTTACTTCGTAATAAATCCTTAATGAACGTTGTGGAGATGCAGGTGGTTCACATAGATTTTCCAATACCCAATTTTTAAGTATTTGTACATTTTGTTTAGTGCAAGTTCCATTAATCGTATAGCTTTTACATTTCTCTGACAATTAATATTGCTGCTGTTGCTTCAGTTTTATCAGAGATGGACAGTCCAAAACGTCGAGATCCATAACATTTTCAGCATTTAATACATCCTCCAACCAACATTTTTTATGGACTCCTCTTACATAAATTTTGTTGGCACATTTAACGATATCCTCCAAAGTCTCGTTTATAGCATCAAAGGGAACATCGCCAGATTGCCATGGTAAGCCGTGGTAATTATGCAATAACCAGTTATTGACTCTTTTATTGTGTAAAGGTAACCACACCCATTGATATGGTGGTTTAAACACAAGTCTCAATTTCTCCGACGAAAATATTCATTACAGACATTTCCTTCGGTATGAATCGATTAGCAGGCCCGCGGAATCCCTGAACGTCTACAATATATTCCATTTCGTATGAAACTGATTCACTAGCCATTAAAGTATAAACGCATTTTATTCATTTATTGACGCATGCGCAATAATGGCTACCATAAAGGTCAGCTATTGCTACATCATAGTCGCTTGTCAGTGCTTGTGTGAAAATACATCGTAGGCTAAGAACCGTATTGTGAAAGTGATCGTAAAATTCTAATATAGACCTTTTCCTCCTGTGTTCTACTACCATCTCTCTCGCTCTCGCATACTCTTTGTTAGATCCATTTTCTTTAGCATTATACCATTTTTACGGTCATCGTCATCGCCGATTACCCGCCGATCATTTTCACCATATATTTTTCTATGTATACAGGTTCAGACGCGTTTAAAGTTATTGCACAATTTCATCATAACATATACTAACTAAGTGACACATTTTCTCTTTCCAAAATTTAGACAACCTCCGCCATAATAGAAAGGAGATGACCTCAGTTCCGTACTTTATCTAGGAATGACCTGGCGGGCCACGTGTAGGCCATCTCACCCCTTCGTTAACAAAGGTAGCATTAATAAATAAATAAATAATTTATAATAATAATATTTAAATAGTAATAAATCTCACATTATACTTCCCGCCTCGTTCTCGGGATTACTTTTGTAGTTTCGCTACTATGGTTTGATCACCACAATTTTAGAGCTGAAAATTTTCAAATATGTCTCTCTCATGTATTTGTTTCTCTGGAACGTCATTCGTTTCTTTGTGTTTGACAAGTCCACGCTTAAGAATAAAGAGCTTTGATTTTAGTATCAATTTTAGAGAAAATATCTATTTAATTATAAATATATAAGTCTTTTAACGATGGAAAGACATCGTAAACGTCACCATTCTTCTCCAGTTCCCGAAAACATACAGGATTTGTATAGAGAGGTTAAAAGACTCAAAAGAAAGTTGAAGAAAAATGTCCGAAGACAGAGATCATCTTCTGATTCATCCAGAACTTATACATGGAGTTGTTCTCCATCGTCCACGAAACATGTTTTACATTCACTTTCGAAATCGAGATATAGACGCCATTCTAGGGTTAAATCGTCTGCAAGTCAATCTCGCAGTTCTTCATCAGAATCTGAAAAGTCATCACACAATAGAAATTTTTCAATCGAAAAAGGGTATGATAAATTGATATCACGGCTAGGCTCATTCATAAGGTGAGATAAGTGCCGATGCATTATTTGGTAGAGTCCGTACATAGGTACAGAACTAACCTAATTTTTTGTTTTCCATCTTTACAGAGGCCTTATCTAAAGAAGGGACTGTATTAAAAGATACAAACAAAATTAATAGCAAAGATATGTTGCCACAACCGATGAAATCTCATCACCACCTGACGAAAAGAGGTTAGATGTCCTTAGTAAAGATCCTTCCACGTCGAGTTCTGGAAGTGTCAATTTAAAACCAGAATTAGTGTCAAGGTGGGATTTTTGGCTCAAGTCAGGTCTTTCAAAGGACGAAATCACGGTATTATTAAATAAATATCCGCGTAAGGGAAATGTTTTTCTTGATGCTTTACAAATAAATCCTGTCACGTTGCTGTCCATGGGTGACTCTGCGGTTAAAAGAGATGAACACTTCCAAGATTCACAGCGTTTGGCGGGTTCTGCTCTATCAACCCTTGGTCAAGGAATAAATGTGCTCTTGAAAAATAAAGATACAGATCTTGATGTAATGAAACTCCTAGAATATTTATCGGACACTGGTAAATTAATTACGAACCTTCATTTTGCGGAGTCAGTTGCTAGAAGAGCTTTTATAGCTCCTGGCTATAACAAATCAGTGAAATCGATTTTGGACAAATCTGACAGAGGTGTGTTTTTATATCGAGATAATCTGACAGACAAAATTAACGAGGTTAACTCATTGGAGAAAATTTCGAAAACATTAAAACCTTCGACTTTTGTTGAAAAGCCTCAAAATCAGACTACGGGATCTTTAAATTCGAAGAGCTCGTCCATGAGAAACCAGAAATCGTGGGCGAGCAACAACCGCAGTGTGTATTCGAGACAACATTCATCCAGAAAAATCCGGTCGACATCATTCCGGAAATCTCAATCGAGCCATACAACCGACAAACGATCATCAACACGCCAAGGCCGGAAATAGAGGTTTGTATGGCAGGTCGACTAAAAAAACTTCGTTTCAGCCTGGAAAAACATCACTACAGACAAATTGGTTTTTCAGTATGTTAGAGGTTTTCAGAGTCCGTTCATACGGAAACCATGGCAGTCTGTTATCCCAACTAATCAACACTGCACTCAAGAAGAATTTATATCTCTTGAATTTGAGATAAATGATTTATTGCTTATGGGTGCAATTACTATTTTTTAGTCAGTAGAAGAAGAATTTTTATCTTCTTTCTTCCTGGTCGATAGAAAAAATAAGTCAAAACGATTATTTTTAATTTGAAAGCATTAAATAAATTTATTAACGTGCGTCATTTTAAAATCGAGGACCATCGAACAGCTTGCAAATTAATGTCTGAAAACTGTTTTACGGCCACTCTTGATTTAAAAAACGCCTATTTTTTAGTTTCAATGGACAAAAAAATAAAAAATTTTTAAGATTCTCTTTCAACGGAACATTATTTGAATTTAATTGCTTACCATTTGGTCTCAATATCAGTCCATTCGTTTTTACAAAAATCATGAAACCTGTTGTAAATTATTTTAGAAGCAAAGGTTTCTTGTCTGTAATTTATTTAGACGATTTTCTCTTTTTAGGCAACTCTTTTGAAGATTGTCTAATTAATGTCCAGGTGTCAATTAAATTACTCCAATCACTAGGTTTCGTGATTAATTATGAGAAATGTTCTCTGATACCTAGAAAAAAGGTGGAATTTCTCGGGTTTATATTGAACTCTAAAACATTAACATTGGAATTACCTTTCGAAAAACTAAACCATTTAATTTCTTTAGTAGACACCTATTTGAAGAAAAAAATTTCTTCCATTCGGGAATTTGCTGTATTAATTGGAAGTCTTATCGCTTGTTGTCCTGCAGTACCATACGGAATGGGCTATTCAAAAGCGTTAGAAAAGGCAAAACTCCAAAATTTATTAATTGCTGATGGTAATTATGATGAACATTTTTTCTTGCCTGACATTTTACGACCCAACTTAATTTGGTTTCGAGATAATATATGTTCAGCCAGGAGTCCAATACGTCAGTTTGTTTTCACAAAAGAAATTTTTTCTGGCGCATTATAATCAGGTTGGGGAGCCTTCTATAATGATGAATCTGCCCATGGTTTTTGGAATTCTACAGAAAAATCTTGTAGCATACATTTTTTGGAACTTTGAAGCATTTTGGGCCCTTAAAACTTTTGCTTCCAACTTACATCAGTGTGAGATCCTCCTTCGTATTGATAACACAACTGCCATATCCTATATTAATAAAATGGATGGAATTCAATATCCTCATCTTCACTCATTTAGTAGGGAAATTTGGAGTTGGTGTGAAAGCAGAAAAATCTGGATTTATCCATCTTATATTGCATCTAAAGACAATGTTGAAGCTGATAAGAATTCAAGGATTCGTAACATAGATACTGAATGAGAATTAGCAGATTACGCTTTCCAACAAATTCTACAAAATTTTCCGAATCCTACCATTGATTTATTTGCTTCAAAGTCCCATTGTAAATGTCCTTCATTCTGCTCTTGGATTCCTGATTCTGACGCTCTGGCTTTTGATGAGGTAGGCATGATCATGCTTCTTCAATTTCACGTTCTGCCAACGTTGATATGAAATCTATAGGTAGACATTCGACGCCTTTTGTATCCATTAATGCAAGACGTTTTACTTCATAGAAAATTCTCATTGACTTTTGAAGAGATGCAGGATGGTCTTGAAGATTTTCCAGTATCTAATTGTTAAGCATTTTATCCTATGAGTTTCGGTAGAGATGGACGGGCCAATATATCTAGGTCAACAGCATTGTCAGAATCTAAAATTTCCTGCAACCTATATCTTTTTTTTTGTCTGCGCCTTTTATGTTGTGACGTTGGTTCCCGCGCGAGCTTTGCGGCTTCCGCCGCGCGCCAGCCGTTTCCGACCTCGTGGCAAAATGGAGCAAAAACGAAAGATTCCACTGTCGGGAACGGCACTCACGCGGGAATGGCACTTTGCTCGGCTAGCTGATGCCACCAAAAACACCAGAACGAAATCCCGAGCCCCTGGTCCAGGGCAGACCCACGGCGAATTCCGTGGACGGAGAGCGGAAAACGCTCACCTATCGGGTGAGGGCGAAAACGACGGTTTTGCACTGCTTCTCGAAAGACACTCGCGACCCACACAAACCATGCAGGAGGGAATGAAATAAACGGAGTCGTCCTCCACCGTTCGAACTCATTTATTCGCGAATACAGCGGATTATCAGCGGCTCCAATAAAAAGAACAAAAAGACACGCGGTCGCGGTGCGGGGGAGAGAGGTGCGCGGCGCAAGCGGATATAGAGCGGCACTGTACCTTCCCCGATGTCAGGGTCCTCCAGGAGGTTGCTCGTTGCCCAAAATGGTACCAAGCAGTGGCGAGGTGGATGGCAAGGCTGGGCGCCAGGTGCACTACTTAACCTCAAAATGAACAAACTATATCCCGTTCGTGCAGACACCCGCCTACTTGCGTGCCAAAATCGGACTGACGAACATGTGTCTTCTCTAACCTAGCCAGAGCGGGAGAGCGCCCGCTGGCGGTCGGTGGACGAACTATGAACTCCGTGCGCTCGGCCCCCCTCTCGTCATCCCGCCCGCGTACCACTTAAGGCATACAGTTGTGTGTGCGCCACAACTAACTAACGTACACATATATGGGCAGGGCCATAATAATTAATGCTCCCGACATATGCTAATTTCTCCACTACGAGGCTATGGAGACATTGTATATCGCTCAACATCGCTACATTGAGTATTGAAACGGTATGAATAAATGTACAATACATAATAAGCTTAATAGAAAATAATAGTACAAAAGTATATTGTATGGCAAACATAGAGATCCACTTAAGGTGGTGGCGAGGATTTTCCCCCTCGGGTGGGGAGAGTTCGATTTGGGCACGCTGTAGATTGTAATAACCAACCGCGATCTACGTTACCGAGCGGTGCCCCATCGTAGGTCTTACCCCGTATCTCCGCCAGGGGTCGCGATGAGAGTCCCACCGATAAGCTCGGGTTTGCCTGTGGTGAGGCGGGCCCGCCACGTCACAATGTATATCTTGTGAGCACATGTAACGATGTCTTCCAACGTTTCGTTGATTGCATCGAAGGGTATATCGCCCGATTCCAATCGTAGACCATGATAATTGTGCATTAAGCAATTGTTTTACTTTCAAAAGGTACTTTACTACATCACTGTCGAAAATATCCATAATGCACATTTCCTTCGATATAAACCGATTACCAGATCAGGGGAATCCTTGCACGTCGACAATATACTACATTTCTAGTACCTAATACTGACTTGCTTGTCCCCTTCATTAATTGACGCTTCATTTTCTCTCTCTCTCTCTATCTATCTATCTCTGTATCTCTCCCTCTCACACGCTCTTTACCACTTCCACATGGCGTGGTACCTCTAACATATGGGTATACGTCGTACCTTTCTCTCTAGATCGTAGTATGTCGTCGTCAAATCCTATGAATCGGAAATCAAATCAGAATGTAATAAAAACTGATAGTTTTCATGGTCACTGGATCCCTCTTGGTATCACCCGATGTTCCTCTTGAGATTAGGATAGACGGTCCCATACGTGTCCATTGTCGATAGCTTGCGAGTTACGATACTCAGATGATGATGGAGAAGTTAAACGCAATATTAAACCGTTTCAAGTACTAGCACCAGTATGATGGTCACCACACTTTCGCAATTGAAGAAATCTTTTTTACGATATTCGATCTCATTGAAATATACATAGACGTATGAATACAAGTTTCGATCCATTTATAATACAATTGAGCGTGCCAAAGATCTCTAAATTTTAAATAAAAAATGTTCAGTCATTAAGTTGACATCGTTTAAACAAGTAATTTTTGTATGTATATTAAATCGCGATGTACTGCACTCTAAAAACAAATACTAAAAATCATCACATCTTAAAGTCAGTCCATGCAAAAATCTTACATGGTCTTAGACATCTTATCTACACTACATCTTTCTTTCTGTCAATGTAAAAACAAAACGAAAGTCGACAAAGTATTTATCATTATGATAATAACAAATTTACAAGAAGGAGGGTAAAGCACCTCAAGGAAATCTCGTTCTCGAGGAAAACGTTCAATCCGCCTTCAAGAATCACCTTCGTACTGGACTGGTGGTGAATTTAAAATATTTGGACCCCGCAATGTTTTTCTAAGAAGCAAAAACTACCATGATTAACTATGCGCGTGAGGTAGTAAAGGAATTCGACTGTGTCAAGGTGTGCACGGTGTTTGCTGGACAATTTCTACTCGGTATGCAGGAGGAGGATAACAAATTCTTTTCAAATAAATACTCTGAAATATGCACAACTACCAACTTTAACGAGTGGTATGATGAAAAAGTAAAGAGTGTCATCCCACCTCAACTTGAAGAATTTCAAGAACGGGGTAGTGGCTGGACGTTATCCGCCATAAATTCACTCACTATACAAATAGCAAAATACAACCCAATGCGTGCCGGATCATGGATAGATTTGCCACAGTGGGTCAAAGATAAAAAGGCCGTGATCAATGTGAAAGTATTTGGGGATGACTGCTTCACTTGAGCGATAATGTCTGCATTATTCCCATTTAATACCAAAAATCTAGACAGACCAGCATCGTATCCGGATTATGCACAACATCTTAAATTTGACGACATCAGTTTCCCGGTTGCACTCAAAGATATACCGTAGTTTGAAAAACAAAATGACTTTTCAGTGAATGTCTTCATCGTACCCGATAAGAAGAGAGAAGTACTATCCGTACACTTAACTATCGATGAAAAGGAGCGCCACGTGAACCTGCTTCTCGTGTCGGAAAAACAAAAGAAAGTACTATGCCCATCATCGTCTTTGGTGTCCGATGAGGTTGAAGTCGAGGAGGATGACAGTAGTAATGATCATTACTGTTGGATTAAGAATTTATCGGCTAGTAGGTGCACAGTGCTGCAGAATGAAAGTGGGAAAACATATATGTAATCGATGTCTTCACTATTTTCATAGCGATGAGAAATTGTGCGCTCATAAAATCAAATGCTGTAAAATGAATGAATGTGCAGTAAAAGTACCGGAATAAAACACTTTAAAATTTTAAAGTTTCGGTCGTGCGATGCAGGTCCGTTTCATAATATACGCCGACACAGATTTATAGTGTAGGATACTACCTGCATTGTAACCATGACTCATCTTTGTCCCGATACCGCTCACACCGGGGGTCCAACTCAGCTTCCTGTATATACACTTTATATAATTGATTAGTAATATTGGGTGTAATATTAATTATAAATTTACTTTTAATATTCCTATCATATTCCACAATTTAAGTGGCTACGACGCTCATTTTTTAATTCGCGAAGTTACTAATTGTTTCGAGGGAGACGTGAAAGTCATTCCTTGCAATATGGAAAAATATACAGGGTGTCCGAAAAGTATGGAAACACTCAAATATCTCGGAAAATCGACATCGAATCGTAAAAGTAAAAATACACGTATTCAATGGTTTCAAGAGAGCTATCCAGTGACACCTAACACAACCCCCCACCCCCACCCGCTGGGGGTGATAGAGGGGGTAACTTAAAAATTTTAAATGGGAACCCCCAATTTTTATTGCAGATTTTGCTTCCTCAGAAAAAGTTACGTAAATTTTGCCTACCATTATAATTGTTTTTGTTGACAGATGGCGCTGTAATCAACGAAATTAAAAAATTATTCTAAAAAGTTTTAAAAATCTCGCGAAAAACACAACGGATCAAAAAAGTAAAAACACACGTATTTAATGGTTTCAAGAGAGCTATCCAGTGACACCTAACACGACCCCCCACCCCCACAGGCTGGGGGTGATGGAGGGGGAAACTTAAAAATTTTAAATGGGAACTCCCAAATTTTATTGCAGATTTCTCTTCTTCAGAAAAAGTTACGTAAATTTTACCTATTATAATTATTTTTGTTAACAGATGGAGCTGCAATCAGCGAACCACGTACCTGGAATAGCGGACCACGTTTCCAAAATTTTAAATGACGTCTTTTGCCTTTAAATATTTCAAAGTTCACCGATTCTTACCGCGAGGAGGTAGACGATTTTGAGAATCTTTTTTTTTTATTTTTGTATATTTTTTTTTTGTTTTTACCTTTTATTTGTTTTTTTTTTTATTTTTTTAATTTTTTTTCTATTTTAAAGTTTAAATTTTCCTTCGCTTCTATTTTCTTTACTGGATTTTTAACATGTCTATGCCCACTAATTTATAAGATGTTCGAATTGAAGTCCTTCAGCAACTTGACAATATCCCAATCGTGCATAGAAGTTATCATAAACTTTTTGCAGCATTTCTTGAGATACTGTATTAGAACCTTGAATTATTTTTTCTTTCAACTCATCAATGTCTTTTGGTTTCGTTTCGTAGACCTTGTTCTTCAAGAAACCCCAGTAAAAATAGTCCAGAGGAGTTAGATCAGGTGACCTCGGTGGCCACTCGATCGAACCCCTCCTACCAATCCAACGTCGGGGGAAAATATTATTTAATAGATTGCGTACAATCAAACCAAAATGACAAGGAGCTCCATCCTGTTGAAACCAGACATTATCAAACGCTATACCAGCAATATTTCGTATTGCCGGTATAATCTGGTTATTTAACAAATTACAGTACCTTTCAGCCGTGAAATTCTCTTCAACGAAGAAAGGCCCAACAATTTGATTGCACAAAATGCCAGCCCAAACATTGATTTTCTGTGGATGTTGTGTGTGAGTATCTCTCATCCAATGAGGATTTTCGTCCGACCAATATCGTAGGTTGTGCCTATTAACTTCTCCACTCAACTGAAACGTAGCTTCATCAGAGAAGCATATCCAGAAAGGAAATAATTCATTTTCGTCACAACGTCTCATCATTTCCTCACAAAATTCTAATCTCCGATCGAAGTCATCTTCCGAAAGTTCTTGTACATATTTTATTTTATATGGATGGAACTTATTTGCTTTTAATATTTCATGGACAGACGATTTGCCGATACCAGTGGCTTGCGCAATCTTTCTTACCGAAGTATGGACGTCCTCAACGACACTTGCACAGACCGCTAAACTGTTGTCTTCGTTCGTGGACGTTTTTGGTCTTCCTGATTTTGGTCGATCATTGACAGAGCCAGTATCTTGAAACCGAGAAACAGTCTTACAAACAGTTGATTTGCAAATAGGTAGACGATCAGGATGGGTATCATTAAATTGGCGGACGACTTGTTCGTATGTTCTTTTTTTATCGCCGCATCCTCGCAGAATAAGGATTTCGATCCTTTCTTTTTGTGTCAAAGACATAGTATGCCAAATTACAACAGGAGGCAGAATACAGAATGTATCGAAATGGAAGAAATATGAAGCAAAGAATGAAGAAATAAAAGAAATATAAAAAATTAGAAGAAATTCAAATGTTAGAGAAACATTACATTAAGTATCAAATAGCGAGAACGAAGAGAATTGCGATTTTTTGCGGTACGAATTTGACCAAGTTTTCGACAAGAGTGACGCTCGCATGTGTAATTTTCACAAAGCTGAAAAATAACCGAGACCTTGACTCATTCAAACAATAGAGCTTAACTAATACTAAGACGTGCTGTTTTGATTTGGACGCTGACGATGTTCGATTATTGACTACTTTCTCTGTAACACTGGCAGTTGAAAAAATCGACCGAGTGTATGCAATGGGTTTCCGCAAGCGATACCTACAGTACTTTCACACAAGTATACAAAATCACAGTCATGCAAGAAAGCCATAACACCATATGCGGATTTGGTCACCATTTACGCTATTCGGATACACGACATTCACTTCCTCGTAGAATAAGGATGTCGATTCTTCATTTTTCTGTCAAAAACTTTGTATGCACAATTACAAGGGGGGAGCGAATAAAGAATTTTAATATCTGGAAGAAAAGGTAAGCAAATACATTAAAAAAAAACATAAAAAAATTTAATAGTGAAGAATAAAAAAAAGGTAAAAAACAGAAATCAAATAAAAAAAAAAGTAAAACAGAAGATTCTCAAAATCGTCTACCTCCTCGCGGTGAGAATCGGTAAACTAGAAATATTTAAAGGCAAAAGACGTTATTTAAAATTCTGAAAACGTGGTATGCTATTCCATGTACGTCAAGTTAAATATTTTTTAGTAATTTTTTAATTTCGCAGATTGCAGCTCCATCTGTTAACAAAAATAATTATAATAGGTAAAATTTACGTAACTTTTTCTGAAGAAGAGAAATCTGCAATAAAATTTGGGAGTTCCCATTTAAAATTTTTAAGTTTCCCCCTCCATCACCCCCAGCCTGTGGGGGTGGGGGGTCGTGTTAGGTGTCACTGGATAGCTCTCTTGAAACCATTAAATACGTGTGTTTTTACTTTTTTGATCCGTTGTGTTTTTCGCGAGATTTTTAAAACTTTTTAGAATAATTTTTTAATTTCGTTGATTACAGCGCCATCTGTCAACAAAAACAATTATAATGGTAGGCAAAATTTACGTAACTTTTTCTGAGGAAGCAAAATCTGCAATAAAAATTGGGGGTTCCCATTTAAAATTTTGAAGTTACCCCCTCTATCACCCCCAGCGGGTGGGGGTGGGGGGTTGTGTTAGGTGTCACTGGATAGCTCTCTTGAAACCATTGAATACGTGTGTTTTTACTTTTTTGATCCGTTGTGTTTTTCGCGAGATTTTTAAAACTTTTTAGAATAATTTTTTAATTTCGTTGATTACAGCGCCATCTGTCAACAAAAACAATTATAATGGTAGGCAAAATTTACGTAACTTTTTCTGAGGAAGCAAAATCTGCAATAAAAATTGGGGGTTCCCATTTAAAATTTTTAAGTTACCCCCTCTATCACCCCCAGCGGGTGGGGGTGGGGGGTTGTGTTAGGTGTCACTGGATAGCTCTCTTGAAACCATTGAATACGTGTATTTTTACTTTTTCGATTCGATGTCGATTTTCCGAGATATTTGAGTGTTTCCATACTTTTCGGACACCCTGTATATCGATTATAAAGCGTGTACAAGAGACAAAAATCAAGCTTACATTTTTAGATTCCCTTAGATTTTCAAACTGCTCGCACGAAAACTTGCAAAAAAGCAAATTTTAAAATCCCACTTTCCAAATGAGGAAAAATTCAATTTATTAATACGTAAAGGGGTTTTCCCTTATGATTACATAACCGAAATGAGTGTCCTAGATCAATCATGTCTTCCTTCACGAGACAAATTTTTTAATAAACTGTACGAGTGTGATGTAAGTGAGAATGATTATGTACATGCGATGAATGTGTGGAACGTATTTAAGTTTAATACTCTGGGTGAGTATTCAGACTTATATTTGAAAACAGACGTCCTTCTACTTGCTGATATCATTGAAAATTTTCGCACAACTCTGTTAAAATCGCACGATTTAGATCCTGCACATTATATCTTCTACCTCGATATACTTGGGACTGTGCTCTCAAGCATATTCGAGTAGAGTTGGAATTACTTACGGATATAAACATGATAATATTTATCGAGAGCGGTATAAGGGGAGGTCTTTCTCAATGGTCAAACCGGTACGCAAAGGCAAATAACAAATACATGCCCGATTATGACCCGTCCAAAGAGTCAACGTACCTAATGTACTTCGATATAAGCAATCTATATGGGAGGGCAATGAGTCAATCACTGCCTACCGGAGGTTTCGAATAGGTGGAAAACGTTGACTTGAAAAGTGTACCCGGTGACTCGGAAATTGGATATATTCTCGAAGTCGACTTGACCTATCCTGGAGAAATACACAATAAGCGGAAAGATCACCCGCTATGCCGCGAGCGAGCAGTTCCGCCCGGTTTAAAACAACCGAAATTACTCGCTACATTAAATAACAAGGAACGGTATGTCATACATTACCGAAATTTAAAGCAAACGCTCACCCACGGTATTATTTTAAACACAATTCATAGGATACTAAAATTCAAGCAGTCTCCGTGGTTAAAGTCGTACATTGACTTGAAAACCAAACTCAACATAGGTGTTTTAATATTACTGCTAAATGTCTGCTCTAAAGGGGTATTATAACCATCAAGCATATCATCATCATCATCATCTTCAAAATCGTTAATATCATTAATTTCTATGCTATCCGTTACTTTATCCTGTACGTTTATATCATCAATCGCATTTTTGGTAATTAACATTGTTGTAGCGTCTGCTACTTTTTCCAATGCACTTATCAGAGGTTTGAGCGTTTCACTTATCGCAAGGTCATGCGTTTCTTTACCCATTTTTAATAATCGATGTTTTCGGCGAATAGATTCGCTAGCTTTGACAATTTGACATAAAACGTCTTGCTGCTGTTTAAGTGAAGAAGACATGTTAACCCTTTGCGGGACAGACGCCACTATAGTGGCGCCCCAATTGTCTTCAGTTTTTTCTGTACAGTATGATCTTTTTAGGCTCTAAATCGTTCATTTTTTTTAATGGGACACTGGATTTTTGTCCAACAAGTTTCTCAGTCCAAAATTTCAAGTAGCACTATATATAATTAGTTATAAACAATTAATAACGAAAAAATGTAGAATTTTTTAAATTAATTCGGCTGTGAGCTCATTTTACACACAAATTAACTGATGTTTGGTACAGAGGGGTTCTCTAGGTCGCTAATTACGAATCCAGTGTCAGATTGTAAAAATTCAAAATGGCGGATCCAATATGGCGACCTGACGATACCAAAATTTACAAAATTCAATGATTCCGTCTTTCATTATTTGTATGGGGTTTTTTGGGGGTCGCTGATTACGAATCCAGTCTCAGATTTTGAAAATTCAAAATGGCGGATCCAATATGGCGACCTGACGATACAAAAATTTACAAAATTCAATGATTCCGTCATTCATTATATGTATGGGGGATTTTTAAAAGAAACAATGAAAAGAAAGACAAAAGATCAAAATTAGCAAAAAACGAAAAAAAACATTTTTTTTTTAATAAATAAAAAATAAAAAAATTAAAAAAAAATAACAAAAATTAAAGAATAAAAAAAAATAACAAAAATTAAAGAATAAAAAAAAATAAAAAATAACAAAATAAAAAAAAAATAACAAAAAATATGGAACTAGTACCTCCCCACGTCCACGTCGTTAGTCCCGGGTCATGCTGAGAGGGAGAATCTGATGCACTAGTAAACACTTTGTGACGCTGAAATCATAGCGACTTTTAACATCCTTATAAAAAATTAGCATTTATCTACTAATTATCAAATAGTTTGTCGGCCACGTTGAATCCGATATTTTGAATTTTTAAATTCTGAGTTCAGATTCGTAATCAGCGAGCCCGAAAACCACCGAGGGACGACTTTCATGCGATTCGAATGACTTTTTAGATTTTTGTCTGCCATATTGGACCTGCCATTTTGAATTTTCAAATTCTGAGTTCAGATTCGTAATCAGCGACCTCAAAAACAATGAAATGACTGATATTGAAATAATCGGTTCAGTAAAATAATGTGCCCCTGAAAGGGTTAATGCATGCAAGTCGCACTCTACACTAACTTGTTACATCAATTTTTGTTTGTCCTTAAGATTATTTATGCTTATAAAACAATCAAAACCTTTTCGATACCTTTCCTCTTCTAATTTACTATCTTTATCGATTATAATAAATCCATGCTTTTCTGTCCAACATTGTGTACATATATCTTTAAAAGTGTTGTATGGCATATCTGCATTTACATGATCATTATACACGTGCGTAAGATTCATTTCATCCTGTCTAAAGAGAATCAAAAAGTTTTCGTTATCTGGAATAAGATGCTTGGGAACACGAGCGTACGTTTTACTGAGATAAAAGCAATCAACGTAATTACGTCTACCCATACGAAGGAAGGATCTAATGTATTGTTCATTATCGTGAAAAGGAAAGTATCCCATATCCTCCACAGAGTCGAGTAAGTTTTGTAAAAATTGATATTTCGGTTGATATAACGATTTCGAATATACATATATATTTTCAAACTTTAATCGATTCTGATCGATGATTAGACTGAATAGTGTATTTGTTTTTCCGCAATTCGACGGGCTACAGAAAAGTGCACGTACACTATTTGGCAGCAACTCCGCATGTCGTTTATCATTAGTTGCATTATTTTGTACAGACGACGTTAAATTATCAAAATTGATGATTGGGATTTGTGTTGTTTGTTTATGAAATCGTATTTTAATAATAACTGATCATAAAAGTACAAGTAGCGCCTTTATATGTAATGTCAGTCATTAACTGTTTGTTATTTGAATGATGCACATCTAAAAATGATTACATATGTGGGTAAAAACAAGAAGCAAAAACGGATAAAGAGTGGGAAAGGATTGGTCAATTCTTTAATTAATAAATTACCGGTAGAACTTCATATACCCGGTTATCAGTACTGCGGGCCTGGTACAAAATTAAACCAACGATTAGCAAGAGGGGACTCAGAATTAAATCCGTTAGATAAGGCTTGCAAGGAACATGACATTGCTTATTCCAAAACTCGTGAAAATCCCACCAGTAAAAGCGAGGCCGATCGAGTATTAGCGGAGCAGGCTTGGAAGCGAGTTTTAGCAAAAGACGCAAGCATTGCAGAAAAGGCGGCAGCTTGGGGTGTTGCAAACACAATGAAACTAAAAAGTATTATTAAAATTAGGCATGGAACTGAAAAAGAAGAAAAAAGCGTCAAAAAAGAAAACAACATCATTGAACAACATTATTGTGGCTGCTAAAATGTCAATATCACCAAGTAATAATGTTCAAAGTGTTATATCGAGCGCTTTGAAAGGGGCACGTAAAGCCGTAAAAGAACCAGGTGGTAAGCGATTCATTAAAAAAACTCGACAGCTATCGATACCTCAAAGGTTGGAAGATTCTTACCTTTCTTAGCGCCCATATTTGCTGGATGAAGTGCTGTAGGTGCATTAGCCGGTGGCACGGCGGGTATAACCAAGGCTGTTAATGATGCAAAAGCTGCTCAAAAGCAGTTACATGAAAGTGAAAGGCATAATCGTGCTATGGAGACAATAGCTATAGGTAAAGGGTATCTTAAACCTTATAAAAATGGTCTAGGTTTGAAATTAAAACCATATAAAACGGGATTAGGTGGTAAATGTAGAAGAAAGCGAAAAAACTTATAAAGCTACCGCATCGAGCACTCACCCATGTAGATATATTAAGATATACGAAAGAAACGGAAATTCCGAATTTTAGAAGTGTCTTTATGCGTAACAATTTACCAAAGAATCCCCAAGTTAATGAATGTGCAGTCATAAATTTAGACGATACAAGCGGTCCGGGGACACATTGGGTAGCATATCGAAACATGGTTCTAAAGTCGTTTATTTTGACAGCTTTGGAAACCGTAGCCCACCTGCTGAGTTGGGAAAATGTCTCGGTGTAGGTAGCATTATATATAACCGTGAAAAATTTCAAGACCATGCCATTTTTTATTATGAGCTGTTTTGTCCAAACAAGTATCACTTGTATAAATATATTGCATAAAATATTATGATAATCCGTGCAATTTGAACAATCAGTATGAATGATTCTTTTTCGGTGACACTCTCGGGGCAGTCTTCGGTATTGGAAGCGCAGTACTTTCCACCTATTGAACTTTCACCGCAGAAGACTTATGAATTGGGTTTAATAGAACTTTTAACGTTTAATTCAATCCTAAATGTTGACGTTAATAATACATTTCATATTGCTAACCATGAAATTATTGTGCCGATTGGGAGCTATGAAATTGAGGATATAGCAGAATATACAGGGTGTCCCATTTTAAATAACGGATTAGAATATCTCGGATGGTAAGCATTTTGGAGGAAATTTGTTTAAACAAAAGTTGAAGGGTACAGACAGAGCTAACTTATGGTGACCTTGACATTGACCTTGACGATGACCTTCAAGGTCATTTCAATATCAAGTCAATTTTTTCAAATGGAACCCTTTATTTTTTAACTCGGAAATGGAAAGAGCGGAAGATTTTACGCCATAATGTGACCTTGACCTTGACCTTCGCCGCTACCTTGAAGGTCATTTTAATATCAAGTCGATTTTTTTAATGGAAGCACTCATTTTTTGCTATGGAAATGGAAACAGAGAACAACTTCACGCCCGCATGTGACGTTGACATTGACCTTGACCTCAACCTTCAAGATAATTTGAAGGTCAAGTTGTTTTTTTTAACGGAACCCCTTATTTTTTACCCTGGAAGACAGCGCGGAAGATTTTACGTTCGTATATGACCTTGACCTAGACTTGACTTTCACAGTTACTTTCAAGGCCATTTTAATATCAAGTCGATTCCTTTAATGGAACCCCTCACCTGTACCACGAAAATGGTCAAAATGATCGAAAAAGATCGAGAAAAAGATCGTGAAAGATAAAAAACAGATGGTAAAAGAGCGTCAAAGATCGAAAAAGATCGGAAAAGATCGTGAAAGATCGAAAATCGGTAGTCGAGACTTTCCATACGAGACGAGACGGTACACGGTGCTTTGAAAGGCGAGATTGAGACATGCCTGGACGATAGGAAAAATTCTCGAACGGCATCACAAATCTTATACGATGTGGCTTCTGGAGCATGAAATCAAAACAATGTCCATCTTGGATCAGTGTCCTATGTGTTATGGAATGTAAAATTCTTCATGAAATACTGTATTTTTATGCCATTACACAATAAATTCCGTAGCTACATTAATTTATTTCTTTACGTTGATATTGTTGCTTATAATACATGAAAAATCATTTTTTGTAATAAAGTAAACGCTCAAAAATTCATTTAGTTAAATAATCTTTAAACCTGACTCTTTATTATTTATTCAAGTACTTGCCACACGCTTTTACAGCTTTCTATTAAGATGAGTTAAACGATAAAAAGTACTTATCTAAAAATTCATCTTTATCTTACATAATGGCAGATTATACACCGAATGAAATAGTAGATATTATCCTCATACTTGGAGAATGCCGAGGTAATTATGTACAAGCTGCAGAATTATATCGTAATCGCTTTCCCAATGTAAGGCACCCGAACGATCGTACTATTGCGAGACTTGTAGAACGTCAACGCCAAAGACCAGTTTGTCTGCGACAAAGACGACGAAATAATGTACCACAGAGAGATGATCCACAAGTGCTTGCAGTGTTAGGTATGGTAGCAAACGATCCTCATGTTAGTACGCGAGATTTTGAGAGAATTGGGTGTTCCAAGATCCACGGTGCACCGAATATTGAAAGTTCATAGATTGCATCCTTATCACATAACTTTGACACAAGAATTGCAAGCCGGAGACTTCGAAAGAAGGCGCCTGTTTTGTAGATGGGCACAAACAATGATACAACAAGATCCGGACTTTTTTCGTTACGTCTAATTTAGTGATGAAGCCACTTTTCACAATACTGGTCAACTTAACAGGCACAATTGCCATTATTGGTCTGTAGAAAATCCTCATTGGCATCGCGGAGTGAATCATCAGCAACGTTGGAGATTGATCGTGTGGTGCGGTATTGTCAATGGAAACTTGATTGGACCTTATGCCTTCGACGCAAATGTAAATGGTCATAACTATTTACAATTTCTAATGAACGATTTACCGACATTGCTCGAAAATATTGATCTACACACGAGAGTCCGCATGTGGTTTCAGCAAGATGGTGCACCTGCTCATTTTGCCAGGATAGTTCGTGATTATTTAAATATCAGATTCACGAATCAATGGATAGGACGTGGTGGATTTGTGGAGTGGAGTCCGAGGTCTCCGGATTTAACTAGTTTGGATTTCTTTTTGTGGGGCTATCTGAAAAATATTGTCTACGCAGAAGCACCCACCACAAGACATAATATGATGGAACGCATATCAAACGCATGTCGCAACATTCCAAGAAATGTTCTTCTTGCAACCATTAGAAGTTTCCAAAATCGCATTCAGTTATGTCTTGACAATAACGGTCAATTATTTGAATATTTAATTAGATGAATTTGCTTATGGGGTGAACTTTTTTGATCTTGCCTTGACCGGCTGGGTCATCACTTACCTTGCCTTAAGTAGCTTGGATTCTTACGACCTTGCCTTGATTGGCTGGGTGATTCTCGATCTTGCCTTGTCTGGCTGGGACATTCTCGATATTGCCTTGATTGGCTGGGTCATTCTCGATTTTGCCTTGACTGGCTGGGTCATCGCGTACCTTGCCTTAAGTGACTGGAATTCTTACGACCTTGCCTTGATTGGCTGGGTGCCCCCATGTGTCCACCTTCTCGTGGTGGGGGTGTTGTGGCTTACGGTATGCTCGGGCTATATCAGCAAAGGTTCAACCATGCTGAATGCTGGCCAGCAGGGAGGTCCAAACTAACGGACACAAACCGAAAAAAACTATAGCACCACGCCATGGAGCGTGTGCCTTAAAGCGGCACAGACAAGCGAGGCACAGCGAAAATACAAGGAGGACCGATTAACTGGCTGTGTGTTTTCACCAACTTTCCCCATCTGGATGGATGACGGATCGATCATTTCTAATAAGGTCCACGCTTTCCACTTCCGGGATAGAAATAAGGGGTTCCGTTAAGAAAAACGACTTGACCTTCAAATGGTCTTGAAGGTTGAGGTCAAGGTCAATGTCAACGTCACATGCGGGCGTGAAGTTGTCCTCTGTTTCCATTTCCATAGCAAAAAATGAGTGCTTCCATTAAAAAAATCGACTTGATATTAAAATGACCTTCAAGGTAGCGGCGAAGATCAAGGTCAAGGTCACATTATGACGTAAAATCTTCCGCTCTTTCCATTTCCGGTTTATAAAATAAAGGGTTCCATTTGAAAAAATTGACTTGATATTGAAATGACCTTGAAGGCCATCGTCAAGGTCAATGTCAAGGTCACCATAAGTTAGCCCTGTCTGTACCCTTCAACTTTTGTTTAAACAAATTTCCTCCAAAATGCTTACCATCCGAGATATTCTAATACGTTATTTAAAATGGGACACCTTGTATTAGAAACACGCTGTCGGAGTATAGTGATATTTCATCGGAGTGTAGTGATATTTCGTCGAGACATTGATTTTACACCAATCGATTCGATTGGGCGAACATTGGGCTTCAATAGACGACGAATTTTGGAAGCCAACAAGTTGCACATTTCAGATTTGCCAGTAACTATAATTAAAATTAATGCACTTCGCGTGGAATGCAATATAACTACAGGTGCTTATATTAATAGCAGTAGAGCGCACACGATTCATGAATTTTTTCCTATTGTGGCGCGCGGATTTAAGATTGTGGAATTGCCGAATCACGTCATTTACCTACCTGTTTCCGTCAGATTAATAGATCATATTCAATAGCGTATTGTTGATCAGAACGGTGAATTTGTTAATTTTCGTGGTGAAACAATTACAATACGACTACATTTTAAATCTACGTAACAATGGGTATTATGTACAATGGTCAGATTAATAGTTAATAGTTACTATAATAATAAACCATCATGGATAAAACATATCAGTCGTCGTCAAATTCGTAAGACGTTAACACGTCAGAACGTTCTATTTCTGAAAAGCTTGGGACTCAAGTTACATTATCATCACAAAATCAAACAGTGAATAATAAAAATTGTTATTGCCGTTGTTGTATTTGCATACTTATCGCACGTTAAATCATAATAGCAATAATGGATGATACAATACTCAGCATTCAAAACCCAGTCGTTTTCGACGAATCTGTCGCTCATTACGAGCTGCATTCACATCCATCTTACAATACAAGTTTTTTTGGTAAAAAAGATGAGATTCGTATTGCTGTGCAAAATCAAGATTTATATATTTTACCGTGTAAAAGTTTGATACATGTTAGTGGAAGGTTGACGAAAACCGACGGAACTAAAGCAAATAATACTAATCTAACGTCTAACGCAATCTATCATTTATTTGATGAGGCGCGGTATGAGTTGAATGGTGTTTAAATTGATCGAAATAGAAATGTTGGTATAGCTTGATGAAGGGGTATCCTTCTTACACGCCAAATTATGAACCCGTTTTAATTAATGCAGGTTGGATATCTAGTTCAAATATAAAGATAACTAATGATAATGGTTATTTTGATGTGATCATGCCTCTGAGTTTGATTCTCGGATTTGCTGAAGATTATCGTAAGATAATTTTAAACGCGAAGCACGAACTTGTTTTAACAAGATCTAAACATGATGATAATGCAATTATAAAAAATGTGGACGAAAATTATAAAATTGAGATAAATAAAATAGAATGGTTAGTTCCATATGTGACGTTGGCTGATAGGGAAAGGATACAGCTGTTATGTTTCATTGAAAAAGATCCTTACATATCTTTAAGTTTCCGTACATGGGAACTTTATGAATATCCGCTATTACCGGTAACATTATCCCACGTGTGGTCCGTGAAAACAGCGACACAACTAGAAAAGCCGCGATATATTATTATCGGCTTCCGAACAGTACGAAAAAATGACAAGGCGAAAAATGCTAGCCTGTTTGATCACTGTAATATTAGTAATGTTAAAGTATTTTTGAATTTAAACTATTATCTGCTTATTGTTTAATTTTACAAGATCGTATTGTAGAATATAATCCCGTAAGTGGAAATGTAAAGAAGTTGGTTTGAGACGGGGTTAGCCATTATTGCGCATGCACTAATTAATGAATAAAATATAGTTATACTTCAATTGCTAGTGAATCAGTATCATACGAAATGGAATATATTGTCAACTTGCAGGGATTTCGCGGGCCTGGTAATCGCTTTATACCGAAGGAAATGTCTATAATGAATATTATCGACAGTGAAATTGAGACTTATGTATTTAAACCACCATATCAATGGTTGTGGTTACCGTTACACTATAAAAGCGTGAATAACTGGTTAATGCATAATTACCATGGCTTACCATGGCGTATCTGGTGACGTTCCCTTTGATGCTATAAAAGAGACTTTGGGGGTTATCGTTAAATGTGCCAACAAAAATTATGTAAAAGGAGTCGATAAAAAATGTTGGTTGGAGGATATATTAAACGCTGAAAATGTTATTGATCTCGACGTTTTAGACTGCCCATCTCTGACAGAACTGAAGCAACTGCAGCAATATGAATTGTCGGAGAAATGTAAAAGTCATACGATTAATGGAACTTGCGCTAAAGATAATGTACAAATACTGATAAGAGAATGTCAAAAATGCTACACACATTTTGAGGCCATCGACGACGTGCCAGATGGAAAACTTCCTATGATTAAGGATTGTGCCAAATGTCACTTTCAATGAGAGGAAACGTCTTGTAAATTTTACGAATAATAATATGTATTTTCAATATATTCATTAACTATTGTATTGTTTAATTATGAAATATGAAAATAAAGTCTATTGAATATATTCCACGGGTACTGTTTGAGTAAAAGAACTGGTGTAAATAACGTGTGGACTGTATAAATGTATTTTGAAATTTACTCGTGGCTTTACTTTATTATAAATATTGGGAAAATATAGTATCCCATTTCGGTCGATGTCTAATTGCTTTCTGAAGAAAAAGGAACTCAAAAGCCAACTGTCCCTCGGTACATCGTTCGCGCATGCCCATGTACCAGGGCCGTACAATATGAAAATATATAATTCCAATTATGCGCAATTACATAATATTAAATATTATACATAGTCCCCGCCTTGGGCGATGGTAATCGTTCAAAAAGAGAACACATAGTTTATAAATTAAATTATAATGCTTTAAATTAAAGTCTTCGATTAATTAAATTATAGAAAATTATTATCTATTTGTCACAATTATTGTCCGTAATATTCTAAGATGAATATCGTCACTAAATAAACGTAACACGTTTTAATTTTTTTTTTTCACTCTGCACAATAAGATTTGTTATCCAAATGTCCTTAAAGGTGAATTCGTCTTGATTATGTAGAGGTTCCTGCTGGCAAAGGGCATAATTTTGTTACTCCACGTTTCAATGATCCTTTTGACGTTTTAATAGAAGACTTTAGTATTCCAGAGATTTCCTTACAAGTGGTAACAGCCTCATCTTCGCTTTCAAATCCTGTCATCAAATCATCGACAAAGAAATCACGTGCTATAATCCTCGCTGCTGCTGGATAACTCGATTTAGAATCATTAGCCAACTCTTTTAAACACCGAATGGCTAGAAAGGGTGCAGATTTTGTCCCATATATCACAGTATTTAAAGTAAAAATTGAAATCTTATCATTTTCATTATCCCTCCATACTATTAGCTGTAAGATTCTATCATCAGGATGGACGCGAATTTGCCTATACATTTTTGATATATCAGCTGTTACTACGAATGGATATTGCCTAAAACGCAACAAGATAGGGATAATGTCACTTTGAATAATTGGACCTTTATATTGTATATCATTTAACGACAATCCTGAAGTTGTTATAGCGGAACCGTTAAATACCACCCGAAGTTTTGTGGTTATGCTGTCATTTTTTATGACCCTATGATGGGGAAGAAAATAGCAAGGCTGCGAGTCGTCAAAATCATTATAAAGTGACATGTGCCCTAAATCTTTATATTCTTGCATGAATTCAATATATTGTTTTTTCAACTCTGGATCACGTTTAAATCGACGTTCCATACTGATTAGACATCTTATTGCTGTCTCCTTCGACCTTCCTAATTCAGAAATTGACCCTTTCAAAGGTATTTTGACGACAAGACGACCTTCCTTCGTTCTGAGTAAATTGTTTCTAAAATGATCTTCACATTCTATGTCATCACCCGACATTAATTTCATTTGAATAGGTTCTTCAATTTCCCAGAACTTTTGAAGGTCACCTTGAAGTTCGGTATTAATCGCGAAATTGCATTGTGATCGAGTCGTGATTCCGTTTACATTACCAGAAACCACGTAACCAAAAACTGTGCTTTATAAAATTGGCAAACCCATTCCTAATTCTATTTTATTATCTTCCTGTTTGATTAAAATATGGATCTGCTAATGTAATATCATATGAAATATTCCAATCATCTATTTGAATTCCATTGGCAGGTAAATTATCCGCAATTTTTGGCAGAATTAAACATGGAATATTACAAGAGAAATTACTACTCATAGATTTAATAATAACATCACATCGTTCATTTATTGTTGAGGCAAGATTATTAACCCCAGCAATAGATATATTAGTTTTAAATCGTTGCAATTTTAACTGATTGCATAATCGAGACGTTATAAAGTTTGACTGCGATCCACTGTCCAACAGTGCTCTACATTTAAGCATTTTACCATTTATATCACAAATTAATACAACGGCAGTTGACAGCAAAACTGTTGCATTATAACCATGACTAGTGCATACAATCTGAGGCGGATTTTTTTGCGATTCTTCTCTATGTAATAGCGTGCTGTGTTTTAAATGGCACTTCTTGCAAGATGAACCTCGACACATATTGCTAAAATGTCCTGGACATAAACAATTGATACATAGCTTCAAAGCTTTCGCCTTTTCTAATCGTTCCGAGACACCTAATTTCAAAAAATCATCGCATTTATAAATTAAATGATCTCTCTTACAAAAATTGCATTTATTCACAGTCATAGCCATTACCATTTGTCGAGAATTTGATTTTACATCCTTTTCCTTTAAGATTTTATGGTTTACCTCTAAGGTTTCCAATAAATTCGCCTTAGATCGTAAAAACTGCTTCATGTCATCTAAAGTCGGCTGCACATTATCTACTTTATATTTCTCCCACTCACGAGCTGTTGCACGATCTAACTTTGTTGTTAAAATAAATATAATAAGAGTATACCAGTGCTCAACCGGTTGTTTTAAAGTAGAAAGGGCTCGTAAGTGTTTGAATACATTATCTAAGAGATTACGTATAGCATTGGAATTTTCTTTTGTTAATTTTTCAAGTTCAAATAGTGATTTTACATGATTATGAACCAAAAGTCTTGAGTTATTAAAACGGCTCTTTAATAAATCCCAAGCTATAAAATAATTTTCAGCCGAAAATTCCAATGAGTGTACAATCTTTATCGCATCCCCTTCTAGGGAAGCACGTAGATAATGAAATTTTTGAATATTGTTAATTGTATTATTTGTGTGAATTAATGATTCAAAAATATCCTTAAATTCTAGCCAATGATTATATTTACCACTAAACTTAGGCAAATTTATTGTTGGTAATTTAATATTATGAAAATGTGAATCACTATTTAATTCTAATCCTGTATCTTGAGACCGTTGCGAATTATGGCCTTCTGAATTACTTAATTGTGTTATTAAACAACGGGCATCAGCTAAACTTTTAGTAAACATTTCGGTGAAATTATCACGCTCTATGTATTGATCCGGCAACGTACTTTCGTCAACCAAACATTCAATGTTTATTTGATGGCTTTCAAATTCATCTATCAATATTACATGTTTTTCAATTTTTAATTTTAATTCTTCTAATTTATTCGATTCAATAACTTTTCCAGCGGTAATTTCACTTTGAAGGCCATCATAAAATTTTATAAAACTCGTCAATTTATGTTTGCATGCGCCTCTTTTGCGATTGAATACGGAAAGATTATCCATGATTATTTTTATAAATAATATATATATAAAAAATAATTTTATATGTTTGAAAATATGAAAAAATAAATGTAAAATATAAAATAGAACTATTTTATTTAAATATCTTTCTTAATAGTATCAAATTATTTTTGTTTATTTTAATTATTCGTCAATAAACTTGTAAAAATTGAAATGAATAAATAATTTATTTGGAATTGAAGGGAATAAAGGAACTTACATTTGATTTCGTGTGCCAATAATCGTTGGTGATAATCGTCAAATCGTCCTTCAAAATCCAGTATAAATATCCAATAATTTTTTTCTTAATCCTTCAAAATCGTCAATAATCGATGATAATAGTTATTTTGCACTTCAAAGATCCTTGGTAATTGTCCAATTTTAAAAATAGTTGATAATTATCAAATTGGTCGATTGCAGCCACGTGGTTGAAATTTTCTTGAAAACTTGTATTTCTTAATAATTTTGAGATTTTTTTTTTTTAATCCGGTTCGTTTGGACCAAAATATTCGAGTAAAAGAACTGGTGTAAATAACGTGTGGACTGTATAAATATATTTTGAAATTTATTCGTGGCTTTACTTTATTATAAATATTGGGAAGATATAGTATCCCATTTCGGTCGATGTCTAATTGCTTTCTGAAGAAAAAGGAACTCAAAAGCCGACAGTTGGCTCGGTACATCGTTCGCGCATGCCCATGTACCAGGGCCGTACAATATGAAAATATATAATTCCAATTATGCGCAATTACATAATATTAAATATTATACAGGTTCTTATTATATAAATATCCCAAACACCCTAAAATGGAGGGTTAATAAAATAGCAAACTTTTATTAGCATTTTTTACCTTATATTGTTTTTTATTTTTTCTATTTTTAAATCGTTTTATAATATAGTAATGACAATAATAATAATAATACTGATAGTACTCTATTTTTAATATAATTGTGTTATTCTTGTTATTGCCAATGCCTTCGAGACAGGATACCTCGCCAGTAAATGTGAAAAACCGAAGAGGGTGGATGGTGCGTGCTTTTAGTGCGACTCTACTGAGCATCGAGTAAAGGACTGTCCGCGAAGAACCAGGTTGAAAACGCAACGATCAGCTGTGGCAGCGTCGTCAACGAATGTGATTCAAGCAGTTACTCCCAGTGAACCGTATCTAGTGAAACTTTCCTTTGCTACGTGTTCCAAGCTCGAGAACGATAGTAAATTAACGACGAGTGCCGTTGTTCATCCGGGTTCTCCGATTAGCTTGATTTATAAAGGTAGTGTACCGCCGAACACGGCTATTTATCCGGTGAGTGATAAAACAGAATATTTCGGCGTGAATCATTCTCCGTTAAAAATTGTCGGTGTGCTCGAGGAGAATGTCGTAGTAGAAACGATTCCAATAACGTTGAAACTTTACGTGATCACTGATAATGCGATTGTTATCGATGTATTACTTGGGCGTGATTTTTCGAAACATCCGTCGATCAGCGTAACTTTAGAAAATGACGTAAAGATTTCGCGACGCAAGGAATGTGAACGACCGGACGGGGTTCAAGATACTCTTAATCAGATTTTGGCGATTGAATATTTGAGCGAACCAACTAAAACATGGGAAGAGTTGGAAATCAATCAGGAGATCCGGGTCGAAGTCAAAAACGAAATACGTGATTTATGTGATAACGTATATTTGAAACGACTTAAAATCGAGAAAAGTGACCCCGATTTCCAAATGATCATTTCTCTTAGACTTGAGCAGCCGATAAGTTTCCGGCCTAGATGAATATCTTACACGGACAAGGAAAAGTTACGCGAGATTCTAGATGATCTCTTGATGCGAAACATAATTCGACCTAGTTATTCGTCCTATTCGAGTCCTATTGTTTTAACGCGGAAGAAATCGGGTGAGACGCGTCTCTGTGTTCATTATCGCGAGTTAAATAAGATTACGGTTCGCGATAATTTCCCGACACAATTAATCGACGACAATTTGGATCAGCTAAAGGATGCGGTAATTTTCCTCTCGACTCAAAAGACGGATTTTACCATGTGGAAATTGTAAACGAGACGGTGAAATATACCTCATTTGTAATGCCACTTGGCCAATACGAATATTTGCGTTGTCCTTTCGGGCTGACCAACGCGCCGAAGGTTTTTAGCAGGTTTCTCCATGAGGTTTTCGGAGAGTTATTACGCAGTAATAAATTGCTATTGTTTTACGACGATATTTTGGTGGCGACCAGATGCCTCGACGAACACTTAAATGTGTTAAGCGAAATTTTTGAGACTGCGGCGCGTTTCCATTTACAATTTCGGTTAGATAAATGTAAGTTCGTGATGCAAGAGATTGATTATTTAAGCTACAGTAGCAATGAGAATGGTATACGCCCGAACGACGAAAATACTGAAGCCGGTAATAATTACCCTGTACCTCGCAACGCGCGAGAAGTTTTTCGATTTGTGTGCCTCGCGAGCTATTTGCGGAGATTTGTACCGAACTTTTCGATTATAGCGAAACCACTTTATAATCTAGTAAAAAAAACTTTAAATTCGGTGAAGAAGAATTTAGGGCATTCGAGACTCTGAAAAGCAAATTATCAAGTCGACCTGTTTGTCAATTTACTCAAATCGAGCAGAAACGGATTTGCACTGTGATGCAAGTGCATCGGCTTATGGTGCGATTTTTTTGCAAAAACAAGCGGACGGGTTGTTGCGGCCGGTTTCGTATTATAGTCAACGGACAACGCCGGCGGAGTCGCGATATCGCAGCTTCGAACTACAGTGCTTAGCTGTCGTGAACGCGATTAAACGTTTCCGGATATATCTGCTCGGTTTGAAGTTTAAAGTCATAACCGATTGTGATAGTAATCAGGAGATTAATTAATCCGAGAATAAGTAGATGGGCAATGTTCTTACAGGACTATGCCTTTGAAATACAACATCGACCGGGGAAGCGTATTAGTCACGTCGACGCTCTGAGTCGGTGTCATAGCATTCTTGTAGTTGAAGCGAACACTTTTGAGCAGACGCTAGCGTTGTATCAAAACCGCGATAAAAATATTAAGAAAATTCGCGATGAACTTGAAAATTGCAAGAGTAAATTGTTCGAATTAAAGAATGGACTAGTATCTTGAAAAGACCGGACAAAGAAATTACTTTTACGTACCAAACGCTATGGAAATAAACGGGATTAGATCGTGCCGTGATGACCTTGGCCATGTTGGCTTAGAGAAGGTCGTAACTAATTTGACGAAGATCTACTGGTTCCCCAGATTACGTGAAAAGGTAAAAGACTACATTTCCAATTGTCTCAGGTGTATCGAGTTTACATCTGCGAGCGGGAAACGTGAGGAATTCCTACATAGCATCCCGAAAGGTGAATTGCCGTTCCAGACGATACACGTCAATCATATGGGTCCTCTTGAAAGATCAACGGGAGATTTAAACATTTGCTCGTAGTAGTCGACGCATTTTCGAAATTCGTAAGATTATATCCGTGTAAGACGACGAAATCATCCGAGGCAATAAAGTATTTATGTCAATACTTCCGAGCGTACAGTAAGGCGGTCCAGCTTGTGGCTGACAGGGGAACGGCTTTTACGTCTACTGAATTTCGAGATTTCTTAAGATCCGAAAAAATTTGAACATATACTGGTGGCAGTAGGGACGCCCCGAGCAAACGGTCAGACTGAACGCGTCAACCGCGTGATAACTCCAGCGCTAGCTAAATTGGCGATAGATTCAAAAAATGGGATCGATAGATCCAGCACGTCGAATTCGCGATTAACAACACCGTATGTAAGTCTACGGGCGAGACTCCTAGTACACTATTGTTCGAGGTAGATCAAGCAGGATCAGCAAATTTTTTTTTTTTTTTTTTTTTAACATCCCAATTTTATTACAATCTGTCTTGTTGACATTCAGCAATATTTTTGTTGTAGAAATTAATCGTGGAAGGTACCCATCAGTGATGCGCCCTTATACAGATATTCTTAATTATTCTATTAAACTAACACTTATAATATCAATTTAAATAAAGTTAAGAGTATTATGTCACTGGGAGTAAAAGTTTAATATACACCAGAAGGATCTGTCTATTCTAGTGCGTAAGATCGAATGGAATTTTCTTCTTGAGTCTCCTGATTAGTCGTGGTTTCATTATGTTGACTGTAAAAATGTTTGGGTGCTTCTTTAGTCTCTCACTGTAATTTTTGCTATATTCCTGGATTTCCTCTTTGACACTCAGCACTTGTAGGTCACGATGTATGGCATCATTAGTTACAAACCATGGTGCATCAACTATCATTCTCAATACTTTTGACTGGAAGCGTTGAAGTATCTCTATATTAGAATTGGCTGCCGTTCCCCACAGCTGTATTCCATACGTCCATACTGGTTTTAAAATCGCCTTGTATAGCAGGAGCTTATTCTCAAGCATGAGTTGTGATACTCGATTTAAAAGCCAAAATAGTTTTCGTAATTTGAGTCCAAACTGTTTCCTTTTGGTAAATATATGTGTTTTCAACGTCAGTCGGCGGTCGAAGTGCATGCCTAAGTATTTAGCTACCTCAGATTGCGGAATCTGTTGGCCGTTAAGTGATACTTCAGGACAAGTCTCTTTTCGGGTAGTAAAAGTCACATGGACTGATTTCGTTTCATTGGCTTTTATTTTCCAAATGTTTAGCCAGTTTTGAATGTCATCAAGATTGCTTTGTACCATTTGAGTGGCCAGAATTGGATTTTCGTGTGAAGCTAATACTGCAGTGTCATCTGCGAATGTTGCTGTTGTTACTCCGATTTTCGTAGGCAGGTCGGTGGTATAGAGAAGGTAGAGGATCGGACCTAGTATGCTACCTTGAGGCACACCGGATTGTATTTTGTGTAATTCCGTAAATATATCTTGATATTTCACGAAGTGCCTGTCTTGGAGATAAGATTTTAGAAGGGTATAATAGCCTAGAGGGAAGTTTGTCTTTATTTTGTACAGTAGGCCAGTGTGCCAGACTTTGTCCAAAGCTTGAGTTATGTCCAGAAAGACACCCGAACAGTACTTTTTTTCTTCTAAGCTTGATAATATCTTGTTGTAAACTCGATGCGCTTGCTCGATAGTAGAGTGTTTATTACGGAAGCCGAATTGATGATTGGGGATCAACTCCTTCCTTTCAATGATTGGTTTTAGCCTCAGAAGTAACAATTTTTCAAAAACTTTTGAACGAATTGGTAATAAGCTAATTGGTCGATACGACTTGACATCTTCAGGGTTTTTACCCGGTTTCAGGATTAGAATAATCTGTGCTACTTTCCACTGCAGTGGAAACAAGCTGGTTCTCAATACTGCATTAAAAAGCTGGGTAAAAAATCTCCAGCCTTTGTTTGGAAGATTTTGTAGTATTTGGCCATTGATCAAGTCGTATCCTGGTGCTTTTTTTGGACTTAAATCATGTTGAATAGTTTTAATTACTTCGCTTATTTTAAACTTTCTTATTGGAGGTTCCAGCTGATAGGTTTCGTTAAGTTTTCGGCGTATTTCATATTCTTCGGATTGCGTTTGACTAGGGTGTGGAGTGAATACCTCTGTCAGGTGTTGTTCAAATATTTCAGCTTTTTCCTGCGCGCTTCTTGCCCATTTGCCGTCGGGTAAACGTAGCGGTGGTATTGAGGTTTGAGGTTGTTTTAATCCCTTGGTTGCTTTCCGAAGTGAATAATCAGATCCCTGAGTTGGTCCAAGTGTTCGTAGATAGTCCTGTATATTATTGTTTGCTTCCGTTTTTAGCAATCTTTGCAGATTTTTAATAGCCTTGTTCAACTTACTTTTCAGCTCTGGGGATCTAGTTATTTGCCACTGGTTTCTTATTTGTCGTTTTTCTGCTATTTTTTGTATTACTAGTGCCGAAGATACATCAGCATTTCTCATTCATTGTTGAGTTGGTTGGAGTTGCATTCCATGCTGCTTGTTGGATACACTCGTTGAAATGCTCTACCGCTTCAGTGATGTCATTTTCTGTTTTTAACGGTAGAAATATGTTTAGCGTTTCTTCGACTTGAGTTTTATAATATGTCCAATCGGTCTTATTGCTACACAATACGCACGGTTTTTCTTTTTCAATAATTATACTACTTAATGTAAGTAATACAGGCGAGTGATCTGAAGATAGATCAAGGCATGATTTTACTTTTAAGTATTTTTTATTTATGCATTTTGTAGTATAGAAGTCAATGACATCTGGTATTTTTCTTCTGTCTGTGGGCCAGTACGTTGGTTCGCCCGTTGACACTGATTCTAGATTCAAATGCTTCATGGCTTTAGAAAGTTCTCTACCCTTAGGAGATGTTAACCGAGAGCCCCATTGTGGATGCTTGGCATTAAAATCACCTCCTGTAATAAAGCGATTTCCCAGCTTTCTTAGGTACTTTTCGAACTCGTCCTGTTTTGTAGCATGCTTTGGGGGGCAGTACACAGCAGAGATGGTAAGAGGTCCATTCCACTCGTCCACCACTACATTTGTGGCTTGGATTTGTTCCGTTTGGTATTCATTAATAACGTGATGTTTGATGTTATTTTTAATGACAATTGCAGACCCTCCATGAGCTGTACCGTCGGGATGCATGGTATAGTAAACAGCATATCTATTGAATTTAATATAACTTTTCTTGGTGAAGTGAGTTTCGGATATTAGCATTATATCAATATTTTGGTCTCTCAAAAAAGCTTGCACTTCATTTCTATGTTTGGATAAGCCATTGGCATTCCAGGTTGCTAGTTGAAGAGTCAATATTGCGACATTTTGGAGACTATTGAGATGAGTAGATTTAACGTAGTACTCATCTGTTCCATTAGGCCCTTCATCATTGATTTTAGTTCCTGAAGGTCGTTAGATTGCTGGATATGGTATCGTTAGTTGGGTGCGACATTGTTTGTTGAGTGATCTTGAGTCTTTTGGTTGGCTGTTACCTGGGCATAAGTAGAACCTGGATGAATAGGTCCGCCCGACCTAGGCCGTGGAACGGGCAGCGAGGTTTGTGCGATATTTGTCGCAACATTTTGGTTCATTGTTGTCTGTTTATTTCTCAAAGTTGGAAATTGGGCTTTTCGCAATTGTTTGTAGATGATGCATCCCTTGTAATTAGCAGGTTATCCTTCGCATAGAACGCATTTAACTTGATCAGACTTTTCTTTACGTAAGCAGTCTGATGTTTTGTGGCTGCCAGTACACTTGACACATCGCGGTGCATGAGAGCAGAAGTTCTTAGCATGTCCGTATCTCTGACAGTTAAAGCATTGTGGTATTTCGCGACGATAATGCGGTGCTTCAAACTTGATTTTCATGTTAAGTAAAAATTCAATTGCATAAATACTTTTATTATTATCTGCTGATTCTAGCTCCACAGCAAACAAGGACAGAGGTTTTTTTGTTGTTTTCTGACGCATGTTCATTATACAGTGCAACCCCTCTGGTTGCTCCCTCTCTCGTTGCTTCCCTCTCCGGATGATCCCTCTCTGGTTGCACGATTACGTCACACTTTTCAGGGCAGGCGCTAGTGCAACGGCACTGAAGGGCCTCGCATATCATGTGCTTTAAAATTCGCGTATGGCTCTAATAATGCAAAACTTATGTTTTGCACTCTTATGTGCAATATGTTGAAAAAGAATATCAAGTATTAATATAATTTTCATGTCAATTCAAAAAAAGAAACAATTCTAAAATTCTCTGGCGCTCGAACTTTAGGGCACGGGCCTGTTTCATATCACGTGACAGCTAAGTAGGCGGGGCATATCGCTGTGCAACCTGAGAGGCAGCGAGTCCCAGTAGGCAGCAACCAGTGGGGATGCACTGTATTGCGAACTTTATGCCCATGGCTTTCTATTTCATTTTTAATGCTTTCTATTTCTGTAGAATAATGGATATATCAGAGTACCACTTTAAACGGTTTTTCTTGTTTTTTTTTTTGGTAGGTGTGGAATTCTGTGTTCTTTTCTTTTAGTGAAGCAATTATTACATCGTAGGTTTCAATAGATTTAGCTTGGACCCTAACATGTTCCTGATTCTGTACTTTAATGTAGTAATTATCTTTCGCTATTGTATTAAGCAGATCTATTAATGGACTGATATTTCCGACACCCAAGATAAATATAGGCGGGGCTTTAACCGTTTTTGCAGTGTTTTCAATATGCTCGGTATCTTCAGTTTCCACATTTTCCAATGATGCAAAACTGTTTGCTATAGTGGTTGGTGGTGAGGCTAGCCAATAATCAACAATTTTCGTTTGTTTTGCATTGCGGCCTTTATTAATGTCATCAGGACTAGATCTTTCACGTTTTTTTTTATTTTCTGCAATTTTCCATTGGCCTTCAGGTGTCGCATTTCTGTTTGCCGGTGGAGACATCGTTGAATGAGCCGACGACTGAGTCAGCAGATCAGATTCGCCGGAATGTTGAATCGCTACGGTTCTTCTTCCGCAGGCCCTCGCGGCCGCGGATTCCCTATACCGAATGCAATGCTTATTGGGAATATTATTCTCTTTTGTCTGTTTGTTATCACTGTTCACTTTCACATTTAATAATTTAAGTAACTTAATCGTTTTCACTCGCGTTTCGAAATTTAGTTGTTGGTGCTATATACACTTATATCGCGTACGAATGAACAATATTGCAGTTCATTTGCAATGTCGTATTAATTACGTCCGTTCCGTCCGACGGCTCGAGCGCAACTCATCAGCAAATGATTGCATAACGCTGTTGATAGAAACGTTTCGCGAACCTGAGCGTGATCTAGATGTCATTCGTGCACGAACGGCCAAAAATATTGTTAAAAGTCAAGAGTTTAATTGTTATGCGGAACTGAGAATCGTATTTTCTAAGGGTTAACGGAAGCGATAATAACGGCCTTATGCCAGCTATGGCCGAGCCGTAAGCGTATTTCCGAAGGAAGTTTCCAGGTGCTTCGAGAAGAGCCTCGATAATTCGTGGAGGGGGTAACGCGATCGCGCCACGCGGCGGCGCTGCCTTACCGACGATACACTCTCGGTCAGACCGGCGCGAGGAAGAATCTTTCGACGCTTGCGAGGGATTCGTAATTATGTACGACCGCCCTTTCAATAAAGATTAACTGTTTTTTCTTGCAGTTATTGTTTATTTCCTACAGTAAGAATATTTTTTTTTGTTTTGTTTAAATATTTGTGTAATATGAAATATACATACCATTCCCATTTCTTCTTCTTCGTTTTGGCAGTCATCCTCGCAATAATTGTTAGAAAATTTTAAATTATTCATACGTCCTCCGAGATACTCCATGTATAAATGATTATCCGCTGCCATTTGTTTCAAGTTTTTAAATGTATTGGAATCTATTTCGAACATTGATGCATATCTCCCAGGTAGGAAGCATGATAATTCTCCGTTAAGGTCAACGATAATGCGAGATCCATAACGTGTTGTGACATTCCGCAGTTTGGTAACTTTGTATAATTGTCCTACTTGTAAGTCAGATAGCTTTACAGTTGGAAAAATTTTGTTCATGCCTCTATATTATTAATTTTTTCAATTGCTGCTACTGCGTCTGAATTCATCTTGTCAAATGTATACATTTTTTACTTCACGATGAATTATCAATAGATCTAATTAAAATTTAAGTTCAGACTTTAATTTTTCTAATTTGTTTAAAAATGTGTTAATTTGTTCTTGTAATTTACGAGCTTTAACACGAACGTCTTTCATATAGTACATAGAATGATTGAGTATAAGTAACTGATGTAAAAGACATCTACTCAGCCTGTATTTAAACTAAAAAAAAATCACACCAAATCGCAGTAAAATGAAATCAAGAGATAATTCAGAAAAAAATCATAGAAATTATGACATTGGAATATTTTAATTAGACTGCCTCCTTTCTATTACGTCACGGATTGCCTAAATTTGGTAAAGAGATAATGTTTTGAAGAAAGTGTGCATTACCTTTTAAATGCGTCTGGACATGTATACAATTTCGAAAGTTTCGGGAAAACAAATGTGCGGTAAATAAGTGATCGATGGATAATCAAGGACCGTTTAAACGGTATACTGCTAATATTAATGGAACTGACAAAGAGTATGCGAGAGCGAGAAAGATGGTAGTAGGACGCACGAAGAAAAGGTCATTTTACATTCACTGTCAATACGGTTCCTAGCTTACGATGTATTTCCACATAAACAGGGAGATGCGACTATAATGTAGCAATATCTGACCTTTAATGAAGGCGACTTTTTAAATTTGTTTTTCAACACATGGCAATACTAATGTGTAACGGCCAACACTTTTCAATCTCTGATTGAATTTTGTAAGATCACGCATTAGAAAGATGTCGTTATCAATGATAATGTAAAAACAGGACATTTGTTAATAACAATATCTAATGAAATAATAAATACTGGTTGAGCTTCATATTCTCTTTTCATTAGACAATATAACGCAATGCATACATTAAATTACCTGTTTTTCGACCTTCACAGCTTTCGAAATTTACAATAACAATACATAATTGTTTATAATAACCTCCTTTCACTCCTGACCTTCTTACGGTCCACTTGCGCAATTCTTCCATCACACTATCGTCGATGGGAGGTAGGGTGGGGGAGCCAGAATCCCTATAGCCCCTCCACTCCGACAGATTCGGATGGTGCCATTACTTTGAGAATGTTCCACACATCTATTCGCGATGTTAAACAGCAAATAGGTGAACTCTATAAAGGTGTAATTAAAAATAATGAGAAGATTAAATATTTTGAAAAAAGTATAAATAAAATGCATCAAGATATAAATAAAAATTACAATGAAATAGAAAAGAGGCGGATTATATCTTCAGATATCGGAAATTATACTATTGAATTACATCATTTTAAACAATATAGTTTCTCGGCCGCTTTTAATAATTAGAAATAATACGAGTATTGATGTTTAACGGCAACAATTAAAAAAAGGGGGTTATATGTGAAACAAGGAGATGATTATTAATCATAAACTTAGATGTCAAAATTATAGTGATGCCCGATGGCGGAATCAAACTAGATTGGTTCCACAAACTTACTTGGTCTGGTAGATACATTCATTATCGTTCAGCACATCCTCTATCATACAAAACAGGCATGATTTATGGCCTAATTGACCGTGCGTTAAAACTTTCCTCGGCTGAATTCCATGAAAAAAACTTAATTAAACAAATCTTATATGAAAACGGTTATCCTCCTCTTATGGTAAATCAATGCATTAATAAGCGAATAAATATATTAAATTTCAACCAAAATAATAACAATAACAATTCGAATAATGATTTCTCTAAAACAATTAGTTGTCCGTACATAAAAGGTTTAAGTAAAAAAATTGCAAGAATTTTCAAAAATAATAATATCAGAATTTTATCTACCCCCTTCAATACTAATATCGCTAGAATAAAGCCGGGAAAAGACATTTTACCACAAAAAAAAAACAACGGGATGTTATCTACGAAATACCTTGTGCACACTGCAACAAATCGTACATAGGCCAAACATACAGACCTTTGGAAGTGCGACTTAAAGAACACAAAAGAAACTTTTTAACATCAAACAAAGAACAACATACTGGTCTAACGCATCATAGAAACGAGACAGGACATGATTTCGACTATGACAACACCAAGATACTTGCGAGGGAAAAGAACTGGAGAAAAAGGTGCCATATGGAAAATTTTTTCATTAAAAAAGAAGAAAATAACACTGTCAACATTAGATTTGAAAAATCCTATCTACCGGATATTTATAATTCCCTATTAAATTAATTTCTTAAATTTTATTTTGTTATTTTCATTTAAATGCCGTTCATGTATTCTGTTTACTTTCTCGTTGTTTATTTTGTTCCCCTACTACCTATAAATACGGCACCCGAAACATTCAAAATTTTATTCTGAAGATGACCCTAACACGGGTCGAAACGTCAAGCGAAATTTCCCCTTTTTAATTCATTATCAGCTTTTTCATCTTTTAATATATAACATCCCCCCCCCCTATTTTTAATAAAAAAAAACTTTTCAATTATCCTTTTTATTATTATTATTATTATGTTTATTATTAATAATCATCCTTGTTTCACATATAACCCCCTTTTTTTAATTGTTGCCGTTAAACATCAATACTCGTATTATTTCTAATTGAATTACATCAGAAAATAACTAAACATACCAGTAATTTAAATAAAAATAATTACACTCTTAGCAATCTTACGAATAATATCACTGTCTTAGAGCGGGAAGTAAAGAAAAATAAAGATGATTTGAATAAAAATAATGGTTTGATTGATAGTCTTAGGGTAGATATTGCTAATATAGAAGGAGACTTGAAAAAACATACCTATGACATAAGGAAGAGTAGTACTGTGGCTCATGATTTTATTTATTTTATTATTTTAACGGGCGGTATCGCCCTTTTACAAAGTTTGTTTACTGAATAATTGTTATATTTGCGAGAGCTGCAGATCGACTTAAGAAGATGGCGCCATACTTCACATTTGTGTATGAAATGTAGGAAACTGCAGAAACCTACACCAAGTACAGCAGCGGTCATGAGTCGATTTCCGCCAGATAAACAATATTTTCGAAAATGTAAACAAACAACGTGGCTTGTCTTACCAACAGCGAGCTGCTGCTTGAATACGAAATCGGAAAATTGTTCACCCGACGGGGATCGAACTCACAACCTACGACTTCGTAGACCAGTGCGTTAACCGCCTGAGCTACGAAGCCGATGATGCTGAGAAATTAACTTTTCTCCTAGAACAAAATGTCAATAAAAACAGTGAAGCCATAAAGAAGATTAATGCAACAACTGTTATTTATGGAATAATTAATTAGTTGGTCTGAGAAATTTGAATAAATAAATAAATCTGCAACAATCCACCCAACAGTTTTAATCAAGACGTTCCCTTATCTGTTTAACAAAAATGACTTCTAAAGAGAAGAGAGAAGTCGTGAAGGAGCTTCTTAAACCAGCCAGAGAAAATTATACAAGACGGTGAGTAAATATTCGCGGATTAGATGAAACTTGGCAAGCTGATCTTGTAGAAATGATTCCATATGAAAATAAGGATAACAAATACTTGTAAACTGTCGTCGATGTATTCTCTAAGTATGCATGGGTCCGCCCAGTAAAAAGAAAGACTGGTGATGACGTCACATCTGCCATGAAATCGATATTTGAAATGGGTCGAATTCCAAAGAATCTACATACCGACGGTGAAAAAGAATTTTACAATTCAAAATTTTCAAATTTTATGAAAAAACATGACATAAATTTATATGCTACATACAGTAATCTAAAAGCATCAATTTGCGGACGTTTTAATAGTACGATGTGTGCTATGGTTATAATCATTAACCAAGTCTGGTAGGATATGGAACCATTGATAATTACCATGAAGGCTAAGAAAATATTCAATGATTATTGAAAGTGTGTTTCAACGGTCGAAAAGAAACATGATGTAAGATAGAACTATATAAGCTTTACAGACAGATCAGTGAGAATTTTTCACTTTTCCTTTCAAAATGACTAATGTTTTACGGATCTCATATGGACATTTAAATAGAATCAATCTATGCATGTCTTCATATTGAATTTTTGTTGGATCTTTTATTTCATATACGGTAGCAGTCTTTTTAAGCGATAATGTATGAAAACATCAGTTCTATAAACGATTCAATATCAGTCATAATAATATGAAATTTTAGTGCATGATGTGAAAACATAAGAAGTTTTTAAAGGTTAATTTATTACTATGAAAATTATTGATTGATATAATGACTTGTGTCGTTATCTATTACACTAGGTATGATGGATAGGAGTAAAGTCTCCTTATGTCAATACATTTAACAAAATAGCTATAACAATAGTATTTGTACGTGAATGACTTAGTTAACTAATTACGATTACAATATGGAAGTAACAAAAATCTGTCGAGTATAACAACGTTTCGTGCTGTGTGATTATCCAAATCATTATTGTAAACGGAATTAAATAGTCATGTCCGTTGGGCTACATACAATTTTGAATCAAAAGGTATACCGTTAGTTAGTACTAAAATAAATTTACGCTTGTACTTGTTGGGTTTTCAGAATGAATTTCATTCCATAGACATGTGAATGTTACATCACAAGAATGTGCACACGACTCGATTTTATGCACGGGTATTCGTATAGATGGAACAAATGGGTCGCTAATGAGATAGAGGGAGAGAGAATGGTCGACAATTAAAGAAGACAGTTCAAAAGTCACATTCGCTATGAATAAGGCCATCTTATGTGGGCTATTATACACGGTTCAAATGTGAAAAAATTTGTTATTATCATAATGATAAATACTTTGTCGACTTCCGATAATGTTAGATTCTCAACCACCGATCGAATTTCGCGATATCGAACAGTTTCTTCACCCCGTTCATCAATTTCAATTCTATTTATCATGATTTGACGTGAAATTTGATCCGTCCAATCGGTACCGGCAAGAATTTCATCCTCGACCCCTTTAGTTAATTCATTAATACCATTTAAATTTTGATAAATGCATGTACTTTCACTTTGAATATTCATGACATTAACATCACTATTAATACTTTCATTGTCTTCTTCTAAATTTATAAATATAGTTTCAACATTTTACCTATTATTATTATTACAATTAACATTTAAAATAAAATCAACATTTTCATTCTTTACATTATTTTGAGTAAATGACAACCATTTCACACATCTCTTAAAATTACAGATTGTATTATTTATATCAATTTCATTTTTCATATTACATAATACATTTTTACACATATTAGTTAATTCTAACATATCATCTTTATATTTATTACATTCATTTATATTCATTTGCATATATACCAATAAGTTTGTTATCACCTTATTAAATTCTAAAATGGGCATCCCTCCCTTTAGAATTTTCGATATTATTTTCAACGTCTAATGAATAATCTTTATTTGATGTTACCACATGAATATTCAAAATGTCGCTTTTGTCTATTGTACATACTATTCGGTCAGAAATTCGTCGTTCAAAGAGTATAGAATCAGACGATATGCTTCGTCCTCCAAAATACACTTTACCCTCATGATAATCTAAAATCACTTGATTTTGCACAAGCCAATCATGTCCCAAAATAATTTCACTGGTCAAATAAGGAATAACTAAAAAAATGTAGCTATTTTTATATTTATCGACACTAAATTCGAGTAATATTTGTTTATTGAGGCTTGTTGCTTTCTTGACAACGGCTGTCATGATCTTGACATTGCTTACGGGTAATTCATCTTTTAAACTAAGGGATTTAAATCGCTTAAAAAAGCCCTTCGAAATGCAGGAAACCTGACTACCACTGTCGACTAAAGCTCTCATTTGCAGTCCATTTACACATATATTGAGATGCAGACATTTTGGAAAATTTCAATTTTCAATAACAGATGATTGTTTGAAATTTTTTTAATAACATCTGCACTCAGCTTTTCCAAAAATCATTAAAATTAGGATACATCGAAGGACTGATGACCCGCGTCATTAATTATGCCAACTGCTTGCCCTTGAATTGGAGGTGGAAATCGCATATCAGGCATATTAACTCTATCGTCATGATTAATTACATTAATTTGAGCCCTTTCTGAAACAGCTCGTTGATTTCCATTCATTCGAAGCCCATAAAAATTTTGGTTTACCAATATTATAAGTCATTTTATTCACTTTACGACCAATATTTTCTCGTCCATGAAAATTGTTTCTTGATTCCTTTTCACGACGACTGATTTCTAAATTACCCAAAGACCGTGCAATGTGACTGCTGGTGTTATTAAAATCGACGCTTGCCAAGTGATCTCTAACCCTATTAGGATTCTGATGGATTATTGGAAAATTTACTTCATAAATTTAAATTTGAAGTAAAGAAAGCAGATGTTGTAGCTTGTTACTTTCGAATCGGGCTATTTTTAAATTAATAAAGAGATGAAACGCCGAAAGGGAGTCTATTTAATTTTTTCAAAAATTAGATAGAATCTCTTTCTTCCGTTAATTGGTTCTCGATCGGTCACCCTCAAGGTGTAAAAAGTAGACCATATTATTGTAAACAAAAAAAAAAATAAAAAAAAAACAACTTACAAAAAAGAATCGGAAAAAAGTAGTCGAGAAAATTAAATATACTCTTTATTAATTTAAAAATAGCCCGATTCGAAAGTAACAAGCTACAACATCTGCTTTCTTTACTTCAAATTTAAATTTATAACTTGACTTTAAACTAGCCAATATTTAACACCAATCGATAATGACATTACCTGCTATATCGGGTGGGTAATATTACAAACTTGATAAATGGTAAGTCAGATGAATAAGTACGGTAGTGAGAACGTTCGTAATGTACGAAAATCGTTTCACTCCGTATATATGAAAATTTCCATCATAATTTCAATGAAGGCGTACAAGGCAGGTCTGCAACACAAAGCCTTGCTGGTGATTCTAGCTGTTGCAGACTGAGATGAAACGCCGAAAGGGAGTCTATTTAATTTTTTCAAAAATTAGATAGAATCTCTTTCTTCCGTTAATTGGTTCTCGAACGGTCACCCTCAAGGTGTAAAAAGTAGACCATATTATTGTAAAAAAAAAAACATCTTACAAAAAAGTATCGGAAAAAGTAGTCGAGAAAATTAAATATACTCTTTATTAATTTAAAAATAGCCCGATTCGAAAGTAACAAGCTACAACATCTGCTTTCTTTACTTCAAATTTAAATTTATAACTTGACTTTAAACTAGCCAATATTTAACACCAATCGATAATGACATTACCTGCTATATCGGGTGGGTAATATTACAAACTTGATAAATGGTATGTCAGATGGCTAAGTACGGTAGTGAGAACATTCGTAATGTACGAAAATCGTCTCACTCCGTATATATGAAAATTTCCATCATAATTTCAATGAAGGCGTACAAGGCAGGTCTGCAACACAAAGCCTTGCTGATGATTCTAGCTGTTGCAGACTGAGATGAAACGCCGAAAGGGAGTCTATTTAATTTTTTCAAAAATTAGATAGAATCTCTTTCTTCCGTTAATTGGTTCTCGAACGGTTACCCTCAAGGTGTAAAAAGTAGACCATATTATTGTAAAAAAAATAAAAAAAAACATCTTACAAAAAAGAATCGGAAAAAAGTAGTCGAGAAAATTAAATATACTCTTTATTAATTTACTTCATAAGTTAACATTGTTGGAATAAAATAAATAGATTCCTTTATTTATTTATAAAAATATTCTGTGAATGTATAATTCTGAGAAAAACAGCGAGAACCCCAATCATTTTTTATTTTGACTCGAATTGGTACAGAGAACTCTTCCAAAAACGCATCTTGAAATTTTTCAAAAGAATTATAATGTCGATTTAAATCGTACCACAACTTTGCGCGGCCTTCTAAACAATAATTAACTATTAACAGCATTTGTGTCTGTAAAATTGTTCAAATTATCAAGAAACAATTTTGGACTAGACTTAATAGTAGAAAGGAAAGAAATTCCTAACTGCCAAGAATTTAACACTCGGTGTATGAATAATAGGTATACTGACTTTATTGACGATCCGAGTCATAGGATTGAAACAAATCAACACATTATTGGGTTAAAATGTGACCTGTCTGACGTTTCGACAACGTGCGTTGTCATCTTCAGAGACTAGTTAAATGTCACATGAGCTTATGTACAACTGAATATGTATGACATTGTAAAACAATTTTTTGATCCAAAATACATTGTAATACAAGGAACAATTAAAGCCGCGGTAAAATCCAAATTACCGTTTGGTCAATAACAATGTACGCGCATAGTGTACTGAAGACCAATTTTGGGCTAGCATCCGTTTCATCTGAAAATTTAGGCATTTTGACATCTAAATTCAAAATACTAGACAAATGATTACAAGTTTGAGAAGATGATTGCCTAGCTTGTGCATTATTAACATCGTTTTGATGTGCAGCATCATTTTGATCCTGTCTCGCTTGATTAAGCAATCTTTCCTTTTCGGATTATTCCTCCCTTAATCTCCTAATTTCTATTTCTTGTCGCTCCAGTCGACCTTGCTGAAGTAGTAGAGGTGGGACGTGGGACAGTTCGAAATTCGTTTCCGCACGCTGCCACCAGGCGTCGCCACAGTCGCGGCGCTGTCACAGCAGGCGAGGTGGTACATTCGTGAACTAATTCACAGACTGACTGATTCGTGGAATAATTCGCGGACTGAGTCGCGGACTGACTCGCGGGCCGATTCGCGAATTGATTCGCATTTTTGATTTGCTGTTTAGTACGCGGGCTTAATTCAAGACTCTCTCATTGGGAAATCTGACCGTCATTAATGAGGTCATTAAGATGACTTCGTGGACGGTCCCATTGAGTTTTCGAAGTATAATGATGTCGCATTATGTCTATATTTTCCAATCTTTTAAATGACCCTGTTGGAAAATCTCTCTTTCAATATGACACACCGTTACCGACGTAATTCGGATGTTACATATCTTTTTTGATGAATTGAACGCGTTGATTTCCATTAGTCTAAATACCAGTTTGAAGGTGTCTAGCCCAATCCCGTATATCGACGACCTACTTTTTAAATCTCACACAAATTTTAAAAACCTGTTACTCGTTAGTGATGCAATCAGAGCTTTGACTTCTCCCTTGTCATGTTGTAAGTTCGAATTCACCTTGCAGAATTTTCTCTCGTCGCGGAAATCTATCAATCAATATGACAGTCGTCTTGACAAGCCGTTAGCGTAACTCAATGATCTCCAGTAGTGACGAAACCGCTGAGTCCATTCACACAAAACTGCTAAGACCATTTTAAAATTAATTTAGAAAAGCCTCTAAGCATGTCTCAACGCGTTCAAAAGACCTGACGTCGACCCCCTGTGCGTGGGACCCGGCAGGTCCGTTTATCCTACCTATCAATTACAAAATTTGTTCCATCTAGCATCTATATTTCCATTTTCTCGTTTCGTGACATAACGTTTCTAAATCCTTCTTGATCTACATATTTTAAACACAGATTTTCATTCATAAGGTGAAAAGTCTCGTTTTAGACTCTCTTCCTATTGAAAACCGTTACCATTACCACCATCGCAACGCCTCGACTGTACAACCCATTAATCATTACATCGATCATCGACCCTTTCATAAATATTTATTGTTTTTGTACAATATCATGCAGGAAGGAAGATGAAGAAAATACAGAAGATGTATTTAATAAATTAGATAAAAAATATAATATAAATTTTCTTGGAATTGACGGTCTAGTAAAAGTGATGCCAACTGAAGGCATTTAAAATAAAGATGACACCAAATTACGTTTCGGCCACTGATATGGGCCATCCTCAGAAACTCCTTTATTAAAATAAAATGAGTAACTTAATACATTAAGGTATACAGATTAAAAATACAAAAATATAAAATCATAATCTCACCGTTCCACTGTCAATTGAACTGATTTATATTACATATTTTATCGTTTACGCGACTTGTGTTTTTTGGATTACATGGTTAGCAATCTGTAAAAAATTTTTTTATTGAAAGAATGATAATTATTTTAAATGTATAAAAATGATTGTAAGAAAAATATGTTTGCATTTTACAATTGAATCAAAATAAACATATAGAGTAAATTATTTTAGACATTAATTGAAAGACTAAATAATACAAATTTTTTTTTGTAATTTAGAAGCAGTTAATATTGAGCACGTTACTTACGTAATTATTGAAAAAACACTTTTTGAACACATTGCATCTTTTCACTAGTAATCCAAAAGTGACATGTGCGTTTGACAATAACTGTGGATTTCGAATTAACTAGTATATGATAAACAGCAGCAACAACTAGGTGTTGCGTAATGTGAGCCCGCGGATTACAAATAACAAAAGTGAGAATCATTTCATGATATTGAAAAATTAAAGCAATTTTTACAATAAATGTTTTAAAATTATAAAATAATTATCTGGAATTAAATTATTTTCTAGAACATTATTTCAAATTACTTTAGTCAATTTTCAATAATGGAAAATACTCCGATGGTAATGCAGAGCACTCGAATCCGATGTTAACATAGCTTTTTCATTCTGTTTTATGAAAAAGTTTTCTAATTGTGTTCTTTTTCTTGTAGTTTCTTTCATTTGCCAAAATTTTAACCTTTTTGTAGTCAAAATCATGTGATGTTTCAATTCTATGTTTGGTTAACCCGCTGTGTTTGTTAGGTGCTTCTAATATATTTTTCTTGTGCTCTTTAATGCTGGTTTCTAATAATCTATCAGTCTGACCTATGTAAACCATGTCACATTTGCGTGCGATCAAATAGACAACATTGCTTCTTTTTCCAAATTCTAAGATGTCTTTGAATGGTTTAATTTGTCCTACGTTGGTGTTACTTGGTTTGTGAACTACTCTGATTTTGTTTTTTCTCAGATTTTTAGCTAAAGTTTCACTTAGTCCTTTGATGTATGGAACACTTGTTGGTTTTATGTACTGTATGTCTGTTTTCGTTTTTGGTTATTATTGTATAATCGATCGACTCTCTGTTTTATACTTTCTTTAACAAGATCTTCTGGATATCCATTTTCTTTTAAGATATTTTTAACCAAATCTAAATTCTTTTTTCTGAATTTTATTTGTGCTAGTTTGGTCGCTCTATCGATTAATCCGTACATTACACTAATTTTGAAATTCATTGGGTGATTGGATGTGAAGTGTAAATATCTCCCTGACCAAGTTTTTTTGTGGTACCAATCTGTATCTACAGTCCCACACGGAGAGAAATGTGAAAGGATGAAACTGTAGGTATTCCTTCGCCACTGTACTAAGATTTGGTGCTGGTTCTGCACCATGTATCGCGTGATATCAATCTAAGAAACCCACAGTCTCAGACTGTGAAAACGCTTAGGATGAGACTGCAAAACTGCGATGCTTTCTTCGAGGCTTTCTCCCGCCTAAGTTTTATTTCTTAGACTAGGGCTCTCCCGGACTTTTTTGTAGGAAATTTCCTCCTCTACAAAAAAGGTTTAGTAAATTTCTGCTCTATCTTGCACCGTTTTCGATACGGAAGCGATGGAACGAAGAACATCGAGTTTTTAAAACAAAAGATAAACATGGCGTCGGACGCTGAATACGTTGTTTTTCATTCTATTGCTTCCGTATCGAAAACGGTGCAAGACAGAGCAAAAATTTACTAAACCTTTTTTGTAGAGGAGGAAATTTCCTACAAAAAAGTCAGCGAGAGCCCTAGTCTAAGAAGTAAAACTTAGGCGGGAGAAAGCCTCGAAGAAAGCATCGCAGTTTTGCAGTCTCATCCTAAGCGTTTTCACAGTCTGAGACTTGGGGTTTCTTAGATTGATATCACGCGACACATGGTGCAGAACCAGCACCAAATCTTAGTAGTGGCGAAGGAATACAGCTACAGTTTCATCCTTTCACATTTCTCTCCGTGCAAGATCGTTCCGAATTATTAGTAAGTCTAAAAAATTAATTTGATTATTTTGCTCAGTTTCAAGTGTGAATGTAATTCTGTTGAAAAAATTAAATTGTAAAGTTCTTCTTTGTCCGTCTGTATTTGAAATAGGTGTGTTAAAAAAAACTTCTTGGTGTAGCGGACAGGTGGATAAAAATACGAATTTGAATTTACGTTTCGGTCAAGAGTGTATGACCCTCTTCAGAAAAATTATAATTCTGTAATTCAATATACAATTTTGAGTAAGTAGTAAGTGTTTACATTTTCATTTTATCGGTAATATGGATTATATCGAGATTTTTGTTTGATGTGTGTGAATTGAGCACTGTAAGTTTTTTTGAATGTATTTATTGAGCACTGGTATTGAAAGGTTTGGAAAAATGTAAATTTGTATTCTTACCTGTAAGTCCTTGATGTGCACTAAACATAAAAATACTCCCGAATGGAGTTACCGGTACTAGTCATTATTTTTTATAAAAATTGAATGTGGACCCAGAAAGCTGTGAAAAGCCTAAAAATAAAAGAATAAAATAAGTTTCGAAAAGAAACTTAGTAAGAATACAAAAACTGTAAATACGTGCGAGTCGCGTGACGGTAACGAACTGACTGACAAAAACGTAAACATTGCCAGTGCTCAACCCTTGACAATAATAATGTGAAGATGTATGGATTGCTTGAATTCAAAGGTAACGAAATTTTAACGAGATGTTTTTGAAAAAATTATGACGAAATTATTAATTATTGAGTAACGGAAAGTATGTTTCTGGAAGGTTCGAAAGTTTGAATCTTATATTCACTGCATTATTATTATGTTTTTTGATAAAAAAGTTTTCTAAATGTTTTCTTTTCCAATAATTTTATTCTGTAGTTAATATTTGAACGTTTTTATAATCAAAATCATGTCCTGTGTCTAATTTATGTCTGCTTAGTCCCTTAAGTTTATCCTCATTTGAGTAAATATTTCGTTTATGTTCGTTAATTCGATCTCTTAGCAATCTTCCTGTCTCAACTATATAACATTTGTTGCATTAGTTACATTTAATTTTGTAAACGACGCAACTGTGGTGTAAATTATGTAATTTATCTTTTCCAGGTTTTATACCTCCTAAATTTGTATGAAATGGTTTAAAAACTACTCTAATATGTTGGTCTTTCATTGATTTTTTAATTTGTTCAGATTATAACTGTTGTTTTCCGAATAAGAAAAAAGGTTATAAAAAAAGTGAACGAACTCAAATTGACTCGACTAGTTATGTATTTCTCACAACGAAAAAAAAGGGGACATTACATAAATGCGCCAAGGGCGGCTGAACAATCAAAAGGGTCCGAAATCACGCGACAGGAAAATTTCTTATGAAATGACCGGGACTAAAGGGGGCACAAAATCAAAAAAGGGGACAGCGGTACTCACGCAAAACCCGGCGCACGGGGCCGGTGATGGTCGATTCGGGACGGCGAAGTCTTTGTCCGAGGTGGTTGGACTGATAGCGGGTGGCGATCCCAAAATTAGCAGTCCTCCTCGAGGTCGGCAGTCCATCCGAAGGTTGCTTCCACGTCTCAGTCACTCACTCGTACTTTGAAATCCTTTTGTGGTTATAGACGCGCACGTCGAAATTCGACTCGTTGCGTCGTAGTACCGATCACGAATGTGCCGGGGCTCGCGCCGGAATTTCCAAGGCGCGTGCCGCGGGCACGGTGTTGCCGCTTTGTGCGTATCGCAGAACGTCGGGAGGAAGGGAGGAAAAGAAATAGAAAGTGTGAGGAGCAAGCCGAAGGAAAAGGACAGCGATTACAGTTCGATAGGATATGTGTGTGACGGCGGTGTGGACGGGGGGAAGCAGAGAGACTTCGTCTCATAGCACAGAGAGGGGTGCATACGTTTCCTCTTGTGTGAGAGAGAGATGCATATTGGGCGTCTCAGGGTGGGGCGGGACAGCGGAATTTCCGTGTCCTGGAAAGAGATGGACAGGAGATCGTCTCTCCGTTTTTTTATGAAGACTGTTTTGGAGCGGCGTTACATGGGGAATGCGGCATCAGGTCTGCCGTTGGGTTGTGCCGAGGAACGACTGTCAACTCGGACCTGAAATGGTGGAGGCAACGAAAGTTGCCGTACGTGCAAGGAGGCACGCACGAAAAGAGGGGGAGAGAATAAGACGGACGCAGCGACTGCTGCTTGAGTCCGACAGAGAGAGGGGCCTGCGAATTACAGGCGAGCGAAAGAAGGGGCATCGGCACGCGGGCGCGTTGCATGGAGCGTCCGATTGTCGTTCGAACGGCTTGTGACGGCTGGCGAGTGCTTAGCCGGGGTGGGGAACCGGAAGAGAACATCGGTTCCTTGCGTGTCGCGGTTGCGACGAACGTCGCGGCGAAGATGCCGCATGGAAAAATCCAGCGGGGGGAAAGGTCTAGTGCGTCGAGAACGTGCGATGGATGCATGCACGACCGAGGCGAACGGCTAGCAAAGCAGTCACCATGGTGGGGATGAGAAATGGGAACGGGCTCTCGTGCGTCGAGGCGACGATCGTTGGAGCACCGATTCCTTAGCTTGGTGGTATGTGAGGGGCAAAAGAGGGGAAGAGGCTCGCGCATCGAAGGTGTGAGCGAATAGTTCTCACACGAGCGGACGCTTCTTCGAGAATTGGAACTTGCTGTTCAACAGCTGCAATTGCAGTTGACGGACCGGTAGTGGGAGGTGAGAGGAGAGGATGTATCTTTTTGAGTAGGGGAAGCGATTCGGTTTCTGGCGTCCTACGATCTGCGGCGATTCAGGATGTCTGCGTATCCTGCCGACTTGCCACTGCGCGGCTTAGTCGTAGTCCACTGTTCCTTTTCTCGGAAACTGGGAATTTACGGGAGGTGGGGGTGAGATCTGTGACGAATCTCGTTACAAACCCCCGGGCCTGACTCGAGTACCTCTTCGGTACGATGAGTCATTATTTCGGCCATTATTGTCCAAAATTGTCTCTACACTTTCACTAAATCACTTCACTGGATCCTTTTCACTAGGGAGGAGGGGGGGGGGATGTCGCAATGGGGCGGCTCTAACATACTTGCACACTAGCACACAATACTCATATACTGGCGGATACGCAATTCAGACAATATACGCATCGGAAAAAGAACGCAAAAAGAATGGCATAGAAAATCGCAGAGAAAAATCGCTTAATAAAATCGCATAAAGATATATCGCAAACGATCACAAAAGATCATATAAAACATTAGTCACAGACGATCACAAAAGGTTGTACACAAACAGAAATCGCAAATGATCACAAAGGATCGTACAAAGACGTGGATCGCAAAGATACATTTTTATACTTATTCTAAACGACAGGTATCCCCCTGTTGTTGACGACACTTAAAGTTTTTTCTTTCATAGTTCGTTGATCACTGTGTGTTGACACCAATTATAGGGTCATGTGATCCTCACGGTACCTTTTTAAGGACGCAAATACACTTTTTGACGGATCACGCACGCTAGGATCCGAGTTTTCCAATTCGAGCAGTTTTCCGAGAGTGTGTTTCACGAAAGTAGGAAAAGGGTGACAACAAAAAAAAGGATGGTTGGAATTCCGGATCGTTTTCGCGATTGCGGATCGTCAATTGATTTACCCCCGATGGGGGGGAGGGGGAGTCTGAAGGGAGGATTTTGTGGGGCCGGCTTAACAGGCCAGCAAAGGGGTAAGGGAGGGAGTACTCTACAAACAACAAAAAAATTAGTAAAATAAAGGTCTAGGTGCAAGGGGTACAACTTACGGGGGGTACGTGACTCGTCAAAAAAATTATAAAAATAAAGTGGGTTTTCCAAATTAGGGGGGCAGCACATCTTTTTACAAAAAAACTTAACAATAGCGACTATAAATTTAGAAGGGGAGTAAAAAGAGGGGGGAGAGGATGGGTGGTTTCCTCTACGGGTCGGTGGAGAGCGGGTTCACCGGCTCTTTTGACCACTTCAGCCGACGACGGCACTGTTGAGAGGGGTGACCCCGGCGTCCGCAGTTCCAGCAGCGCCGTTCTGCCGGGGACACCCTCTGGGGGCTACGGTTACGTCGCTCGAGCTGAGGGGACGATGGTGTCGCGTGAGCGTCCGCGGTGGGAGGAGGGGTGACGGAAAGGGACATAAGAGGGGGAATTCGCATTCGTGCGACGAATTCAGGGGAGAGGGAGAGGGATAATAGGGATGGGATGGGAGTGGGTTTTGGTAGGGGACGGCTGGGGGTGGTCTGCGGAGGCTAAGCGCTTCTTCCAGTGCACATACGGTAGCGCTTGTCGCCCGGCGCGCTCGCAGCCGCTCGATCCATTGGATCGCATCCGGTCGCGGCGAACCTCTGCCGAGAGGACGGCGCAGAGCGGGTCTCCTGGGCGAGCTTGCCCGTGGTACTCCCTCGGCTCTCTCTCGGGATCGGCCGAAGGCCGGAGAGGCACGGGGGTACCGGTTTTTCCGCGGTCGGTCGCGCGTAGACGATATGCGGGCGGGGAGGGGGGCGGCTGTTTTCTGGGGCGGCTAGGGGAGAGAACGCCTCCTGGCAATCGATCGATGGGATTGCCAAGGAAGGGGGGTCGACCGGGAGGGCGAATCTAAAGTCCGCCTCGGGACACTCCATGCCGGGGAGGTGCAGCGTGCACTCCACCGGCCTCCATGACGTCTTCCGGACCGGTCGTCTTCGTCCCATCTCTTACTTCTCTTTATACTTCTTTCAGGCCTGCAACAAAAAGGGACCGCAAACTTTAAACACTTTTTTCTTGCAATCCTTGCAAAACAAATGGGGGGGGGGGGGGCGGGAAACTGGATCTTTTTACCACTGGGTGGTAGCGTGGTCGGAATGCAACTTTGCGTGCATTTCGACTACGGGTGTCAGTGCGGTGTTCGTTTTATAGCGGTCGCAATCCCAGCGTCGCGTGACGAGCGGTGCCAGAGATCTTGGTACGATTACTCCCGAAAGTTTTCGCGGACGTCCCCGACGTCTCGTTACCCCCGGTATCGCTTCTGGCTCGCTCGGGTAATTTTGGTCGGCCGCGTATTGTCGAATCGCCTCACTAACGGGCGGCATGTCCTTCGTCGGCCGGCCTCGTTTTCGGGGTATGTTGGGAATATCGCGATCGTGCGACTCACATGGCACTGGGCGGGACGGCGTAGGGGGGGGGGGCGTTCCGCTCTCGAAGATCATTTTTGATTTCGTTCGCTGAACCGAACGGGGCGGCGATGACTGGATCCGGCTCAGGGGCGCAATATCTTTTTAAGTCCTTTACGTGGGCACGCGGGTTTCGACGACTCTCTGGGTCTTCGATTTCGTAGACCACGGGAGATACGACTTTTACTATGCGATGGGGCCCGCTAAATTTTGGGGCCAGCTTTGCAGCGAAGTTCTGGGCACCGGACGATAAGAAGCGTATTCGTCGCATGACGAGGTCACCGACCAATCGTGAATGAGTGGGAGGCGCTTCATACGATCGCGCCAGAATGAAGTATCCTTCGGGAGCGTGAGGGGTGGAGGGGGAAGATCGTTCCGTAAATTACGGGTAGGGACGGGATTCCGGGCGAAATTCAAGAATGCTGGCGTCATCTCTGTAGACGACTGCACAGCTGAATTTATTGCGAACGTAAGTTCTGGGAGATGCACATCCCAATCGCGATTATCGTGAGAGACAAAGGTGCTCATCATCGTCTTAAGTGTACGATTCACACGCTCGACTGGGTTTGCTTGTGCGTGGTAGGGGGGGGACGGGGTTCTGCGAGATACCTAGTTGTTTCAAGTGCGAAGCGATGTACGAATTGACGTACTGCTTGGCATTATCGGTCACGAAGTACTTCGGGCACCCCCAACGGTTTATGACCAAGTTGTCAAACGCGGTCATTATTGCTGGCCCGGTGGCCGACCGAAGGGGTTTCACTTCGATGTACTTCGTGAACATGTTCTGAAACACGACAATGAAGTGGTTCTGCTTTTTGCTCGTGGGAAAGGGACCCATAATGTCCGAACTGACCGTGACCCACGGTCCTTCGGTCGTTCGTTCCCTCATTATGCCGGCAGAGGCCTGCTGGGATACTTTTTGCCATTGACAGTCGGGACAGCGGGCTACGTACTGGGCGACGTCTTGGAATATGCCTGGCCAATAGAAATCTTGGATAAGACGATGATACGTCTTATCCACCCCTAAATGTCCGGCTTCGGGGCAATTATGCGCGTCACTGAGCGCACGAAAACGTGGTTCGGGAGGGAGGACAAGTTTCCAGGCGTCAAGGTCACGGACGGCAGATTCTATGACGAGGTGAGGCCTGTGATAATATAGGCGATCGTCTTCGATCCGCCAATCGGGATACTTCGCGGGAAATTCCCGTACATTTGTCATTTTCCGAAGATACCAGGTATCTTCGGAATTTCCGATTGCAAAGAGCGCCTCGTCGCAGCTCTCGTACATTCGGGAGAGAGCATCGGGGACCACGTTGAGGGCGCCCTTACGATGTTGTATGGTCATATCGTAGGTCTGCATCGCGAGTGACCATCTGGCTAATCGACCATTGGAGTCGCGCAAATTACGAAGCCATTGCAGACTGCTATGATCTGTGATGACTGTAAACGCCGCAACCTCAACATAGGGCCGATACTTTCTCACTGCCCAGAGGACGGCGAGACACTCCTTCTCGGTCACCGTATACTTCCGCTCGGCTTTGGTGAGCACCCGACTAGCGAAGCTAATCGGATGTTCACCGCCGTCGAGTTCTTGAGTAAGCACGGCGCCGATTGCGAAGTCACTCGCATCCGTCTGGATCTTAAATGGACGATTAAAATCGGGGCGGACTAAAACGGGGGTACGGGTCAGCGAGTTTCTTAGCGACTCAAAGGCCTCCTGTTGGTCATCTGTCCAGGACCACGGAGTTCCTTTCGTCAAGAGTTTAGTGAGGGGGACGCGATCTCGAGAAAAGTCCGGGAGGAAGCGAGAATACCACCCCACCATTCCCAAAAAGCGTCGTAGCTGTTTCAGATTGGTGGGAGGTGGAAACTTCAGGATGGGAGCGATCTTCTCGGGATCGGTATTCAACCCGTTCTGGTTAAGTACGAACCCGAGGTACTTAAACTCACTTCGGAAGAACTCGCTCTTTTCCGGATTTAATTCCAACCCGGCCTTCTTGAGACTTGACAACACGAGCTCCAAATACCGGAAGTGGTCCTCCTCATTATCCGTGGCGATAATAATATCGTCTAAATAGGCGAACACGTGAGGTTCCCACGCCGGATCAATGAGCCGGTCCACTAACCTCTGAAAGGTGGCGGGGGCATTGGTGAGTCCGAAGGGCATCCGGCGGAATTGAAATAAACCGCGGCCCGGGACTGCAAACGCGGTAATGGGCCGACTATTAGGGGCTACCGGCACCTGAAAATAGTCTTGACTGAGGTCGAGGGTCGCTATGGAACGAGCCCGACTCAGACTAGCTAGTATCCGGTCCATGGAGGGGAGGGGGTACGCGTCTTTACGTGTGATTTTATTTACGTCCGGGAAGTCAACGCAGAAACGGAAAGTGCCGTTCGACTTCCGGACAATCACGGGGTTGCTCATCCATGAACTCTCGGCTCGCTCAATGACACCATCGCGAAGCATTTCGTCGACGGCCTCCTGTGCGACCTTGAGCATGGTGGGCGATAGCATACGGGATTTTTGGCGTATTGGGGGATGACCTTGCACATCAATGTGATGCTGGGTCAAACGGGTCATACCGAGGGTTGGTGGAGCTCCCGTAGGAGAGAAACGCTGCAAGAATTCGTCGTAAACGGGGCATGGCGTCACGGGAGGGGGCGGCTAGACCGGCACAGTCGAACGTAGTCTGTGCCTCGACCGAGACGAAATTCTCGTCTAATTCCCGGTAGGCTCCATTACGGCTGCTCCAGGTTCCGTTGGCCGTATCCAATTTTATCCCGAATGCATGTAGGAAGTCCATTCCGAGGACACAGGGGTAGCTGATCGGTCCCACTCGAAACTCGCAAACGTGCGTTTGCTCTGCGAGAGTTAGGGACAGCTTTACTACACCGGCGAGAGGGACGAGGGCTCCGTTCGCGACCCGTACTAGTTCGTCGGCGTCGCGCATGAATGGGGCTACTAATTTTTCACACGAGAGACCGAGGTATGACCTCGAGGCTCCCGTGTCGATAAGGGCTCTAATGGATTTGCCATTGATACCGAGCCGAATAAATGGCCGTGGATGGACTTCCATTAAGGAGAGATCCGCTTCGGCTTCTTCCACCTTCGCGTACGTCTCGGCAAACGCAGCACGTAAACGCGACGACGCGTGTCGACGCGAGGGGGAGGGAGGGCACAACGACGCGGGTCGGCTTGGTATAGTGGGGAATCTACGCGTGCTAGATCGCCCATCTTTATGGAAGGCGGAGAGTCTTGATGGATTAGCTAGGGGGAACCTGGGGAACTCTGTTCCCCCCTCAAGCAGTTTCCCGACCGCTTTCGCGCGGAAACGGGGCAGTTATTACTGTTCCAGCCGGGGTACCCGCAAACGCGACAAAAATACCTTATCGGCTGAGTGCATTCCCGGTACACATGTCCGACCTGCTTGCAGTTGTAGCAGCGGACAGTAGCACTAATCGGGTTCGATTTCTGAGCTACTTGCGGGAGGACGCGGGGTACGGCTTTCAGCAGTGGCGGAACTCGCGGCGCGAGAGGGGACGGCGAGACTGCCTGGGTTCGATCGCGTGATAGATGGGGCTGTGCCTTCGGCACTGGACGCGAAGCCTCGGCGAGATCGGCGCACGTCGGAGAAATCGTGCCCGACGGCGGCGTGGGGGCCGGAGGGGAATCGGCACGCGTTGCCTTCCTCGCGGTGTGCTTCGGAGCCGGCGCGGCCGCAGCCAACTTCTCCTTAGCTCCTCTCGTTTTCGGGGAGTACGCGAATGCGGGGAACGCAGACTGCGCGGCCGAGGGTGGGGGACGGTAAGCCTTCTCGTGGACGGCGACGTTTTCTAGTTGCCGACCTATACGCAACAGATCGGAAAACCCGTACACGGAATCGCGCTCTATATGTTTCGCAAGACCGGGGCGTAGGTTTTGGACGCAAATGTCCAACTGCTCCTCGATGGGAGGGGGAAAACTCAATAAGTTGAAGAGGCTGCGTAACGCCACGAGATACTCTCGCACTGGTTTATCGGACCTTGAGTGCGTAGCGCTATCTCTTTTTTAACGCTCGCTTCCGGATTGCGTTGTCCGAACTCCTCCCGGAAGTAGCGTACGAACCCGGGATACGAATCCCAACTTTTGCGTTCAACCCGGTACCACGCGAGGGCGGCGCCCTTGAAGGCTTCCGGGAGGGCGCGAAGGAGATCCTCCTCTGGCAAAGCTCGGCTTGAGCCGTACTCCACCAATTTCATGAGGAAGTCCTCCGCGTCCTCGCTATCCTCGCCTGCGAATCGAGGACCATGCGTTTTCCAGTGTTCGATGGCAGATTTTCCCCATCGAACAGTGGTCTGCGACATACTGGGGTAGGTGGAGGAAAAGTTCTCGGATACATTGTTCCGGGGGCGGCGAGACGAGGGAGGAGGCCTGACACGGGTGCTATTATAGGGCGGCTGTGATGGGGAAAGACTATAAGTCAAGTCTACTGGGAAATGCACGCTGGAATTAGTGACAGCTGTGCGACGGAAGGAGTTTTGACGCGGAGCACGCGGCTCCAATTAAACATGCCGGTTGACGGCAGGGTTCTGAGGTGGGTGGGGGCAGGATGCGTGGATGTCGGTATGATTAGAAGGATGATGGAAGGGGCTGGTAGACGTACGCCGTACCACCGTGATAGGAGGGGGGTAAGACGTCTTGCCCGCGCGTGCCAAGCTGATGACGTAATTCGTCATCGGGTGCGTTCCGCGACTTGGGACGGGGAAATTCGGTAATTTCCGCTCCAGCAAAAGAGAGAGCGTCGTGCGCGACGCATGACCGAGGCGGAGCATCGCGGCTTACGCGAGGTCCGTTACGCGTGTTATCACCGAGGGGCCGTCTTGACCGGGTCGTTCAATGCAACGTACCCCGGCTACGTAATTCCCCAACCGGGGAAGGCAGCGCGTCAAAGACCCGGGGTCTTTCAGAGTTTGACCGCCGGATTACCTTCGGATCGTTCTCGCGACTCGTGTGGGGGGTCCACCTGATTGAACGGGTGGGGGGTTGGCGACGGATCCCGATGGTTCGTTGGGATAAGCAATTGCCTTTCCGGGGCATCCAAACTCCCTTCCGCGAAAGATATCGGATAGCGGTAAAATGCGCGAGAACGATCCGAAGGTAATCCGGCGGTCAAACTCTGAAAGACCCCGGGTCTTTGACGCGGTGCCTTCCCCGGTTGGGGAATTAAGTAGCCGGGGTACGTTGCATTGAACGACCCGGTCAAGACGTCCCCTATGATCGGGCAATTTACCGCTTCGGTAAGGGGGTAGGGGGGTTGGTCGCCTCGTTCGTCCTCGGCAGGATCCCACTCGACGTTGGTCTCGGGGAACCGTTGACGCACGGAGCATCGTGTTAGGCGATCGCGGAGGACATCGGTTGACCCGGAAATTTGGATTTCCGCGCGATCGCAACGCCCGATCAACTCACGGAGATCGACGATCCTGTCAATCTCCGCGCGATTCGCTGCGTATTGCGCGGGGTGGCGGCACGAAGGGCGGCTGCGCTCGACGGGGAGACACGCGTTGCCGTTGACCCAAAGGGACTGCGACGCCGTCGTAGTCGGAGAATTCTCCGTAGACGTCGTGATTACGAGCGTGGGCACTATCGGCATCGAGCCAGTAACGCGAGAGGGGGATGCCATCTCGAAGTGGACGGCGGGGAAAACGCAAAAAAAAAAAAAATCACGAATTCACAAAATTTTCCCGGTCACGTACCGGTGCAGCGGCGACGGTTCGGAAAACTTCAAAATTATATATCAAAAAGAGACTTTTAATAATTTCCAAGTGGAAAATCGGACGACGGCGGAGGGAAACCTAGAAATTCCCCAAACCGACGGCAATGCGAAAATCACTCCCGTTCGCTAAAATTACTAAACTCGAATTTTAGCGAGTTACCACACTGAAACCTGTAACTTTACGGAAAATAAACGGGGTTAACATAGATAATCACACATCATAAATCATAATCATAAATCATAATCATAAATCATAATCATAAATCACAATATTAGGCAGAAGGTGTGTGGCGCAAGACGTGACTGACCTCCTATGATGTAACGTGGCAAAAAGGGGGAGAGAAGGGGAGAATCTATCTGGCACGTGTATCGTGCACGCAACTGCCGCTCGGGAAAATAAAAAAAAAAGAAAATGGGAAGTTTATAGTCGTAATGCGATGAAAATTTACAACGTAACTAAGAGACAATTAAGAAATGTGAAAAATCTAATCAGATTACACAAAAAAAATTTATGAATTTAAATTAGAATTTGAAAAGTCGGAAGTTAAATTTTTGACAAAAAAAACTAATTACTTTTCAATATAATTCGGGTTATTGGATAACTAAAATTTTTCGGGGACGACAGGGAAGATGGTATATTATTTTATTTTTTTTTTCAAACAGGCCGGACTCGTACGTACTCGCCGTAACGGTTGGAAAATGTTCGTTTGAACATTGGGAGGGACAAGGACAGCAAAATTCGAAAGTAAACAACCTTTGAGGGAGTTTATTTTCCGTAATGATCGTTAATTTAAAAAAAAAACGAACGAACCAGTAATTATTTACTCGCGGTCGCCGAGTGTAAACAGGACTCGTCAACACTCGGCCTTCACAAAAAAAAAACTACTTCTCCCGAAACGTAAACAATACTTTCGAAAATTGAACTTTTTCGAACGCACCGTTCGCGCAAGGTCAACCGTCACTCTTTGTAACGGATCTGTATCTTTTCCGTTTTCCAACCTGGGGATGACGAAAATGGAAAGGAGAGGATGGGAACAAAGGTAGACAAATGATCTATTTTATTATATCGAATTCCAAATATTCTCATATACTTAAATCTAAAGAATCTTATAACTAAAATGGGGGAACACGAACAAGTTCGACCGCAAACTAGAAAACTCGGAAAAGACACTCGTTACTCGTTAACCGGCGAATTTTCCCGATAACAAATTTCTCAAAAGTTAAATTTTTGGGAAATCTAGTTTAATTTCCCCACCAGGGATGCCATTTATAACTGTTGTTTTCCGAATAAGAAAAAAGGTTATAAAAAAAGTGAACGAACTGAAATTGACTCGACTAGTTATGTATTTCTCACAACGAAAAAAAAGGGGACATTACATAAATGCGCCAAGGGCGGCTGAACAATCAAAAGGGTCCGAAATCACGCGACAGGAAAATTTCTTATGAAATGACCGGGACGAAAGGGGGCACAAAATCAAAAAAGGGGACAGCGGTACTCACGCAAAACCCGGCACGGGGCCGGTGATGGTCGATTCGGGACGGCGAAGTCTTCGTCCGAGGTGGTTGGACTGATAGCGGGTGGCGATCCCAAAATTAGCAGTCCTCCTCGAGGTCGGCAGTCCATCCGAAGGTTGCTTCCACGTCTCAGTCACTCACTCGTACTTTGAAATCCTTTTGTGGTTATAGACGCGCACGTCGAAATTCGACTCGTTGCGTCGTAGTACCGATCACGAATGTGCCGGGGCTCGCGCCGGAATTTCCAAGGCGCGTGCCGCGGGCACGGTGTTGCCGCTTTGTGCGTATCGCAGAACGTCGGGAGGAAGGGAGGAAAAGAAATAGAAAGTGTGAGGAGCAAGCCGAAGGAAAAGGACAGCGATTACAGTTCGATAGGATATGTGTGTGACGGCGGTGTGGACGGGGGGAAGCAGAGAGACTTCGTCTCATAGCACAGAGAGGGGTGCATACGTTTCCTCTTGTGTGAGAGAGAGATGCATATTGGGCGTCTCAGGGTGGGGCGGGACAGCGGAATTTCCGTGTCCTGGAAAGAGATGGACAGGAGATCGTCTCTCCGTTTTTTTATGAAGACTGTTTTGGAGCGGCGTTACATGGGGAATGCGGCATCAGGTCTGCCGTTGGGTTGTGCCGAGGAACGACTGTCAACTCGGACCTGAAATGGTGGAGGCAACGAAAGTTGCCGTACGTGCAAGGAGGCACGCACGAAAAGAGGGGGAGAGAATAAGACGGACGCAGCGACTGCTGCTTGAGTCCGACAGAGAGAGGGGCCTGCAAATTACAGGCGAGCGAAAGAAGGGGCATCGGCGCGCGGGCGCGTTGCATGGAGCGTCCGATTGTCGTTCGAACGACTTGGGACGGCTGGCGAGTGTTTAGCCGGGGTGGGGAACCGGAAGAGAACATCGGTTCCTTGCGTGTCGCGGTTGCGACGAACGTCGCGGCGAAGATGCCGCATGGACAAATCCAGCGGGGGGAAAGGGCTCGTGCGTCGAGAACGTGCGATGGATGCATGCACGACCGAGGCGAACGGCTAGCAAAGCAGTCGCCATGGTGGGGATGAGAAATGGGAACGGGCTGTCGTGCGTCGAGGCGACGATCGTTGGAGCACCGATTCCTTAGCTTGGTGGTATGTGAGGGGCAAAAGAGGGGAAGAGGCTCGCGCATCGAAGGTGTGAGCGAATAGTTCTCACACGAGCGGACGCTTCTTCGAGAATTGGAACTTGCTGTTCAACAGCTGCAATTGCAGTTGACGGACCGGTAGTGGGAGGTGAGAGGAGAGGATGTATCTTTTTAAGTAGGGGAAGCGATTCGGTTTCTGACGTCCTACGATCTGCGGCGATTTAGGATGTCTGCGTATCCTGCCGACTTGCCACTGCGCGGCTTAGTCGTAGTCCACTGTTCCTTTTCTCGGAAACTGGGAATTTACGGGAGGTGGGGGTGAGATCTGTGACGAATCTCGTTACAAGATAAACCTTTAGCGTACGGAATGCTTATAGTTTTCACATAGTCATAATCTTCTTTCATATTATCTAGTGAATTATAAATTTTGTGTACTCTTTTTCTAAGACAGTCAATAATTAGATCTTCCGGATAATTATTATTTAGTAATAAATTTTTTACTATTTCAATATTTTTTTGTCTGTATTTAATATGGGATAAGTTGATTGCTCTGTCTATTAAACCATAAACAACTCCAATTTTGTAAGATAAAGGATGATGAGATAAAAAGTTTAAATATCTACCCGAAAAAGTTTCTTTATGAAACCAATCTGTTATGATAAAATTGTCTTTGGCTCTAATTATTGTCATGTCTAAGAAGTTAATAGATCTCTGTTGTTCAATTTCAAGAGTGAATTTAATTCTATTCAATTTTCCTCCTATTTTGTTCATGCTGTTAAAAATGTCTAGGACTTTGTTTTCAGAATTTTTTGGGATTGCTGTCAAAATATCATCTACGTATCTGTAATAGAATGGTAGAGTAAAAGGTAATTTGTTTATAAGTATATTTTCAATAAAATCTAAGACTAAGTCAGATATAATTGGAGACAGTGGGGATCCCATAGGTACACCAAAAACTTGTTTATAGGTTATATTTTCGAAATTAAAATATGTAGAGTCTAAAATTAGTTGAAGTGTGCTATAAAATTCATTTTTAGGAATATTGGTGAAATTTTTGATTTGATTCCATTTCGTTTTTAAAATATAAATAGCAAGATCAGTAGAAATATTTTTAAAAAGTGAGACTACGTCCAGAGAGATTAACATGAAGTCCTTATCAATTTTGAAATTGTGTAGTTTTTGTTTGAGATCCCAACTATCTTTAACAGATTTTGATGTTCTGGGGAACGTAGAGAATAAAATTGAGTTAAAAAATGATGCCAGTTTATAAGTGGGAGAATTAATTGTGGAAATAATTATTCTTAATGGGATGTCAGGTTTATGAATTTTTGGCAAACCATATGCTCTCGAAGTAACTGCATTATTAGTTTTTAAATGTTTAGCTGTAAGTTCAGTAATATATTCATTTCTAGACCATTTGTTCATTAGAGTGTTAACTTCACTTTTTAGAGTAGATGTGTATGAGAACTTACTAATTGTATAAGTGTTTTTATCCGATAACATGTTAAGCATCTTATTATGATAATCTGATTTACTCATAACATCGGTAATATTTCCTTTATCTGCATTCGTAAAGAAGATGTTGGGGTTGTTTTTTAAAAAAGGTTTGATAGTTTCGTTGTCAGAGAATTGAAAGTCGTTATCAATATCATTCTTAATTTTAGTTAAGTAACTCTGAATAGCATGGACGCAGTTGGATCTAATTTTATTCTTCTCATCAGTAATAATATTACCATAACTATCTAGTCTATTGTGTATCTTTGAGACACCATCTTCTATTCCTGCTATAAAATTTTGAACTGGAAATTCTTTAGTATTGTTTAAAGGAAAAGCATGTTTTGGTCCAAGACCTATAATATTTATGATTTTTTTCTGGTATATGTGTATCTGTTAAATTTTTGAACCATTTATTATTAATAGTAATCTGTTTTTTAGAAGTAAGTTTGTTGGTTGAAAATAATCTTTCTAATATTTTAAATTTATTCTTTAACTTGTTGTTGTAAGATGTTAGCAATTTGTTGAAGGAAATGTCTTCACAATTAAAAAATTCTTGATATATAAGTGGAGGGATACGTCTGATTATTATAGTCCATAATTTAAACTTTTCAGTTCTTAAGTCTTTGATTTCATGTATAACGTCGTTATTTTCAATTTTTAAAATATTTTTCTTAAAATAAGATATAATCTTATGAGTTTTGTTGGTTTTGTAATTTCGATAAAAATGAAAATGATGTGAAAGGTCTAAGTTAAGGATATGTTTAGGTAGGAATCTTCTTGGTCGACATTTCAGTAAAAAAATTCTTCTTGCGATTGCATTACTTAATCTCTTGTCGATCATCTTCCAACCTTTCATGAAGTGCCAAGTTTCCCTTCCAAAGTGAAAATAAATCCAATTATAGAAGCTCATTTCTTGGAACTTGTGTACCATTGAAATTTTTGAAAAAATTAAATTGTAAAGTTCTTCTTTGTCCGTCTGTATTTGAAATAGGTGTGTTAAAAAAAATGTAATTCTGTTGTCTAATCCATGTAATTTCTTTTGGCTATTGAATTTATTTAAAATATAACCGATTTTCTCAGATGGGACTGCTGTTAAAATGTCGTCTGCATATCGAATGAAGAAGGGTAATTTGAAATGTAGTTTACTAATTAAAATATTTTCCAAATACTCCATAACGAGATCAGCTACGATAGGTGATAACGGTGAACCCATGGGTACTCCATATACTTGTTTATATACTTTATCTTGAAATTTGAAATATGTTGAATCTAGAACTAAATTTAAACCATTTAAAAATTCTTGTTTTGTTAAGGACGTAAAATTAGAGATTTCACTCCATTTTTTGTTGATTATATACTGTATTAAATTTGAAGAAATATTTGTGAATAAGGAGACTACATCTAGTGAAATTAATTTAAAATTTTTAACTTTTCTTCTGCAATCCCATGAGTCCTTAATAAAGGTATTAGTTTTACCGGTTATTTTTCTCAAAATAAATTATACGTGGGTGCGTTAACAGTAGATACTATAATTCTATATGGGACTCCTTCTTTGTGGATCTTTGGTAATCCGTAGGCTAAAGGGATAACTCCATTATAAGATTTGATCCATTTAGCTGTGTAAAGTTGAATCATTTCTAATTGTTCCCATCTTTTCACCATTTTGTTGATATTATTTTGTGTAGTACAAGTGTATTCAAATTTAGAAGTATGTTGTATTATCTTGTAGCATGGTATTCATTTTTTCCAGATAGTCAGATTTGTTTAGACATACTGTGGTATTACCTTTATCGGCTCTTGTAAAAAACAAATTCTTATTGCTTTTTAGAAAAAGCTCGACTTCTTTTTGAGGATCATTTTCTGTACGTGTATAACGGTTGTGTCGATGATGATTATTTGAAAACCTTCTAATTACACTGACAGATTCTGCTCTGATTTTGTTTTTGTTGTTTACGATGATGTTCCCTTCTTCATCTGTGATGTCTTTTACTGCTGAAATACCATTTTCGATTCCCGTAATCAGATTTTCATAAGGAATATTTTTAAAATTGTTGTTTTGTACGGCATATTTATTTCCTAAACCCACAATCTTTTTTATGTTCTCTGGTACTTCCACATCGCTGTAATTTTTGACCCAATATTCTTGAATCTTTATGCCTTGTTGTTCTGTTTTGTGTTTAATGGTGTTTTTAAGCCAATTAAACTTTTTTATGAGTCTATATTTTTTGTGAGTTTATATTCTCAATTTTAAAAAATTTTTATATATTTCAAAAGTGAAACAAATCGGAGTCAATTAATTAAAACCTTTCCGAATCGTCAAAACATAAAAATAAATATATGTCAAATTATAGTCAATCATTATAAATAAATAAATAAATCATAGATTGGAATCGTTGCTGCTGAAATAAAACGTCATTAATATCATTGGTCATTAAATTAAAATATATTTTATAACTTTGAATTATACAAATAATTGAACTCGTTATATAATAAAAATTACCACATTCATACCAACACACTCGTGGTCGTCATTGCACATATAGAAAATAAGAGTCAAGATTAAAAACTAGTTGTCGAGTCGTCGGTAAGTGATGTGGGGTCATACATAATAAAAACGGTCATGTCGTCAACAACGGAATAAATTACACGGCAAATAAATTATTAACACGAACACACATCCATCTCATACGTTCATACACATACATACAGATAAATAAATTAACATAGATATATATATATAAACACTTTGTTGCATAACGTTATAAATTGAAACGCACATATTCATTTTATTATTATTTAACGGAACGGAAGAGAAAGAGGCTTACGTTGTCTTCTTTCTTGTGGCGTCCTTCTCCTGATTCCGTTCTGGTTCTCCATCCGTGGGGATTAATTGTGGTGAATGGAGTTCCATCGTCAGTTCCTGGATTTATTCGTCAGAAATTTATCCTCGCCGCCTCCATTTCAATTGAGTGTGATGCTGGCTGTTGAAGTGTGGGCCCACTTATTTGTCCGGAGCAGCCAGGGTCTCCGGACCGTTGTTGAGGCAGCGAGTCGTCACCAGGAGTCAAGAAGAAGTTCCTTGTAGAAGAGTGTCCAAAATGCAAGAGAGATTGAGGGATACTTACCAGGTCTTATAATACCTCAGTAAGTATTCCTATGTCCATTCATGTCACCGAGTTCCTTTTTTCTTAAGAATCGGGACGGGAACTGTCAAATATTTGAATGTTATTTGCTGGACTTTAGTTTGACAGCCCGCCCCTTATTTGAATTTGGAGCGCATGCGCCCCATTGCGGCGACACATGCGCTCCGAGCTTGGAACTCGGCCCGTTTGTTGCCCACTTTCTATGCTGCGCTGCCAGGGCGCCGTTGCACCTCTTCTGCGCATGTAGAGGCGCACCAGCGCCAGCGCCATGTCATTGCGCGCACGTCCCTTGATGCGCGCTCGGATCCCACGTGGGCTTGGGATCCAAAATGGCCGACCAGTCGGAAAAAGCGCGCGTCGCGTCTTTGGTATTTTCTTGATTACTCGCGTCGATATTAATTGTAATGGCCCTCTTTCTCTCCGCCGCTCTTTCTCTTCCGCGCGGTCGAGATAAACGGCTCGTTACAAAAGGTAGTTTTTTAATTATTTGATTCGTTATATTAGTTTTTTCTATTCTTAAAGATTTCAGTTCGTAAATTGTGTTCGAAATCTCAAGATTTAGAAACTTCAGCTTGGTTGTAAGTTGTAGAGAATTTAGTTGTTGAACAATACGGGAGAATTTTACATTCTTCATTTGTAAAAATGATAAATTATCGGTAATATGTTGAGGGTATATCCCGTTCCTCCGGCATCTTAAAAGAAAAATTCTTTGGGTGACTAATTTTGTAATTTGGTGACATCTTTATTTTAAATGCTTTCAGTTGGCATCACTTTTACTAGACCGTCAAATCCAAGAAAATTTATATTATATTTTTTATCTAATTTAATAAACGGTCAAGAAGAAATTATAGATTTTTAATGTATGTATTTAATAGATTTTATTTTTCACGTTCATATTCATTTATACATTACATTAATTTTTTTGTTTACAATATTGTTATACATAAGAATATAAAATAGCTATCACATAAAATTTATATTTTCAATATCATCAACTAATGCATCGCTTTTAATTTGACAACTGATGCAGTCTTTAATCATAGACGGTTCACCATCTATCGTATCATAGCTTGATTCGAAATGTTTATAACATCGTCGACATTCACGTATTTCAGGATGCATATGCATAGCAGGTGGCAAGCAGATCCATGCTTCTTCAATTTGTCGTTCAGCAAAAATGCAGATGAAATCGATCGGTAGACATTCTATATCTTTTGTTTCCATCAATGCGAGACGTTTCAGTTCGTAATAAATCCTTAATGAACGTTGAAGAGATGCATGCTGTTCAAGTAGATTTCCTAATACCCAATTTTTAAGTATTTGTACATTTTCTTTAGTGCAAGTTCCATTAATCGTATGGCTTTTACATTTCTCCGACAATTCATATTACTTCTGTTGGTTCAGTTTTGTCAGAGATGGGCAGTCCAAAACGTCGAGATCAATAACATTTTCAGCGTTTAATATATCCTCCAACCAACATTTTTTATAGACTCCTTTTACATAAATTTTGTTGACACATTTAACGATATCCTCCAAAGTCTCGTTTATAGCATCAAAGGGAACGTCACCAGATTACCATGGTAAGCCGTGGTAATTATGCAATAACCAGTTATTGACTCGTTTATTGTGTAAAGGTAACCACACCCATTGATATGGTGGTTTAAACACAAGTCTCAATTTCTCCGACGAAAATATTCATTACAGACATTTCCTTCGGTATGAATCGATTAGCAGGCCCGCGGACTCCCTGAACGTCTACAATATATTCCATTTTTTATGAAACTGATTCACTAGCCATTAAAGTATAAACGCATTTTATTCATTTATTGACGCATGCGCAATAATGGCTACCATAAAGGTCAGCTATTGCTACATCATAGTCGCTTGTCAGTGCTTGTGTGAAAATACATCGTAGGCTAAGAACCGTATTGTGAAAGTGATCGTAAAATTCTAATATAGACCTTTTCCTCCTGTGTTCTACTACCATCTCTCTCGCTCTCGCATACTCTTTGTTAGATCCATTATCTTTAGCATTATACCGTTTTTACGGTCATCGTCATCGCCGATTACCCGCCGATCATTTTCACCATATATTTTCCATGTATACAGGTTCAGACGCGTTTAAAGTCGATGCGCAATTTCATTAAAACATATACCAAGTGACACATTTTCTCTTTCCCAAATTTAGACAACCTCCGCTATAATAGAAAGGAGATGACCTCAGTTCTGTATTTTATCTAGGATTAACCTGGCGGGCCACCTTTAGGCCAACTCACCCCTTCGTTAACAAAGGTAGCATTAATAAATAAAAAAATGCTTATTCCCTATGCATTTATCTATTCACGGTATTTACGTGTTTTCCTGACGTTCGAACCATAGCTACACGAGTTTGGACACGTGGTAATGTAATTAATCAGGTTCCTGACCGTTTTTTACTGTGTGTGTACAATTTACCACATCTTAAACATCGCCATACAGGTTTCGACCTGTTAATTATCCGTAGACTTTACTATACGGTAACAATGAATCTGACTTCGCGCAAGTGACGAACACATACGAGTATCGTCTTGCTTTTAGTATAATTAATTAACCTTCATTTTATATTTCCCACTTTTAAAATTTCTGAGAATAAGAAGATAGAAATGACGATGTATAAATCTAAGAGAAGCGTGTAAAATTCAACAGTTTCTTTCTATCTTTACGCACAGTTTTGTGATTTTTTAGTAAAAAGTTAAAGGAAATGATAATGCTGCCATCTTTTGGTATGTTTAAAGAGATTGCAGAATCTGTGTGCCGCAACATTATAGGCTGGAATCATACACTTGCTGATATGGAGCGATTACAATTGAATTTCAGGTTCTTGAAAATTGAATTTAGTTGACAATTAACGTTATTATCGCCGAGCAAAAGAATATGAAAGTGAAATGGTTAAAATTACCGCGCATCTACTGCTAAGCGAAAGCAATCTCGCCATTTTAAAAATACCTATATTGCCATTACTATACATCCCTCTGAAATTAACACTTTGCATAGTCTTTAATCATCGGCGGTTGTCTATCTACGGTATCATCACTCGTTTCAAAATGTTTATCGACGACATTCACGTAAATCTGAATGCATTTGCATTGTGAGAGGTAGGCATGATCATGCTTCTTCAATTTCACATTCTGCAAACGTTGAGATGAAATCTATATATAGACCTATAGGTAGACACGCGATATCTTTTGTTTCAACTAATGCAAGACGTTTCACTTAATAGAAAATTAACATTGACCTTTGAAGAGATGCAGGCTGATCTGGAAGATTTTCCAGTATCCAATTTTTAAGAATTTTATCCTATGAGTTTCGGTAGAGATGGACGGGTCAATATGTCTAGGTCAATAGCAATGTCAGCATCTAAAATTTCCTGCAAGTATATCTTTTTTTTTGTCTACGACTTTTATGTATATCTTGTGAGCACATGTAACGATGTCTTCCAACGTTTCGTTGATTGCATCAAAGGTTATATCGCCCGATTCCAATCGTAGACTATGATAATTGTGCATTAAACAATTGTTTTATATTCAAAACGTACTTTACAACATCACTGTCAAAAATATCCATAATGCACATTTCCTTTGGTATAAACCGATTACCAGATCGAGGGAATCCTTACACGACGGTAATATACTACATTTCTAGTACCTAATACTGATTTGCTTGCCCCTGCATTAATTGACGCATCATTCTCTCACTCTCTCTATCTCTGTATCTCTCCTTCTCACAGTCTTTGCCACTTCCACATATGGCATGGTACCTCTAACTTATGGATATACGCCGTACCTTTCTCTCTAGATCATAGTCTATGAATCGGAAATCAAATCAGAGTGTAATAAAAACAGATACATTCAAAACGTACTTTACTACATATCACTGTCGGAAATATCCACAATGCACATTTCCTTCGATATAAACTGATTACCGCAGATCCGTGGAATCCTTGCACGTCGGCAATATACTACATTTCTAGTACCTAATACTGATTTGCTTGTCCCTTTCATTAATTGACGCTTCTTTCTCCCTTTCTCTCTCTCTCTATCTCAGTATCTCTCCTTCTCACACACTCTTTGCCACTTCCACATATGGCGTGGTACCTCTAACTTATGGGTATACGTCGTACCTTTCTCTCTAGATCGTAGTATCTCTTCGTAAAATCCTATGAATTGGAAATCAAATCAGAGTGTAACGAAAACAGATAGTTATCACGGTCACTAGATCGCTCACGGTATCATTCGATGTTCCTCTTGAGATTAGGACAGACGGTCGCATACGTGTCCATTGTCGATAGTTTGCGAGTAACGATACTCAGATGATGAAGAAGAAGTTAAACGCAATATTAAATTGTCTCAAGTACTAGCACCTTTATGATGGTCCCACACTTTTACAATTGAAGAAATCTTTTCTACGATATTCGATCTCATTGAAATATACATAGACGTATGAATACAAGTTTCGATCCATTTATAATACAATTGAGCGTGCCAAAGATCTCTAAATTTTAAATAAAAAATGTTCAGTCATTAAGTTGTCATCGTTTAAACAATTAATTTTTGTATGAATATTAAATCGCGATATACTTCTTTCTAAAAACAAATACTTAAAACCATCACATCTTAAAGTCAGTCCATGCATAAATCTTACATGGTCTAAGTCATCTTATCTACACTACATCTTTCTGTCTGGCAATGTAAAAACAAAACGAAAGACGACAAAGTATTTATCATTAAGATAATAACAAATTTGTTCACATTAGAACCGTGTATAATAGCCCACATAAGATCTCCTTATTCATAGCGAATGTGACTTTTGAACTGTATTCATTAATATTGTCGACCATTCTCTCTCTCTCTCTCTCTCTTTCTCTCTCTCTATCTCTATCTCTCATTAGCTACCCATTTCTTACATCTATACGAATTCCCGTGCATAAAATCGAGTCGTGTGTACATTCTTGTGATGTAACATTCACACGTCTATGGAATGAAATTCATTCTGAAAAGCCAACAAGTACAAGCGTAAATGGATTTTAGTACTAACGGTATACCTCTTGATTCGAAATTGTATGTAGCCTAACCGACATGACTATTTAATTCCGTTTACAATAATGATTTGAATAATCACACTGCACGAAACGTTGTCATATTTAACAGATTACTGTTACTTCCACATTGTAATCGTAATTAGTTATCTATGTCATTCACGTACGAATACTATTGTTCTAGGTATTTTGTTAAATTTATTGGCATAACGAGTCTTTACTCCTATCCATCACACCTAGTATAATAGAAAAAGACACAAGTCATTATGTCAATAAATAATTTTCATGGTAATAAATTAACCTTTAAAAACTTCTTATGTTTTCACATCATGGACTAAAATTTGATATTATTATTATTATTAATATCGAATCGTTTATAGAACTGATGTTTCCATATATTATCACTTAAAAAGACTGACACCGTTTATGAAATAAAAGACAAAACAAAAATTCAACATGAAGACATGCATAGATTAATTCTATTTAAATTTGCGTATGTGATTCCGTAAAACATTAGTCATTTTGAAAGGAAAAGTGAAAAATTCTCAATGATCTGTCTGTAAAGCTTATATAGTTCTATCTTACTTCACGTTTTTTTTCGACTGTGCGATGTTCTTATGTAAGGGAGTACATTTTGGATTTTACGTCAGGTTAGTGACCCGAGGCATATGTCAAATGACAGATTCCATAACCTGTTGTAGAATTCAAAACGTAAATCTTTATATTTTATTACTTCGTAGGTACAGAATCACTCCAAATACATTCATCCGTAGCCATAATAATAATAAATATTCCTTTAGAAAAAATTTGCGAAAAAATTCTCTTTTGAAATCGCTTGCCCCACGCTTAAGTACCTTAATTGTATAATTCGGGTAAAAATTGTTACCGAATTAAGTATTATGGAAATTTGTTAATTTCTACTGAATATCTGACTAAAATTGATTTTGTGCAAAGATTTATAGTACTTATTTTATGTGTACATTCCAAAAGAAGCTATTGTCATGAAATCTGCTTCAACACTTCAAAGCACATAAATCTTCTACCAATTGGGAGAAGTGGTCTTCTGTGGACAACAAAGTTTTTTGGCCTATAATTGTATAAACTAAGTAATGAATTAATAAAATGTAGTGTTTGATACTTAGTATCAGACTAAAATTGCCTACATGTAAAGATTTTCTCACACTTCCCAGATATGGTTTTCTCTACACGAAGAATGAACAATGAAATTGTGAAAAATCAAATCATACAAATCATTTTCAAACAATTTTCAGAGATTTCTTCTTTGCAAATTTGCTTGACTTCCAGTGTCTGTACCACGAGCATCATGATTAATCTGCCCATAGACCACGGGTGGATCATGCCCGTGCCTAACGAACACTGCACTCGGACCGGGACGGTGCAGATTAACGAATACACTATACATAGCCAGTATGTTCATTTTATTCCAAGTTTTTAAAATCTCTCATCGTAAGTGAAACCAGAATTTACACATAAAAAACTCAACATAATAACTATTATTATTCTAGTTTTAAATTCGGCAGTAGCGTTTTCTCACACGCTTCACCCAAAAATATAATTGTTTAACTTGATAATACAAATCACCAATGAAAATAAGTAAAATCATTGCAAAATATATGTAAATTTCGGTTTAAAAAACCGAAATTTTAAAGAAAGCTTTAAAAACGATTTCTGTTAAAATTATTTAAGAGAATTGTAAGAAGATCTACAGTAAGTATACCTTTTGAGGCAAATTTTCGCCTTGGTAATATAGGTAAAATTCAAAAAATTCCTGTAAAGTCTCATAAGACCTATCAAAGGGCATTTTCGGAGACAATTTTGAATTGTTTGAAGATGGATAAAAAAAAGTTTCTTCTGTATTGATAATGATGAGCGCAAAAATACTTGTAATAATATACTTATAATAATTGTTTTTCGCGTATAAAAATTGTTGTTAGCTAGATAGCGATATGCCCCGTGAGAATAAGTTATAGAGCTCGAAAAGATCTACAATTGTATATACAGAAAATTATATTTTTATTAAGAATTAGAGGAACTGGAGTCCATTTTTCACTTTTAGAAAATGTTCATCATGATCGAGTTTGTTAGATAGGTAGCGAAATGGCCCCAGAAACTACGCTGCACAGTATGAAATGATCTAGAATATGATATATAATGAGTAATATTTTGATCCCTCGTAGAGGAAGCTTTGTTTTTGTTCAAAAAAGTGCCTATCGATATTTTAGCACCAAACAACTCAGAAATATTATTATACATTTATTTACATGCTCTGGGATGAACTCAAATGGCAAACAGTATTATTATATAGAAAATAGAAGTAAGTGCCTGCAATTTAAAAGAAAATATATAATTGTTGTAAAAATAGAAATTGTTAGTTCAAAACAGAATTAGGTAATATTGTTAAGTGGAGAAGTAAAAGAGACCTGTTTTTGAAGAATCATCCCAATCAACCCATATATGTATATATATTAGTGTACTTCATCAAATTTCAAATTGTATTATTTGATTTATTTAAAATTATATTATTAATTTATTACATTATTAATTTGTTACAATATTTATTTGTTTTGAAAAACAACATTTTTAACATTCGATGTTAAATTTATCCGAAAATTTGGACAGATCCTTCGCTAACGCATACACGGCTGGACTATACGTTTTGCTGCGGCGTCTTGACTTCGGGGGCCTTTTATCTCCCGTAGGGGGGTTGATTTGCATAATGATCCTGAAACAAATAATAATGCGTATATAAATGATTTAATCATAATATTTTGTGTATTCTTCAAAGTTTAACACATTTTAATATTATGTAAAATAGTTATTTTTCATAGCTTCTTTTAACAATTCTGGCCTAAAGGATACCCGTAAGTCTGTAAGGCATAAGCAATTTTTTAATTTGTAAATAGATTAATTTGAGTTTTAGAATAGTTATGAGTCATATTCTACTATGTGAAACTTTGGTTTTTTATTGGAATATTGCTATTAGAAAATCCAAGTTTTCACTAACAGAATTCGATCCGCTAACCCAATTGGCGTATAGCTTACAGTTTTGGAAAATTCAATTACATATAAACTAATACAAATTTTATTTGGATCTGCACAAATAGCATCCAGTTTTCAAAATTACCATTAGACATATTGCTCTTTTATTTGGTCGTCGAAGACATACCAATAAAAAATGTAGATAACCACATAAATACGGTCTATCCTACTGCAATAGAATTATCAACGTTGAAGTGAAGTGTAAAATGTGTACCTTTGGATGAATTCCAGAGTATTTTCCACTTCTTTTGGATAACAGATTCTAAATGCGTAGTACGATAAGATATTAATCCTTAATCCTTGGAGAAAACAAAAAAAGTTCTCGAGAAAACCGCCTAAACTATGACTCCCTAAATTATCTCCAGATATGAATACTAAAGACCCCTTCACAATTTTGCCGTCTACATTTATTCCTTGTGTTTCAATTAACTTCAAATCTGCGACAATCTTACCATAAACTGTTTTATGATTGAAATGTTTTTCTGTACACATCGCCACCAGTTTTATATTAATAATGTGAGATCGTAAAGTAGCTGGTAAATTTCCCAGGGTCAAATAAACTGCTAATATTTTATACATTGTTTTTGCTGGACCTATAGGACAGACTCTTTCAAAGGAATCTTGATATAAAATGATTTGAATTCCATGTGGGTTATCAATGAAAAATTTATTGCGCTTATAAACCTGGCCATCCGTAAAGTCTTGTAAAATTCCTTCTGCAGAGTTGGTATTGTGTGACAGAAGTGCTTCCTGTACTGACTTATCACGGTATGTGGCTTGTAGTGTTTGTGCAATTGGAATATACTGGAAATGTTTAACGTCTTTTTTTTCCATTTTATCATTTAGAGGTATTGAAATAGGCTGAACGAAATCGAAATTATTTTTGTAAAATTTGTTGCGCTTGTAATCGGTTTGTAAATCTTTCATGCTCTTTTGGGAGACATTATTATGAAATGAATCATTAATAATAAACTCTACTTCATCTGAGCATAAATTTGAATTAGTTAAATGTTTCCTCAGATTATTTTTGACAACTTCATTCCCTTCTTCAGTGACAGTACTTAATTCCGTGGCAATGTACTGAATCGTTGATGCAGGTATAAAATAATGTGATTCTGATTTTAAAAAGAACTGCGCTACATTACGAATAATCAAATCTTCGGGAACATCACGAATTTCTGGATTTGTTGCATTTTCGTGTTCTAGTACCTCATTATCTAGTACAAAATCCATGATATTCTCTGAGTCAGAAATATCAGCAATCACATTATTCGCATCAGTCTGGTCTATGGAATCAGTACTACACAAAGGTTTATCGCATTGTGGAAGATGAACCGAAACGGCTTTCCTGTGAATTTTTGTAATATGTGCGGCAAACGAATTGAGGTTACGGTACAAATTCTGACATGAACTATATTGACATTTAATTTTTTGGTTTTTTCGAATGTGATTTCTTAAATGCTTCATGAGTGCAGAATAATCGTCAAGTTCCTTGCGACAAACTTCGACAGTGCATATAAATTTTCCTTTTTCATTTGCAATTGAAATCTTTGGTTTCCTTTCAAAGTTTGATCGAATTCCATGTACACGAAACAAGTGAACCCCCAAATGTGATTCATTTTTAAAAAACCTTTTGCAATGCTTGAAACCGCAATAAATATTTTCAGAAATATGCCTATGAAATTTGTGATGTTGAATATGGTCCTTAAATGATGGCGTATTTGCATTGCAGTGCTGGTAGTAATACATTTTCTTTCTCCACCTTCTTAACCTAGGTTAATTTTTTCTTTTTTTTTAAATTATTACATTTAACGGGTGATATTGCTCATAAATTATAATAAGATTACAATACTTGGCGCATGAAAAACAAAGAAAATTAAAAACAAAAAATGAAATTTATTTATTTAGAAATTAACGGTCTAGAAAGCAGTTCCGCAAGTACTTTAAAGGTTAAAAGCTTGGAAAAAAAAGCTTAAACGTAAGAAAAAAGTCATTGGAGTTTCGATTATTCTTGCTTCCACAGGTCAACCTCGAATTTGGTTTTGAGTTTAACGTGTCAAATTATAAATGAGAGAGTCACATATTTACACTCGACAAATTTCTGCACTACTTCACTAGTGCAATGGAGCAGTCGTAGACTTCGTTATAAGTCACTTTGGCATAGCATGTAATGATTTTTAAATCAATATTTGGTTATTGTATGTTGAGAGAGAGAGAGAGAGAGAGAGAGAGAGAGAGAGAGAGAAGAAAAAAACAATAGAAACTAGCTCTGAATGTTAATACAATTTAATATGTATGCACAGTAGAACCTGCGATATCGCAACAGGTCGGTTTCAGCATTTCAACCTTACTGCGATATCGCCAATAAGGAGGGGCCCTCAATTTGGGAATGAGTATCTAATTTTGGCGATATCGTAGCATTTGCGATATCGGAGTTTGGGATATCGCAGGCACTATGACGCTGAAACTGGCAGTGGATTCGCAGCAGTGGATTCGGAAAAACCGAGGTTCTTAAAAAAACAAAAAACTATCGCTCAAATGATTCAAAATGACATGTCTCAAAGTTCTTCTACTAAGTTGAGTCTTTATGGACCTTTTAAACATTACATAATAAACAATTAGGTAATATTTTGGGTAAAAACGTTACGAAACGCAGTAACCAAAATCGGCCTATATCTCGAAAACTGCAGTATGTTCAGAGCTGAAAATTTTGCGAAAGTATCTTGATAGTATTTAAAGACAATCCCGCGCTGCAGAAAAAATTAGAAAAAATGTGAGCGATTGTTGCAACAATCATAAATAACGAAATGGAGTCTTGCCGATCAGTAGGTACATTTTAGGCTATATTTCGAAAACCAGGATGTGTTCGGGGCTGAAAATTTTGCGAGAGTATCTTGATAGTATTTAAAAACAATCCCGTGCTGCAGAAAAAATTAGAAAAAATGCGCGTGTTTGTTGTACAATAAATAAATAATCCAGCAGTGGATTCAAAATTAAGCAATAATTCGGAAACCAGGGTATGTTCGGGGCTGAAAACTTGGCGAGAGGATCTTGATAGTATTTAAAAATAATCCCATGCTGCAGAAAATATTAGAAAAAGTGCGCTCGATTGTTGCAACAATCATAAATAACGAAATGGAGTCTTGCAGATCAGTAGGTAGATTTTAGGCTATATTTCGAAAACCAGGGTATACCCGGGGCTGAAAATTTCGCCAGATTATCTTGATAGTATTTAAAAACAATCCCGTGCTGCAGAAAAAATTAGAAAAAATGCGCGCGATTGTTGCAATAATCATAAATAACGAAATGGAGTCTTGCCGATCAGTAGGTACATTTTTCAGTTTGCACATCAATCACGCGCATTTTTTTTAATTTTTTCTGCAGCGCGGGATTGTTTTTAAATACTATCAAGATCCTCTCGCAAAATTTTCAGCCCCGAACATACTCTAGTTTTCGAGATATAGGCCGATTTTGGTTACTGCGTTTCGTAACGTTTTTATCCAAAATTTTACCTAATTGTTTATTATGTAATGTTTAAAAGGTCCATAAAGACTCAACTTAATAGAAGAACTTTGAGACATGTCATTTTAAATCATTTGAGCGATAGTGTTTTGTTTTTTTAAGAAGCTCGGTTTTTCCGAATCCACTGCTGCGAATCCACTGCCAGTTTCAGCGTCATGCAGGCACTACTGCATATTGATTGCGCGAGAGAGAACTTAACTTATAGGGAAAATCACAACGCGTTTGAGATAGAATGTTACGATTACAAACCACATGGCGTTAACGAGAGTTTCCCTTAGGTTATGTTCTGTGGTACGCCACATGATGCAATGAAATATATAAATTTATAATTTTATTTACTATTCGCTGTAAATATACTTGGATTCCTATGAGTCAATAAGCATCGATGGAGACGATTCTTGAGAATCTTCGGAAGGAAGCAGAGAATAACGGCACATCACAAGACGACACTGGAACCGCTGGTAACATGCGCGTGTGCAAACTTGCAAAGTAGTGATGGAATATCAAGGATTTTTCGCGCACCGATGTGCGCAGGTTGGGCGCGATTGGCGGCTGGAGGCACAGTTGAGCGCCAGCGGAAAATCTACAGTCCTTGCGCATTCATACTACAAATAAATGACTGCGGTTAGTAGTTTATCAGCCGCTTTACGGCTTATCTCGTAAAGAGTTATGGTAGCCGAGTGGTTAAAGCGCTCGACTGATGAATATAACTTTTGTAGTTCGCGTACTCGCAGATGCTTTTTTTATTTTTTTTAATTTTTATAATTATGAATTTATTGTAATTTCTATATAAATAGATATAAATTTATTTATATAGTTGTATATTACCGTTGCATTAAATAAATTTCTTCAGTTAGGAAGATATTGCCAAAATGTTTTTAATTCTTCTTTATCCGCCAAAAATGAAATTAATATGTCACAATACTTTGTATGTATATAAAATAGTAGCTTATATTATGCAAAAGATCTGTGACTAATGCAATCATACCCATCCATTTTCCAATACTTGAAATGTTGTTTTTACTTACTCTAATTTTGTGAAGCTTTAAATAATGCTTAAATATAATTAAAATTAAAAAATGCTACGAAAACGACATTATGAAGTAATAATAAAAAGGTAACACATTGTCTAAACTAGTAGTATCGAATACATCATTTTCCAAAGTTATAAAAATATTGCCACAGTTTCTCGCTTCTTATTTATCCGACAAAAATTAAATTAATGTGTAATAAAATTTTTGTCCTATTCAAAGTAGTAACTAACATTGTGCAAAATAACTTCTATAACTGTAATGAAATTATACCTATTCAATGTCCATTATTTGGAATGTTGTTGTTACTAAGTCTTTTTTATTTAGCTTTAAAAAAATGCTTAAAAATAATAAAATTTAAAAAAAGCATTTGGTAAAAATAATATTATAATTTATCAAATGCTATTTAAATTATTTATTATATGCTTTTTAAAATATTGTAATTGTTTAAAGAAATTGTAAGTCTTTAAATATATTTTTTCACGTAATTATGATATATTTTTTGTAACTCATTTCGGTTATATAAAAATATATCATAATTACGTGAAAAATATATTTAAAGACTTACAATTTCTTTAAACAATTACAATATTTTAAAAAGTATATAATTAATAATTTAAATAGCATTTAATAAATTATAATATTATCTTTACCAAATGCTTTTTTTAGAAATAGAAATTTGTGAGAATCATTATTAATCAGTGACCGACAATATTATATAATACATTTTCTATATTAGTAGTAATAAATAAATAATTTTCTACAGTTAGGACAATATCGCCAAAATTTTTCTATTTCTTCCTTATCAGCAAAAATCAATTTAATATGTAATAATTTTTTGTACGTATATATAAAATAGTGGTTTATGTTATCCAAAATTATGTGTAAGTAATGCAATTATACCTATTCAATGTCCATTTCTTGGAACTTTGTTGTTACAAATCTTTTTTATGAAGCTTTAAAAATATTCTGAAAAATAGTAAAAATAAAAAAAAATCGATTTTGTAAAAATAATAATAAAAAGATAAAACGTTGTTTAAACTAGCAGTAATAAACAAAATCATTTTCTAAAGTTCGGAAAATATTGCGACAAGGTTTTTACTTCTTATTTATCCGCCACAATCAAATTAATTAATATATAATACGAGTGTAGCAGTAATTCATCAACGGCTTTGCGACAAAAAGTTTAATTAAGTTCGTTTAGTCGACTGGTTAGAGTGCTTGCCTTGTATGTATGACGTTGGAAGATCGCGTACAGGCGAGTGCACGTTTTATTTTTTTTTCTGTTGTTATTAATTATATTATTGTGTTAATATTGTAATTTATTAAATGTTATTTAAATTATTTATTGTATTGTTTTAAAATATTGTAATTTTTTAAAGAAATTTTAAGTCTTTAAATATATTTTTCACGTAATTTTTATAGACTTTTTGTGACTTACTTTGATTCTACTTCTATTTGCATTTGATTCTATTTGTGCGAATTATTATTAATGATAGAAATTGTTAAATACCACGCTTTCTGTACTTTTTATATTTCATCGATATTTTTTTCATTTCAATCTATTTTAGTATATTATTTCTTAACTTTTTTTTAACTTTCATTACATATTGTTAGAGAATTCATATTGCTTATGTCCAGCTGCTTGTATGCATGTATGCTATTACATTCCCTTTTTATTATTAGTTCTGTAATGTGCTTGTCGTGGTATTTTTTAATTTTGATTATTTTTATAAAGGACAAAGGACAGGAAATTTTCCCCCGCGTTAATGACGAATATGTCTGTTTGCGGGTCGGCTCTCGGGTGGAGAGGTACAGGACAGAGACAGACAGTACAAGACAGAACTATAGGCACACACAACACCCACCCAGAGCCAGTCCCCCCTACCCCAATATCGGTACCACCAGGAGATTCGACGGTCTGTGCCTTAGCGAGTACGACGCGGGGCTTATCCCATCTTTATCCGAGATAAGACCCACGACGTACCGACCGCGGATAAGACGCTGACGGTACCGATAACTGCCGATAACAGCCGACGGGGGTCGGCAGCGGTCCCAAATTCGTACCTTCGCCCAGCAAGGTTCCCCGGTTATTCCACACTGGACATAAGCAGAGAAAATTGCAGTACGGGGATTCGAACTCGGGCTCTTCGCGACGTTCAGTTCGGGCGGACTAAGACTGACGCCTTAGCCCGCACGACCATCACGCCGACTCTATTTTTTTTATATATTCTTTTTGAAATATGTTAAAGTTCCTAAACAACAATTATTCAAGTATTCGGCATTGGATGTGTGTAATTGCATTAGTTACAGATAATTTTACATACAATAAGTTACTAGGTTCATTACCTCTTAATCAGCCAGTTCTCTAAATGTATTTAAACATAGAATTTTTTAATATCTTTTTTTCATTGGAAAATCGCAAAGTATGAATTACCATGATATTGTTAAGGGGTCTCAGTGTAGATATATGTATGTTTTATAATACTAAACATAAAATATTATTACATATTAAATTAATTTTTTGCTGATAAAAAAGAAATAGAAACATTTTGGCGATATTGTCCTAACTGTAGAAAATTATTTATTTATTACTACTTTTTTGAAGGACTAGACATCATTTTCAAATCTCTATATTTTCAATTTCAAGGTAAAAACTATAAGCAAAAATACGGATTACCAATGGGATCTCCATTATCACCAATAGCAGCTGATTTACTAATGGATTTCATAGAAAACATTCTTATACAAAAATTACCATGCAAACTTCCTTTTTACCATAGATACGTAGATGACATTTTAACAGTTGTTCCAAACGAATTTTTAGATGCAATTTTACCCATTTTCAATAGCTTACACAAAATCAAAGGTTTTCAAAATAAAATTACTTTTACCATAGAAAAAGAAGACAACAAAAGAATTAGTTTTTTAGACTTACTTATTATAAACGATAGAAATACCTTAATTACAGACTGGTACCATAAAAATACATTTTCTGGCAGATATTTAAATTTCCATTCAAACCACCCATTACATTACAAAATAGGAGTAGCTTTCGGATTAATCGACAGAGCATTAAGATTAGCACATATTAAATTTAGAGAAAAAAATCTAAAACTAGTTAAACAAATACTAACAGAAAACGGATACCCCATATACATAATCAATGAATGTTTTAGAAAAAGAGTCTACAAAATATACAACACCCTTGATACAAAATAAAACGACAAAAAATATATCAAAACCATTAGCATTCCATACTTTAAAAATATCTTAGAGAATATAAGAAGTCTTTTCAGAAATAACGATATTAGAGTAGTATTCAAACCAACGAACACAAATATTGGTGGTATTAAACCGTTCAAAGGCAAAACAGATAAATTACATCAAAAAGACGTAGTATATGAAATTAAATGCAATAACTGCGATGGAGTCTATATAGGTGAAACAGGCAGACTTTTAAAAAACAGAATAACCGAACATAAACATAACATCTACTTAAACGAAGACAAATATACAGGACTTACAACACATAGAATTAATTCAAACGTCAAAATTCTAGCAATAGAAAGAAATAAATACAAAAGAAAACATATGGAAAACTTTTTTATCAAAAATAACAACAAATCAGTAAACATCCGCTTTGAAAAGTCAAACTTACCGGACACATATATACCTCTACTTCAAGTTCAAAATTCAAAACAATAACTAAATATATAACGAAAACTATAAATTCATAACGAAAACTAAATGTACACAGAATATTATGTAATCTGAAAAACTTTTCAGTCTCCTTTCATACAATAGAAGCACAAGTACGTGGATATTCACACAAAATTCCTTTTTTTATTTATTCTCTAAACAAAATACAGTGAAATTTTCTACTTTCTCTGTTTTTTTTATTAAAATTAATTTTTTTTTCTGCTTACTGAGCGAAAACTCATTAAAATATTTTTTTACAGTTCATAAATTCAAAACCGGCTTAAGAAAACATCAACACAACAATTTATTACAGGTAAGCAGAAACAAAATTAAACAAACTCAAAATCCCAATAAAACCATAAAACAAAAGATAGACAAGTTTTTCAGAAATAAATAAAAAAAGTTTCTTATTATTGCAACTTTTTATTATTGTAATTTTATCACTATAATATATATTATTTTGTAATTTTTTATATACAGAAATATATTCTGAAGAGGGTTAAAACAAATGACCGAAACGTCAACTGTCTAATTTATTTAACACCAATTAAATCTGACATACAATACAAGTACAACCAAAAAACATTTCACTTACGAAAGAGTCAGAAAAGAAAAAAAGATTTATTTATTATTACTACTAATTTAGAAAATGTAATATATAATATTGTCGGTCACTGATAATAATGATTCTCACAAATTTCTATTTCTAAAAAAAGCATTTGGTAAAGATAATATTATAATTTATTAAATGCTATTTAAATTATTAATTATATACTTTTTAAAATATTGTAATTGTTTAAAGAAATTGTAAGTCTTTAAATATATTTTTCACGTAATTATGATATATTTCTATATAACCGAAATGAGTTACAAATAATATATCATAATTACGTGAAAAAATATATTTAAAGACGTACAATTTCTTTAAACAACTACAATATATTAAAAAGTAGATAATAAATAATTTAAATAGCATTTAATAAATTATAATATTATTTTTACCAAATGCTTTTTTTAAATTTTATTATTTTTAAGCATTTTTTTAAAGCTAAATAAAAAAGACTTAGTAACAACAACATTCCAAATAATGGACATTGAATAGGTATAATTTCATTACAGTTATAGAAGTTATTTTGCACAATATTAGTTACTACTTTGAATAGGACAAAAATTTTATTACACATTAATTTAATTTTTGTCAGATAAATAAGAAGCGAAAAACTGTGGCAATATTTTTATAACTTTGGAAAATTATATATTCGATACTACTAGTTTAGACAATGTGTTACCTTTTTATTATTACTTTCATAATGTCGTTTTCGTAGCATTTTTTAATTTTAATTATATTTAAGCATTATTTAAAGCTTCATAAAATTAGTGTAAGTAAAAACAACATTCCAAGTATTGGAAAATGGATGGGTATGATTGCATTAGTCGCAGATCTTTTGCATAATATAAGCTACTATTTTATATACATAAAAAGTATTGTGACATATTAATTTCATTTTTGGCGGATGAAGAAGTATTAAAAACATTTTGGCAATATCTTCCAAACTGAAGAAATTTATTTAATACAACTGTAATATACAACTGTATAAATAAAAGTAGAGAAAACATTTTTCAGTTTTATTTAACGTCATATTCGTCAAAATAAGTTACAGAAAATACCTTAAGTTATGTTAAAAGTATATTTAAAAAATAAAAAATTCCTTTAAAAAATATACAATAAAGAATTTGAATAGCATTTAAGAAATTACAATAAATTCATAATTATAAAAATAAAAATAAAAATAAAAAAAGCTTCTGCGAGTACGCGAGCTACAAAAGTTATATTCATCAGTCGAGCGCTTTAACCACTCGGCTACCATAACTCTTTACGAGCCCTGGTAGAAATTTTGACAGTTATCCTTGCCAGTTCCTGTTCAGGTAATGTAACGTCGCGGACAAGCAGGCCCTGGCCAGGAACTGCCAGGGGCCTGCCCCGTGCCTGGCCGGAGATTCACACGCCACTGGGTGTAAACAATCATAACCTTAAAATCTTCTGCAAAACAGGTTAATGGCCAGGCACGGGGCAGGCCCGTGACAGTTCCTGGGCAGGGCCTGCTTGTCCGCGGCGTTACATTACCTGATCAGAAACTGGTCAGGATAACTGTCAAAATTTCTACCAGGGAGATAAGCCGTAAAGCGGCTGATAAACTGCTAGCCGCAGTCATTTATTTGTAGTGTGAACCCGCAAGGACTGTAGATTTTCCGCCGGCGCTCGACTGTGCCTCCAGCCGCCAATCGCGCCCAACCTGCGCATATCGGTGCGCGAAAAATCCTCGATATCCCATAAATACTGCAATTGCCAATTATGCCATGCTATAGTTCTTACCTGTAAGGGTGCGTTCCGATCTGGGGTTTTACACTGTTCATATATACGGCGGTTGCCGTATTTACCTTATATATTTCACTAAACGGAAGCGTACATTTAAAGAAGTATGTACATACTACGTGTGAACGACCCCGTAACACTAGAAATATTGATATATCGAACATCGAAAGTCCTTTTATCCTTGTTTACCAAATTAGTAAAAAAAGAGACAAACATTCCGCACGTTACGATCCTAACCGCAGAAAGCGACATAACGGACATGTGGGTAATTTTACTTTAATCACGTGGGATACAGTGGTGACCCGTATATAGAAATTATAATATGGGTATAGTAATTTTATAGTACAAATACATATTTTAACATACGTTTTGTAATTTTACTATACCGTCATATAAATTACAATAATGTATGATAATTTTATAATACCGTCATATAAATTTAATAATGTATGATAATTTTACAAAACCGTCATGTAAATTTACAATACATGTATGATAATGACACTTTACTGTACAGGTATTATAATTTTATCATACATTATGTATTATAAAGTATGATAAAATTACAAACATTTTTAACAGTATAGTGTCTGAAATTTCTTATCCACACCTATCAAGGAGATTTCGAAAATTATTGGCAAAGGCATTCACAGCTATTAATATGCTCTTTATAAGTCATAAGTTTGCTGTCGAGTAGATTCATAATAAACATATTGTTTAATGTAGATCGGTAAGTATCTAATTCCTTATCTTACATTTAATTCCTCACGATATTCAATATATACCCTTCAAAGCGTCGTGTTTTATTTTTGCTTTATTGCGTCTTGTAATATATCTGCTCGCACTCTCTATATTGCAGTCATATTTTAAAGATAAATTGTAGCTACTCCAGATATTACAACACCTTACTAATAATTAAGACTGAAAATCAAAAGACATAATTTCGTATACATTGATTATTTGACCATCCACCTTATACTCATACTAATATTCTACCCATACCGAAGACATCTAGCAAATAATCGAGGTAATATTTTCACTTCAAATTTATTATTATTCTTGAAATCTCTCTCTCAGTCTAAACTTCTCTTGCAAGTTTACTATGTTCTGCATCACCTTATATCGGAAACGTTAGTTAACTGATATTTTAAGAGAGGAATTTGTATATTTTCCAACCCATATGTTTGAACAGATTTATTCTCTGGAGATTATTCTATGTGTTTTCTTTCGACCCTGAGAGTACAGCAATGACACTTACATTATTGCTCTCTGATACACAAAACGTATCATAAATGTCTGCACGTTTGCTGACATGATGGTGAAATTATGCTTAAGTATTATAATTTTTATCGGTTGTTCAACAGATGATTGAGGGAGGAGAAGTGAGAAAGGGCGAGAGGGAGAGAGAGAGAGGAAACAGCAATATGTGTGCATGGGACTGCAATGATAAACGATTCCGCATTTAATACTTATACGAAAAGTAGATAATCATTGATAAAGTAGATAATCGTTTAGCATAAGACCACATTAAGATGCACAGCCCAGGTGAAGTAAATTTTACGGAAAAAACAAAAATACATCTCGCAATTGTACCAAACGTCCACAATGCATATCATAACGTAGATAGCTTAATATTCAAAAATTATAAATAAAAGTATAATTAGAAGTGTTCTTACTTAAGATGAACTACTGTATAGAAACAGATGCAGATTGAATATTTTAAAGAAAAATATTGAATGTAGGCTCAAGACAAATTGAAGAAGCATGATCATGCCTACCTCTCACAATGCAAATGCATTCAGATTTACGTGAATGTCGTCGATAAAAATTTTGAAACGAGTGATGATACCGCAGATAGACAACCGCCGATGATTAAAGACTATGCAAAGTGTTAATTTCAGAGGGATGTATAGTAATGGTTATAATTCTGAGGATGGCCCATATCATTGGCCGAAACGTAATTTGGTGACATCTTTATTTTAAATGCCTTCAGTTGGCATCACTTTTACTAGACCGTTAATTCCAAGAAAATTTATATTATATTTTTTATCTAATTTATTAAATACATCTTCTGTATTTTCTTCATCTTCCTTCCTGCATGATATTGTACAAAAACAATAAATATTTATGAAAGGGTCGATGATCGACGTAATGATTAATGGGTTTTACAGTCGAGGCGTTGCGATGGTGGTAATGGTAACGGTTTTCAATAGGAGGAGAGTCTAAAACGAGACTTTCCACCTTATGAATGAAAATCTGTGTTTAAAATATGTAGATCAAGAAGGATTTAGAAACGTTATGTCACGAAACGAGAAAATGGAAATATATATGCTAGATGGAACAAATTTTGTAATTGATAGGTAGGATAAACGGACCTGCCGGGTCCCACGCACAGGGGGTCGACGTCAGGTCTTTTGAACGCGTTGAGACATGCTTAGAGGCTTTTCTAAATTAATTTTAAAATGGTCTTAGCAGTTTTGTGTGAATGGACTCAGCGGTTTCGTCACTACTGGAGATCATTGAGTTACGCTAACGGCTTGTCAAGACGACTGTCATATTGATTGATAGATTTCCCCGACGAGAGAAAATTCTGCAAGGTGAATTTGAACTTACAATATGACAAGGGAGAGGTCAAAGCCCTGATTGCATCACTAACGAGTAACAGGTTTTTAAAATTTGTATGAGATTTAAAAAGTAGGTCGTCAATATACGGGATTGGGGTAGACACCTTCAAACTGGTATTTAGACTAATGGAAATCTACGCTTTCAATTCATCAAAAAGGATATGTAACATCCGAATTACGTCGGTAACGGTGTATCACATTGAAAGAGAGATTTCCTAACAGGGCCATTTAAAAGATCGAAAAATGTAGACATAATGCGACATCATTATTCTTCGAAAACTCAATGGGACCGTCCACGAAGTCATCTTAATGACCTCATTAGTGATGGTCAGGTTTCCCGCGTACTAAACTGCAAATAAAAAATGCGAATCTATCCGCGAATCGGATCGCGAGTCAGTCCGCGACTCAGTCCGCGAATTAGTCCACGTATCAGTCTGCGAATTAGTTCACGAATCTACCACCTCGCCTGCTACGACAGCGCCGCGAATGTGGCGACGCCTGGTGGCGGCGGCGGAAACGAATTTCGAACTGTCCCACTTCTACTACTTGCTGATCATTCCCGACGTTCCTATTATCGGCCATATTAATTAACGGTTCTTCGTCTTGCATTACAGGCATTTTTTCGAATTTTTTATATTTTCGTTTATCTTGTAATGTATTTAACTTTTGATAAAAAATACGACCCAATCTTGTCGGCATAATTAATTCAGACGAATTACTCATATAAAATGTCAACTGACTTGTTTAATCTTATATGTAGAAGATGTTCTTTGAGTTAATTATGCTTGTATTTTGTAGTATTGTCTAAATACATTACAAGAATATCGACGACCATAATCACCTTCATTATTTGCACGTCAATAAATATACATTCAATTTAAAGTCGTTGTATCATTAAACCAAGTGTCTATTTACATATTGAATTTACACTGTTAAGTTTGAAAACTGCAAACCGGTACATTCACAACATACACACATTATATTTCGAAATTCAACTCATCAATTTAGAAAATTCATTTATTAATTATGCTTTTTAAGATTTTTTGTTTTTTTTTGTATCAATAGTTATTATTAAATTTCATTTACCAAATTATTTGCATGTTTATAACATATTTTATCCTATAAATTACTGATACACCTCATTATAAAACTATCAATTAAAATAAAATAATAACCCAAAAGAGAGAGTGAAAGAGGCAAATATATTCATAAAACCTGACCAGGTGATCCGCGCAATTTCTTCTTCCATGAATTCTAGCAGCAGGCAGAATAATATTCTTCTTAGTCCAGGCAGGATCTTTTCGACACGCAAAGAGACGCATTGAAAAATGCGTGCATTCTGGAAACTTCCATATTAAAAGAAATGCAATTCTCTTCCGACGTCGAACGAATGAATCTTCGACGAGTGTGATTTGAAAATTCCAAGATGCCCGGGACTTCGCACCCTCCAAAACAGAACTACAGATTTAGTGTTCACAGTTCGTTTTTATTTTTGAAAAACACGCACACTAAAGATGCTACTGTTCACCATTATTGTTTCTACCAGAATGCCTTCCCTTACACGCTATTCAGTCTCCTACGGATTTTTGGCTAAATTGGAATTCTCTCTCTCCCTCCCTCCTCTCTTCCGAACCGGTGAGTAGACCACACGCAAATATTTTGGATCTTCTTTTTTCGACAAAATCTCACCAATTTTCTCTTCTCGGAGCGAGAAACTGTTTCCAGAGGTGCACGGGTCATGGACCAACATCCTGCATTAGTTGTGTAACGCGACGTTTATTAGACGAGGGAGAGAAGGAAAAATCGCGAAAACAAGAAAGCACGTGCGCGACCGGAACACGTGCCTGCCCGCCATATTGAGATATTAATCCCCACGTGACCGCGGGTAGGCAGCAAGGCGAACACGGAACGAGAACGGCGCCCCAAGCGGATCGTGCACAAACGAGAACGTGTTGTCCACCGCCACGATAATGCGCATGCGGCGCGGGTGTTTTTAAATGAAAGGGAGGAACTGTCAGTTCAAATGCACAAATGACATTTGAATGACTGACTGTTCCACCCAAAATTCTAAGTAAAAAGGTATCGTGGCGATTCCTGGGGGGACAACCCCGAGATTATAAATAAGGGCTCCGCTTGGGGCTTGGAAGAATTACGCTGCTTCCTCTTACGGCCTGCAAATACAGTCCCTACGTCGGCGACCCTCATCGAGGAACATCAAGACGTGGCCACGCAACAATCTTCGAGGGCGTCGATCCACATCAGGGCAAAGCCGATGCAGCCGTCGTAATAGAATCAAAGGCGATTATTTTCATCGACTTTGACCCGCCTGGTCGAAGTCCAAGGTAAGCGTGATCTCTCCAACTTTTCCATCATCAAATTTTGAAAATTATCTGCCGCTCTGCTTCCCCTGTCGAGGTTCTGCGAGAGTACGGAAGGCGAAGGAGCGGCCATTGGGTACCCGGGGAGATCCCGCTACTGGAGTTCGACAAACAATTCGACCGGCGGATCAGAAACCAGGGCCGGCCCAATAAATTCAAGGGCCCGAAGATCGAAAGAGGAAGACATCACGGAAGATTTGCGCCTTCTCTCCCGCTGCGGGGTGTTTCCGGACTTTTTTGTTATTTACATATTGGTATCGTATAATTATTTTGCCTTTATCTTTATGAAAGTCTTACCCGCGTAATTTATTCCGTTTAGTGATGCGTTCATTGACAAATTTTAATCCGCGTAATTTATCTCGTTCCTGACCCGAATATTGACTAGTGTTGTATGTTTTTTTTTATGTGTGTACCGTATCCGCGTAAGTTATTCCGCATGTGTATAAACTTGTTGTAAATATAAAATATCGGTGTATGATTTCGATTTATTGACGCGACAGAATGGTAAATAAATAGAGAAATAAGATAATATATAAATAAGATAATAAATAGAAAATAGAGAAATAAGGATTTGTACATCGGGGAAATATTGTGATCCATATCTTGATAACTATTAAATTAGTTACAGTTGTTGCAGCGCAAAGTTAGTGTTCTGGTCCATTGTGTGCCTTTTGGAACCTCGGAAAATTCTTCAACCGTTTTCAGTCAACGTACGTCAGCGGCATTTCAACGTGGACACATACTGCGCAGACTCGACAAATCACGTCGTATCGCACACCTATACTTGTCTCCTGCTGCATGTGTTGTCCACCACCTGTCATCGCTCGTTAGCTCCGCCATATGCTGTACAAGATACGTTAACCCATGCCTAAACGGAAAAGAGGAACGATGAAAGAATCAAGCACAGCCGTCTCAATCTGCGCCAAATGCAATAAAATTGTCGTCGCCAAAGTTACGTGTGCGGATTGTCAATTAGATTTTCATCGATCGTGTGCCCGATTGTATATCGCCAATAAGCCCGGCTTAGTATGTTGCGTGCGCTCATTTTCATTTCTCCTCCCCCCTCTTCCTACCTCTAGTAGCACCGTCACCAATAGTACACCCCTCCCCTTGCTCATCGCTTCGTACCCACCTGTGAACTCTTCTGTCTCAGTCCTATCTACATCGACACCGTCCTGTAGTAATCCCCTCTTATCAGTCAGCACCTCGTCGTCCGTCTCGTCAACCTTCGTATCGTCTCGCGCGTTTACGCCCTTCCACGCAACTTGGACAAATTGCTTCGCCTAGTACCTCGCCGGCTCTCGTTCCGTGCACTATGTCGAACGAAAATATAATGTCATCGCAGCAATTCAGTAAGCTTTTGGAAGCTATCAATTCCACCAAGACCGAATTGAAAGAAGAAATAGCTTCCGTTAAAAATGACACCGTGAGCATACAAAAGATCTTACGAATTTGATATCAGCTGTGCAGCAAAACACGGCTGCATGTAGGGCATTATTAGAGGATACTACCTGTATGAAGCATACTATGGCACTTTCTAGACCGACTGCCGAACTAATCATTAATGGCATCCCGGCTCAATGTGATCTAACGTATAATGACATCTGGATACGTGTTCTAACGCAATTAAAGCTGGCCGGACTGCATAATGATATTATAAATATTAATAAAATAGAGTTTAAAAGTCCAGCCAATACTACCGCTCAATCGACCACTAGACAATATTTCGCGTTGAAAGTTCAATGCAAATCGGTCGAAATTCTTAATGCGAATATCGACGCGAAACGTAAATTGAAACCGCTTTTCCCTGTGATTTCGCCATATCTGACTCACATCTTTAACCTTTCATTCTCCACTGGCATCTTCCCATCACTTTGGAAAACATCATATATCATACCATTGAAGAAAACGGCCAATGCCCAAAACCTATCAGATACTCGTCCGATTGCGAACCCACCTCATCTATCCAAGATCATAGATTCATTAGCTACTCGACAAATCATTACGTACCTGGAGAACAACCAACTGCTCCATCCTAAACAAAGCGGATTTCGTAGGTTCCATAGCACACAAACAGCGTTGCTACACCTTCTGGACGACGTCAGATCGGGTATCGAAAGAGGCTATATCACCATCTTAGTCCTCTTCGATTTTTCGAAGGCCTTTGATTCTCTTAGTCATACAGTCATTTTGGCCTGACTACGAGATTTGGGCTTTGAGGACTCCTCGCTCCACTGGGTGCTTTCATTCCTGTCCGATCGACTGCAATCGATCATTAGGCTGGATGGACAAGCATCCCAGCAAGAGTGCACATCATCTGGATTCCCTCAGGGCACCAGTCTTGGACCGATCATTTTCATCATTGTCATAAACACCCTTTTATCAAGACTTCATTACTGTCATGATACTACCATCATTTTCGCCGATCACGCCCAGTTCTATTTATCTACCCCAATTAGTCGATTTGCAGAAACGATTAGGCGTATTTACACCGATATTGCTGAATTGGTCAGGTGGTCGCAAGATTTTGGACTTACACTAGACACCCGTAAAACGCAAGCCATCATCATAGGCTCTACCCATAATCTTGCTACCATTAAGAACCTACCAGTACCGCCAATTGTGGTTGGTAACGATGTAATTCCTTACTCTAATGAGGTAAAAGACCAGGGTGTCATAATAGCTTCCGACCTATCATGGAATAGACATGTCAACTCCATCTCATCTAAAATTCACAATGTCCTTTATCGTCTTAAATACCGCGGATCATATTTGACCCCATCTGTCAAATTATCTCTCGTCAATTCATTGGTAATCCCACATCTCGATTACGCCACTCTTGTCATCGCCGACGTTGCGGGTTATTTAAACACCAAATTACAACGCCTGCAAAATGTCGCTCTCAGGTTCATCTATCGTTTACGGCGTGACGACAGGCTTGCGCCCTTTAGCCGAAGGGCAAACTGGTTATCGGTTTCATCGAGAAGGTTGTACTTCCTTGGCAGTCTTACACAGCAGGTTATCACTACCAACCAACCATCATATTTATCATCCAGATTCATACCATTCAACATTTCACTGCGCCGTTCATCTCGCATTCAATCCTCCCAGTTTATGTTGCCAACTTCACGTACAAATATTTTGGCGCGCCCATTTTGGATCACTGCCATACGATTTTGGAATTCATTGCCACATCATTTGCAAAACACTTAATCTACAGCTTCTTTTCGTGCACTTCTCTTTAATTTCTTTGCGGCGGCTGACCAAAGTGCCGTCGAGTAGCAATGTACCTAGCAAAGTACCTAGCGTAGAAAGGTAGCAATCGAGTACCTATGCTAGACATCGTATATTCCTTTTTGTATAATATGTTAGGCTACCAATTATAGTATTTTTTGTTATAATTTTTTCTTTAGGTAATGCGTGTGATTACTCATAATTCGTATTTAACCTGTATGTTTTGTGAGATATATATATATATGTTTTGTGGTAATTTTGCGGACTTTTTTTTAAACAGATCGGTCATTTTGCGGACTTTTTGTCATTTCGCGGACCGTCCGCGAAAGGAAAGTATTTTTCTGGTCATTTCGAGGACTTTTTTTTTATACATGATGGGCATTATGCGGACCCTATGTTTTTGCTATAGGGAACATAATTTCGCACCAAACTTTAGGCATAACTAGGTCTAGGCGAGGTTTGGTAGGGTTGGGTTAGGATAGTTTTTAGCGGGGGGTCTAGCGCACGCAGCCTAGTTAAGCTTGATAAGATCCAAATAGACCAAATTTAATTTTTCCCGAAGTCCGCAAAATGACCGATACATAGACGAGTTATATATAAAAAAATCGGGTCCGCGAAATGACCACATTACGTGTTTGTATATATATATATGTTAAACAAATATTGTATATACACAGGATGCTTGTGTTTGGTTTGTCCACGGTCCATAGGGCCAGGGCAATAAATAAACCTGTTGTCAATCAATCAATCTCTCTCTCTCTCTCTCTCTCTCTCTCTCTCTCTCTCTCTCTCTCTTATCTGACTTCTGATATCTAAATCGCACCATTACAAGCTGAATCAGAATTAATAATAATAATAATAATAATAATAACGCCTTTATTGACACAATATACATCAATTTACATTGTTCAAGGGGCGTGGCACAGCATTAAGTGCCGTTTTACAGCCTGACCCATAATTACATAAGTATCATGCAAAGCGAGTTACAAGTATATAATGAACAGTAACATATTTAGAAGAGAAAGAAAAAACCGAACATACTATCCAGACACATATATAAAACAAAAAAGTAAATTCACAATATATAAAATAATAATAAGACTAAGTGACGATAAAGGTACAAAGAGTAATTAAAACCTACTATAAATCTACTATAAACGTAAAAGATTGGTCTGAACGCTCCAATTTCCAATTTAATTTAATTTTGTACACCGAGAAAAAAACGCTTGACTTTAGAAATTAAAATATTTGGCTGATTTAATAGCAATCTAAGGGCTAATTCCTAAAGGAAATGAATTGAAAACACGAACTGAAATGGCAGAGAAAGCGCCCATAGCCTTTGCGGACTGATATAAAGGGCATCTCATCGTGTAGGATACTGTTTTACGAGTGTTAGGACGATTTTCACCTAGCATACTGATCCGTTGGTATAGATATTCCGGCGTTTTATTAGCAAATACTTTACTCAAACTCGTGATTACAGTTTGCCATGAAAACATAAATTTTTTTTATGAATGCCTTCTAGATATACAACAAGTGGTTTGAATTTATACGTGAAAGTTGCAAAATTGATAATATTAATTTCTTGTCATCGTGTAAAAGTTGAATATCAATTATAACGAAAATATCAATATTTATGAATTCGTTATGGATATACAACACCTGGTTTGAATTTGTATGTGATGGGGGCAAAATTGATAACATTAAATACACTCCCCGGCAATCACTTTTGCCATGCCAAAGCCGAAATTTATTCAACTTCAAAGTTTAATATCTTTGCGAAAAGTTATCGTAGCGTAAAAAATCGAACTACATTTCGAAGGCTATTGATGTAGCTTTCATTTGAGCAGAGAAAAAAATCGAAAAGACGCAAAATTCAGATTTTTATAGATAAAAAACCAACAAGAAAAAATACGATATTTTTTATCTTTTGTTCATTGTTTGCCAATTTAAAACGAATAATAGTAGGGTAATGAAGCTAACGGGGTTTTAAAGGTATGGTTTTAACCTTTAAAATGATCGCTCGCCCATTTTTGTGTGGGACATTTCTCACCGGAGTTATGACTATTTTTATAAAAAAGCAAGATTTTTTTTATTTTCTTATTATCTCAAAAACTAAGAGAGATAGAAAAAAATGCTACCTACAAAAAATACTCGTTTTTAGGTAGAAAATACCAAAATAAAGTCAAAATTTTTAAAATCAAATCAATTTTTTTCTTCATTTTTTATAGATAGAAATTTTTTTTTATTTCTCATTATAGGTAATATAGTTGTTTATTCAAAGTTATGTATACGAACAAAACGTAGCGTTACCTTTACAAATTTACACATCAATATTTTAATTATAAGGAAATATTTTTCTGCATTATTGGGCACTACGAAATGTTTTGTAAAATTATTATACAGGGTATCCTATTTTAAATAAACCACCCGATTATTTCGAAAATTACGCGTTTTCGAAAAAAATGTTTCAGACAAAAGTTTCAGGATTTTTCCCAGGCAATTCAATGGCTACCTTTATGTGACCTTGAATATGACCTTGATGCTCATATCAAGGTCAAATTCAATTTTTTTAATGGGAACCCCTATTTTTTATTGCTGATTTAGAAAGTGCAGTGAATTTTACGTTCAAATATGACCTTGACCGTGTCCTTGATCATGACCTTCAAGGTCATTTCAAGGTCAAAGTTGTTTTTTCAATGGAAAACCCTACTTTTTTATTGCTGATTTAGAAAGAGCAGGGTACTTTATATTCAAATATGACTTTGACCGTGTCCTTGATCATGACCTTCAAGGTCATTTCAAGGTCAAAGTTGTTTTTTCAATGGGAACTTCTATTTTGTTTGCTGATTTAGAAAGAGCCGGAAGAAAATATTTCAGGCAAAACTTGCAGGGTTCGAAAGGGATCGATCAACGATGCCTCCTCTTTCAAACGGCAGTTAGTTATTTAAGTTTTCCTTACATTAATTTAATTCTGATAATAAACGCCGCCAGCATCAGCGTTACCCGATACTCACTGCGAGGAGGTTGACTGGTCGGACTTTGAGTATCATTTTTTTTTTTTTTTAATTTTTTTATTCTTTTTTTTATTTTTTTATCCTTTTTTTAGTTTAGTTTCTATTTTTGTTTTAATTTTTAAAATAGTTTGTGGAAGATTTAATTTTATACTAGGTACTATTTTGTTAAATGAGGTGCTCAATAGTTGCCCCATTCACCTCTTGGCATCTTGCAATTCGCGTTTGAAACTGGCGAACAGTATTTAATAATGTTTGACGCGGAATATTTTGGCAGGCGGTCGTAATTCTCTCTATCATATCGGCTCTTGTCGCTGGTCGATCGCGGTAAACCGTATCCTTGAGGAAACCCCACAAATAAAAATCCAGAGATGTCAGATCCGGAGACCTAGCTGGCCATTCAACAGGACCTCTCCGACCTATCCACCTATTAGGAAATCTTTCATTAAGGAAGTCCCTAACAATAAGAGCATAATGTGGTGCTGCGCCATCCTGCTGTAACCACATTCTTGCTCTGGTACCAAGATCAACGTTTTCGAGCAAAAGTGGGAGTTCATCTCGCAGCAATTGTAAATATGCATGCCTATTTACGGTGCCTTCAAAAAAATATGGTCCAACTAAAAAACCGTTAACGATTCCACACCAAACAGTTAAACTCCAGCGGTGCTGATGGTCAACTTCTCTCATCCAATGTGGATTAACTGGGGACCAGTAATGCGAATTATGACGATTCAATGTGCCAATACTTTCAAAAGTAGCCTCGTCACTGATGAGAACATACTGGAAGAAATTTTCATCATTAATAATTTGTTGGGCTGACCATTGGCAAAATATCATTCTTCGTCGATAATCATCCGGAGACAAGGTTTGATTAAGAGTTATGTGATAAGGATGATAATGTGCGTTCCGTAAATATCCACTGGCTGTAGATCTTGGAATGCCCACGTTAAGCTCGAGTTCGCGTAAGCTGATATGGGGATTTAAATGTACCATAGCTAGTACTGCAATAAAGCGAGGATTATTCTCGTAATCATGTTCGTTTGCTGCCATCCTTCTTCGAATAAAATGTCCTTCCCGAAAACGCAGTTCAATACCGCGTATTACGGTATGGTTTGGATGTTGTCGTTCAGGGAATCGAACACGATACAATCTTGCTGCTGCACGATATTGTCCATGACATTCACCTAATATAAGTATAATATCAAAAATTTCGTTCGCTGTGTAGTCAGGCATTTTTTAAAAGTCGCATGTAACTCTAGACGTAGTTTGAAGACTCCAGTTATCGCTTTTATACAGCTTCGAAGCTCTACAGTATTTTGAAACCAATATGCATGTACAATCAGCTTGTACCTACATACAACTATGGTTTGTGCTTTGCGAAGTTGCAGGCTCGCAAATATGGCAATTCTACACAGTTAAGTTGGGATGAAAGAAATAGAAAATAGAACAAGCGCGACCGGGGAATTTACAACCATGTGCGTAATGCATATGGGAATCGAGAGACAAGACGATCTCGAACACGAACATATTACATGTCCGGGCACTTGATGGAACAGCACATACCTTAGTTTACGTCCCGTTGGTTAGTTGGACCATATTGTTTTAAAGGCACCGTAAATAGGCATGCATATGAACTCCTACTTTTGCTCGAAAATGTTCATCTTGTTATTAGAGCAAGAAAGTGGTTACAGCAGGACGGCGCAGCATCACACTATGCTCTTATTGTTAAGGACTTCCTTAATGACAGATTTCCTATAAGGTGGATAGGTCGGAGAGGGTTTCCCATTGAAAAATCAACTTTGACCTTGAAATGACCTTAAGGGTCATGGTCAAGGTCATAATTGAACGAGAAATCCCCTGCTCTTTCTAAATCAGCAATCAAAAAGTAGGGGTTCCCATTGAAAAAACAACTCTGACCTTGAAATTACCTGAAGGTCATGATCAAGGACACGGTCAAGGTCATATTTGAACGTAAAATTCACTGCACTTTCTAAATCAGCAATAAAAAAGTAGGGTTTTCCATTGAAAAAACAACTCTGACCTTGAAATTACCTGAAGGTCATGATCAAGGACACGGTCAAGGTCATATTTGAACGTAAAATTCACTGCACTTTCTAAATCAGCAATAAAAAATAGGGGTTCCCATTAAAAAAATTGAATTTGAGCTTGATATGAGCATCAAGGTCATATTCAAGGTCACATAAAGGTAGCCATTGAATTGCCTGGGAAAAATCCTGAAACTTTTGTCTGAAACATTTTTTTCGAAACCGCGTAATTTTCGAAATACTCGGGTGGTTTTTTTTAAAATGGGACACCCTGCATATTTGATTTATGTATTACATAACAAATTCCTTCAAGCCCACAAAGGGGCAAAATATCTGTTGCCAATAGACGGGTTATATGTAGTTGACTCAAGAAACAGGTTAACATAGTGAAATAGAGACAAAAGATGACAGATATTTTGTCTCTAGGTGTACTTACATGCAGTACAATTATTGCACCTATATGTAGTGTCACTATAATATGTACATTTTTAAAAGTAACGCTACAATTCTGTCTGTCTCTCTCTCTCTCACTCTCTCTCTCTCTCTCTCTCTCTCTCTCTCTCTCACTCTCTCCTCTCTCTCTCTCTCTCTCTCTCTCTCTCTCTCTCCTCTCTCTCTCTCTCTCTCTCTCTCTCTCTCTCCTCTCTCTCTCTCTCTCTCTCTCTCTCTCTCTCTCTCTCCTCTCTCTCTCTCTCTCTCTCTCTCTCTCTCTCTCTCTCCTCTCCTCTCTCTCTCTCTCTCTCTCTCTCTCTCTCTCTCTCTCTCTCTCTCTCTCTCTCTCTCTCTCTCTCTCTCTCTCTCTCTCTCTCTCTCTCTCTCTCTCTCTCTCTCTCTCTCTCTCTCTCTCTCTCTCTCTCTCTCTCTCTCTCTCTCTCTCTCCTCTCTCTCTCTCTCTCTCTCTCTCTCTCTCTCTCTCTCTCTCTCTCTCCTCTCTCTCTCTCTCTCTCTCTCTCTCTCTCTCTCTCTCTCTCTCTCTCTCTCTCTCTCTCTCTCTCTCTCTCTCTCTCTCTCTCTCTCTCTCTCTCTCTCTCTCTCTCTCTCTCTCTCTCTCTCTCTCTCTCTCTCTCTCTCTCTCTCTCTCTCCTCTCTCTCTCTCTCTCTCTTCTCTCTCTCTCTCTCTCTCTCTCTCTCTCTCTCTCTCTCTCTCTCTCTCTCTCTCTCTCTCTCTCTCTCTCTCTCTCTCTCTCTCTCTCTCTCTCTCTCTCTCTCTCTCTCTCTCTCTCCTCTCTCTCTCTCTCTCTCTCTCTCTCTCAGCATTCTCCATTTTCATTCTTTATCTCTTCCCCACTCATTCTTTTTCCCTTAACCGCCTCGCATTTACTCACAATGTGTTCTAGATCTTCATTACCTTTCCTACACAAACGACATAATTTTTCTTCATCTTTCATCCAGTTTCTATTCCCCAATTCTTCATTTCCACATCTCCATCTCGCTATTGTACTTAGTTTCTTCCCCTCGTTTCTTTTACAATCCCTTATATACTTTGGCCACCTGGACCCTAATACCCATTCATATTTTCCACATGCTCTTGAGTTATGCAATCTACTATATCTTTCTTGTCCCTCTACTTCTCTGTCTTTTTCTCTCAAATACTTCCATTTGTTCTCATTTAGTCTCTTTAGAGCTTCTTCACTCATTCCACATCTCCATAAATAACTCATTCTCTCTCTGCTCTCAGCCGACCATTCTTCCATCCGTTCTGCTTTCTCCTTCTTTCTTTCTTCTTTCATGCACACTTTTCCTATCTCACTGCACTGTCCCTCTTCTAATCTCTCTTCGAACCTTCCCGCTCTTACACCTGTTTCAGTCTTCATTTTATCTCGTTTCAGCTCCTCCCTTACTAAATACCCAGGAGTATACCTATCAAGACCCAGAATCCACTTCAGATATTTTTCCTGCAGACCTTCTACCTCTTTCCATTCCCTATAACCCCAGATCTCCACTCCATACAATAGAATTCCCTCCACTACGCTATCAAATAATTTTATCCTCCATTTAGTATCCCCACTAAATTTACGTTGTCCATAGCTCCATATCCAACCCATAGCTACCCTGGCTCTTCTTACTCTCTCTTTCACATGCCTTGCGTTGCCCCCTCCCTTTTCTTTTTCAAATATCATAACCTTAGATTTTTCTACACTCAATACTAACTTTTTCCCCTCGAAATATTTTCTCAAACCCCTCATCATCTCCTTCATCCCTTCTTCTGTCTCCGCTAGCACCACAATATCGTCTGCATATTCTAGTGACCATATTTTTTCTTTGCCTATTCTAACTCCTCCCCATCTACTTTTTCTCAACTCCTCTTCTATATCTGCGATGTATATGTTAAATAGCCCTGTCTCACCCCTTTCTCTACCCAAAATTCATTTGACTCCATCTCTCCTATTTTTACTCTACACTTTGTTTCGTCGTATATTTCTTTAACTCTCTCAATTAAGCTATCCACGCTGTCGAAGGCAGCTTTTAGATCTAAGAAAAATGTCCAAGTTTTTTTCCCTTTCGCTAATCTGTTTCCCACTACATGCATCAGTATTTTTATATTTTCTATAGTCCCTCTACCCCTTCTGAAACCTGCCTGTGTTCGACTCCACCCACCTTTTTCATTCAACTCCTTTATTATCCTTTCATTTAATACACTCGCATACATTTTATACGCAGTACTCGTCAAGGTGATCCCTCTATAATTTCGCACATCCTTTTTCTCTCCTTTCTTCCATATGGGTACCACTGCCCCTACTTTGCAACCCCCTGGGAACCCTTCACCCCTCCATATTCTATTCATTATCGCACCCAGTTTTTCTTTCATCTTTCTACCCCCGTATATCCACACTTCATTCTTTATACCATCAACGCCTGCTGCCTTACCTTTCTTTAATTTCCGCCATTCCCTATCTAACTCATCTACACTAATCTCTCTCTCTCTCTATATCTCTTTTTCTCCTAAACTTCTCTCATTTCGTCTTTCCTTTCTACCCCTCCTAACATCTCTATGAAATGCTTAACCCATTCTTCTATTGTTATTTCTTTATAAATCTCTTTCATTCTTTTCCTACCTTTTTTAATAAATTTCCATGCCTGACTTCTGTGCTAATCTTACCAATTTCTTCTTCCTCTCTTTTCCTACTTTCTGTTAGCTTTCTTTTGCATAACTCTCTATACTTTCTTCGTTTTTTCCTATACTCTTTTTTCATCTTATCTACCCTATTTATTACATATCTTCTCTTGGCTTTACGCAATTTTCTTTTTTTATCTTTACATTTCATCTTTTATCGTCCATTCTTTTATCTTCACTGCCTTTCTCGCTACTTCCTCTAATTCTTCCCACCCTTCCTCTACCCCCTCCCCTTTCCATTCTACCCTCTCTGTCATATCCCTACATTGCCTACTTCCTTCGTCTGACCAATCCTGCATCCTCACTTTCTCAATCCTCTGCCCTACCTTCTTTAATTCCATCCCTTCTATGTCTAATACTAATGGTTGGTGATCTGACTCTGTCCTACATTCTACTTTAAACTTATCACTTTTTCCCACGCTTCCCAATTTGTTAAACCATAATCAATCACTGACTTCCCTTCCGCCTTCTCATATGTCCATTCTCCATTTTCATCCACTGCTTTTTCCCCATTCAGCATTAACCAACCCCTTTCTTCTATCAAATCTACCAATTCTCTGCCTTGTTTGTTCACTATTATATCTTTAGACTTTCGCCTATCTTTTAACTCTCCTTCTTCTTCGTTATCCCCACACCTAAAACTACCTTCCCTCCCCATTCTAGCGTTGAAATCTCCCAAAACTAATAAATCTCCTTCTTCTCCCTCCTTTATTGCTTCTCTTAACTTATCTAATCCCTCACTCCTCCCTTCTTTATTATACACGAATATAATTCTCCATTTCTCCCCACCTATCATTCCCACTCTCTCTTGCATACCCTCCCTTTCTTCACTTACTACTTCACATTCTAACATCTCTTTCCTAATTCCTGATATTATCCCCCCCATAGCTCTTCCCTTTTTCTTCGTTTTCCTTGCTACCTGACATTTCCGTACCCATTCTCTTGGTAGTTTATCTTTCATCTTTTCCCATTCCCTAACATCTGCCCAAGTCACTACCATTCCTATTACATCGAAACTTTTAATATATTCCCAAAATTCAACATCTTTACTTTTAATCCCGGCCACATTCCAAAAAATTCCTTTAATTTTACCCTTTATCTGTCTTTTTTCCCTTTTCTCATTACCCTTCCAACCCAACTTGCTTATGTCCCGCTATTCTGTTTCCTGGTCCATACTACACGTTTCTATCGAATTTCTTCTCTCATTCATACTCGCATTCAATCTTTCTTTCAGGCATTTATTCTCATAATACCATCTAAACTCTTTACCATCTACTATCAACCTCCCATACATAACTTTTACTCTCGCGCCTTTATCTTTATCTTTTTCTGAGTACACTTCCGGTACCGTACGCTTAAACACGCTGTCCGATTTAACTCTGTATTTTTGTCAGATAACTGACGGTCTTTGTATATAAACGTCTTGTGCTGATTATATTTATGTAATTCGTGTGCTATTATCCAAGTTTCGTCCGAAATTTGTCAGAATTATTACTGTGCCTGTGACGTACAAGTCTTTTAGTGTGCCGGATTATTTATAACCTCTATACAAGCTGTTTCAAGGTTGCTGTAAACAATTTTTTATCTTCTGACAAGACGTATGATGACATTTTATTTATGGTGGCTTATAAGTGGATGTTGAGGACAGAGTTAGTTTTCCTACAAAAACTTCGCGCTTTACCGTTCTACTGCAAGAGGCAGCACGTTTTGGGCAAGACATCTACGCTAAATGCAAAAGGAGACTTCGGCCACGCCTTCCCCCTCTCCCGCGAGTACGCCAGTGAGTTTGACTGGGCCAGGGGCGGACCCATCAGCCGCGTTTCCCTCGTTTCCAGCAGGAGTCGGGATGCCCTCGAAAGCATCTAAATGGTCTACATACAGGGGCTCGCAAACTAAGTCTATTTCGGAGTTCTTTCCCCGCACGAAACGCGCTTGCTCTCCCGAAACTTCTCCATCGTCGGACACGGATAGTTTGCCGTCAAAAAAACATTGTGCTACCACAACAGTACTGAAAGAGTACCACAACTGTCCTAACTATTGGTCAACGAAATCTTGCAATGGAAGGCCAACTAAAAGATTTGCAAGAATCAATTATCACAGCCTTGTCTCACAAAATTGATGAGAAAGTTGACGCGGCAACCACGACAAATCTAGATGCCATCTCTGACCTTAGAAAAGAGGTTATAAGCGAGGTCACTATACTAAAAAACAGATTAGCAGAAAAAGATGATCAGATTGCCCACTTAAATTTCGAGTTAGAGAAGATGAGCAAAATTGTAAAAAAACGTAATATAAAAATACGTGGGTTAAAAGTTTCTGGGGATGTAACGGCCTGCGTCGACAAATTTTTGGCTGAAGTCTTTGACATCTCCAACGCAGTAGACACAGCCTTTCTGATACGGAAACAGCCTCCTATTATCACTGCTGAATTGATTTCTTACCGCTCAAAGCAACATATTATGTCCAAGAAGAAGCAGCTCCTAGCAAGTAAGGACATTTACATTGATGCCGATCTGACAGACAGGGAGCGCCGTCTTATTTGTGGACTTCCGCAGAGCGTTCGATTCTATCCCCCACAACCAACTCTGGCACAAATTATACAGTATTGGGGTTAATGCCAAAATAGTTAGGTTGCTTAAAGCCTTTTATTATTCATCCAAGTCTTCTGTCGTTTGTGCAGCTGGATCCATAGATCTTGTCAAGGTGACTGAAGGTGTCCTGCAGGGAGAAATTTTGAGCCCTCTGCTCTTTATTCTATACATATCTGACATTGTGTCATATTTCCGCGAGAAAGACTTGAGAGGCATCGACTATACACTAACAGTCTACGATACATCGACTATACTCTAACTTTCACTTCGACTTTACCGACATTTCCCCCCATCTTCTTTAACGCCATTTTAACCGCCCCTTTTACGTTCCGCCCTACTATACTCGCCCCTCTAATAACTATATTACATCTTCTTTCTCTTCTCTCTCTTTCTTCACTCTTCTTCTCCAGCATCTGAATTCGACTCTCATACTTTATCTCTTGTTCTTTCATCTCTTTCTTTAAACCTTTTATCTCATTTCTTAATTCCGCCACAATGTTATGCATAGCTTCTTCATTCCCTCTAATATCATCTCCCAGTTTTTCAAATTTTTCTTCTATTTTTTCATCCAATCCATCAATTTTCTTCGTTAGCTCTTCGCTGCTTTCTTTTAACAATCTCCTAAACATTTCTTCATTCATTTTGTCTATTTCTTCTTTTCTTACTTTTTCAATTAATTTATTATTATTTTTTCGTTCTCTTATTCACTATTTTCCAACTGCTTTCGTCTTTTGAATCACTTAATCTCGATCATTTCGACAACCACGAACTTACACTTGAGCTCGCACTTCTATTTCGCCTTAACCTTTCTGCGTTTGTTGGTCTCCCTCTCCCTCTCTTCTCCTCGACCGCCTTCTCTCCACTATCTTCTCCTGCGTAGTCGCGTCGGCTCCCCTCCTCTCCTTTCTTAGTCGTGTCTCCGTCTCCGTCTTTACTCTCGCTATTCACTCTCTTCGAACTATCCCCACTTTCTCTACCCACAAATATTAATTTTGGACGAAAGCGTATGGAAGTTATCATCGTGTGAAAGCTGAATAAGAATTTCAATGAAAACATCAATTTCTATCAATCCCTTATCGATATACAACACCTGGTTTGAATTTATATGTGATGGGTGCAAAATTAACATGATTAATTATGTCGGAGAACATATAGAAGTTGTCCTCGTGTTAACCCAAGTACCAAATTTCAATGAAAACATGAATTTTTATGAATGCCATATCGATATACAACAAGTGGTTTGAATTTACATGTGAATATTCCAAAATTGATAAGATTAATTTTGGCCGATAGCATATTGAAGTTTGAAACGATTCGGAGTCAAGGTTATTAAAATCTTTAGGAATCGTTCAAACATAAAAATTAGTAAGTCAAATTATTAGCCAATACCATTAAATAAAATTATAGATCGGAATCGTTGGGTGCTGAAATAAAACACGTCATTTTTATCTTTGGTCATTCAATTAGATAGATAGATAGATATATATTTATTTCCATACAAGAATATACATAAATTTCATAAGGAAAGGAGTGTTCGTTTCCGAATGATCGGTAAGACTTAAAATTAGATAGCTGATATAATACAGAAAAATAAAAATCGGGTATGACGCAAAAAAGAAAATAGACCTAGGCGGCGCGTAAAAACAAACAAAAAGCTGAAATTAGAGACCGAGCAGAAAACTTCTCCTGCGACAGCAGCTTTTGACAAAGAAATACAAGGTCTTGGCTGGTTCCAAGTCGTTTGACGCCAAAAGGTATAGCAAGGGGTTTGATGCCTGGCACTCCAGCATTCCTCGGCTTCTGCGCAACTGATCGCGACATGGTTTCGTGTGCGGGCACTCGCCTAAAAAGTGAAGCAAAGTGTCATAAGACGATACATTACAGAGTGGGCAGTTGGTAGTCGGATCAAACTTGTAAAACTCGCGCGCCAGGAACAATGAACGCGTATAGATCGTAACGGTTCGTAACTGCATTTTGGCACGTGCATACTCAATAAGACAGCGGGTTGGATACGAATTCTCGTAGCCATCGGTGTAAACACGGTAGATGGGAAGTTGAATCGAGGCGGAGTTATAGTACCGCTAAAAATCATTCGCTCCCTGATGTTCCGTGTAGGTTTCACAAGTCAAATTAAGCTTCGTTTCCCAGTAGTCGGCAGACAAATTGGTCCACAAACCCGCATATTGTGGAGAGCACAGGACGAGCTTAAGCTGTGCTACCCAGTTGCACGCCAAGGCATCGTTGTCTCTTTGGCACAGATTGGAAAGGCGGATAAACCCCATGCGAGGGAGACTCGCATGAGGCTGTCTCAGTAAACGAGTAACGAAGAGCAGCGCACGTCCTGTGATCTCCACAGATATGGGGAATAAGCCGAGTTCCAGACGAACAAGGTATGCCGGTGTCGACCTAGGTAAGCAATACAGGCGCTTAAAAAATTCAATTTGAATAGCTTCAAGATGGTCAAAATACTGAAGAGCCCAGCAGGGGGCACCATAAAGCAGGACAGAAATTATCATCGCCTGATAAAGTGTTAATGATCCGGCCCACGCATCCGCTTTAACCGAGGCCATTATGGCGAGGACAGAGGCCGTTGCTTGACGCGTCCTTACCACAGCGTCCTCGGTTGCCTTGAGGCCCTTGGTGGACGACGAGACCACTATACCCAGGTACCTGTAGGTCGATACTATATCTAAAGCAACCCTGCATAAAAGAACCTTTTAGAGGAGGCATCAAGACGACCACCTTTTCTGAAAACAATTATTTTTGTTTTGGAGATGTTTACCGTTAGTTCGTTCACTCGACAGTAGTCCTCTAAAATGCAGAGTTTAGCCTCGAGATCGACAGGGGAATAGGCAAAGATCGTCAAGTCGTCGGCGAAGAGCAACATCAGGAGATCATAGGTAAGCGTGTAATCGATTCCGCGAACACCTCTAGCTCGAAAAAAGGAAACAATGTCAGCTATAACAAGAATAAATAAAAGTGGACTGATAATTTCGCCCTGCAGTACGCCCGATGAAACTTTAAAAAGGTCGGAGACTGCAACGGCGCTAGATGTCGTAACAGTGCATTCACATACATGCTTCTGAGGAAACGGATTAATTTAACACTTAAACCGAGAGTATATAACTTCTGCCACAGAAGAATGTAGGGGACAGAGTCGAAGGGTCGGCGGTAATCTACAAACAAGGCATAACACTTCCCGGCCTTACGCCTTAACTGAATCTGGGCGGCAGCCAGAAGGGTGAAGATGTTATCTTCGGTGGAACGACCCCGTCTGAATCCAGACTGCTCATTGGGCAGTGCGTTGGCTCGAGCAGCCCATGCATCCATCCTCTCCACGACTATCTGGGACAGAAGTTTCGCAAACGCATTGGTAATAGCAATCGCGCTACAATTTTCCGGGTTGTGCCGGTCGCCTTTCTTGAAGAGCATGAACAAATTGGCACCCATCCAGCCGTCCGGAATTTTTTCATATAAAAAGATGTAATTTAAAAGGTCAAGAACAGTTTCCCACCAAGTTCCCCTTAAAAGTTTAATATGTTCCGCTGGAATGCTATCGGGGCCAATGGCCTTGCCGGAGCGCGTTACCTCAGTGCGGACGTAAGTCTCACGCAATAGACCAGCCGAATTAGCGACATTTAGTAGAAAGGAGGAGAAGAGAGGGAAGGTCGCATCACTGACTTGGGTACTGTTTATTATAGCAGGAGGGCAAGATTTGTCTAGCACCTCGACAAATTTGCTAAGACCTTCAGCAGAAAGATGGAACCTCCGTCCTCCTCCTACCGCGGCTACAACTCTCGGAGCTTCCTGAGTAGAAAAAGACAGCGCCAATTTATTATCATTAACATATAATAGGTGGTTACCAGAGATCCAGACCAAATCAACGGTGCTGCGGCCACGCTCGCTGAAAAAGGTAAAATTGGCCGGACTGTCGGTTTTCGTGCGACCGTTAAGAAGAACAAAACTGTTTTTGAACATAAAGTCGTATAAACGAGCACCTCTTGAGGAGAGTGTGCGGTCACGCGAGAGCTTATCGGATACAAGAAGGGTGCTATCAAAAGTCTCCGAAAGACCACGTTCTAAATCAAGGGAGCCTACCCGAGAATTGAAATCACCTCCAAGTATCATTATAGCTGTAGGATAACAAATAGAAAATTTATCAATGTTTAGTTGCAGGCTGTCTAGTAAAAAAGTAAGGTCGGATTCAGGGGGAAAATAAAAAGAACCAAATATTGCATAGAGCGGCGACGATTTAACAATTGAAAAAATCCAGTTATCGGTGATTTCAAGGATCTCGGGGGAACCCTGTGTCGGAATAATGGTTAAAAGGCCACCGCTGTACCTTCCTCTGTTGCCAGCACGCGTTGCCGGAGCGCTGCTGAGCAAATGATCTTGAAAGCTCGGCAGAATTACCTCTTCATGGCTCCAGGTTTCGGTGAGATTAAAGATGTTCGCTGCAGCTGGGTCGACCAAAGACATATTTAGAGGAGCATGGATGTTCCAGAAGACGATTGATAGCTCAGTGACAGCCGGATCTTTCGGAACACTCGCAGGATGGTGGTTGAAGGTCGGCCGAGTGGCCGAAGTAGATCGAGGTAAAAGCCTGTGCGCAAGAACTGCTGAGTAACAACGACCGCCCCCGTCCTTGCTTACAGGGACGGTTCGAAGGCGTTTTTTGTAAGTGGCAAAGCTGAAAAACTGGACGGAGTCCCCACTGGCGGAATCGAGATGGGAGCCGTCTTGCTGTCTATGACAGCCAGATGTAGGTTATGTCACACTGCCGAAATTTAAGAGACGGCGAAAAAATATAACTTCACGTCAATATAGCAGAAAAAAACTACAGAGCACTGGGAGATCGGTCGTGAGAATCGATTTGGACCGTGTAATTCTGCAACCACCGGAGAAAGCTCAAAAAACAGACAAATGACGGGAGCAGATGAAAGCAGGTGCTAACGATTGCGCTACCGGAAACGAACTTCATCTTTGGTCATTCAATTAAAAATGTATTTGAACTTCATAAATAATTGAACTCGTCCATAAAATAATACTGACCACACACATACTTACCAAACATACTCGAAGTCGAACGCGAATAAAATAATATTAAGGGCTATAATTAAAATGTATTATCGAGTCGTTGGTACGTTGTGTGGAGTGAATGTCCATAAAAGAAATTGTCATTACGTCAACGAAATAAATTACGCGGCAATAAATTAAATCACAACACGGACACACATTCGATACATACATCCATATAGAAAAATATTTGGCGAAATTACATGACAATATCACAGACACAATAATAATTTAATCTATTAACGAACGGAAGAGAAAGAGGCTCACGTGTCTTCTATTTTCTGATCCACCGGTGTCCTTCCTTTTTGTCTTCCGTTCAGGATCTCCATCCGTCTTGCAATTGTTGATTCGGCTGCTGTCACCTTGTGATTTTCTTGAAATGTCGAACTCCCTCTCGACCACGAGGGAGAGGACCGGCAGCCTCGTACAACCTTGACGAATGGAGTTCCGTCGTAAGTTCCTGGGTTCTATTTCGTGGTCAATTTCGTATCCTCGCCGCCTCCATTGGTATTCTTGAAATTGATGCTGGCTGTTGATATTTGTGGGCTCACTTTATTATCCGGAGCAGCCAGGGTGTCCGTATCGTCGTCAAGGCAGCGAGTGGTCCAGGACCTCCAAAGAAGGGAGAGTGAGTGATACTTACCAGGTCTTATAATACCTCGGTAAGTATCGCTATGTCCAGTAATGTCGCCGAGTTCCTTTTTTCCTAAGAATCGGGACGGGAACTGTCAAACATTTGAATGTCATTTGCTCGACTTGAGTTTGACAGCCCGCCCCTCATTTGAATTTGGAGCGCATGCGCCCCATTTCGGCGACACATGCAGCTCCAAGCTTGGAACTCGGCCCGTTGTTGCCCACTTTCCATGCTGCGCGGCCAGGATGCCGTTACCCCTCTTCTGCGCATGTAGAGGCGCACCAGCGCCAGCGCCTTGTCGTTGCGCGCACGACCCTTGATGCGCGCTCGGATCCCACGTGGGCGTGGGATCCAAAATGGTCGACCGGCCGGCAAAAGCGCGCATCGCGTCCTCTGTATTTTCTTCATTATTTTGCTTGCCAGCGCATATTCCACCAAATCCACGTAAGCTGGCAAGCATGTCGATACAAATTGAAACGGCCCCCTTTCTCTCCGTCGCTCTTTCTCTTCCGCGCGAGGTCAAGTTAAAACGGCTCGTTACAAGTTGTCGTCGTGGGAGCCCAAAAATCGAATATTTATGTAAACATGAATTTTATGAATGCAGTATCGATATACAACAACTCGTTTGAATTTTCGAGTGAATGTTCATAATTCATAATATTAATTTTGGACGAAAGCATATGGAAGTTATCATCGTGTAAAAGCTGATTCAGAATTACAATGAAAAAAACCGCAATATTTATGAATGCCTTATTGATGGTACAACAAATGGTTTGAATTTATATGTGAATGTTGTAAAATTGATAATATTAATTATGTCCGAGAACATATGGAAGTTGTCCTCGTGTAAAAGCTGTATCAGAATTACAATGAAAACTTCAATTTTTATGTATGCCTTATGGATTGTACAACAACTGGTATGAATTTATATGTGAATGTTGCAAAATTGATAATATTAATTTTGGCCCATAACATATTAAAGTTGTCATCGTGCTAACCCAAGTACCAAATTTCAATGAAAACATGAATTTTTACGAATGCCATGACGATATACAAGAACTGGTTGGAATTTACATGTGAATGCTGCAAAATTGATAATATTGATTTTGGCCGACAGCATATAGAGTTGTCCTCGTGGGAACCCAAAAACCGAATTTTAATGAAAACATGAATTCTTATGAATGCCATATTGATATACAAGAACTGGTTTGAATTTACATGTGAATGTTCCAAAATTGATAATATCAATTATGCCCGAGAACATATGGAAGTTGTCCTCGTGTTAACCCAAGTACCAAATTTCAATGAAAACATGAATTTTTATAAATGTACTACCAATATACAACAAGTGGTTTGAATTTACAATTGAATGTCGCAAAATTGATAATATTAATTTTGGCCGAAAGCATATGCAAGTTATCATCGTGTAAAAGCTGTATCCGAATTACAATGAAAACTTTAATTTTTATGAATGCCTTATGAATTGTACAACAACTGGTTTGAATATATATGTTAATGTTGGAAAATTGATAATATTAATTATGGCTGAGAGCATATGGAAATTGTCATCGTGGTAACCCAAAAATCGAATTTTAATATAATCATGAATTTTAATGAATGCAGTATCGATATACAACTGGTTTGAATTTATATATGAATTTTGCAAAATTGTTACGAGAAAAACGAGGACTGGGTTCAAAACTACGACTGCGTCAATCGAGGTCCCAGACGTTGTCCCTCGGCAGAGGCACGGCAGGGACTTCCTAATCCGATGCCCTGCGACGAACTCGACAGGGATTTTTCGCACGCGGTGCCTGGCGACGAACTCTATCAGGACTTTCTAATTACGGTACCCTGCGACAACCTCGACAGGGACTTTCCGCAAATACGGTGCCAGGGGACGACATCCCCGGGACTTTCTAAGAAGCCTTGCCCGTCCACGAACTCAGCGAGGACTTCCAAGACGCACTGCCTCGTGACGGACTCGAGCGGGACTTTATACGCGGGGCTCCGCCGAAAGCCCTGCCAAGTGTCGACTAGTCTACCGTCCAACCAAAATTCAATATTCAAACCCCACGATTCCACGGCAATAACGCGCAAAAAGAAACGAAATGGAACTGAACAACCCATAAACTCTACGAATATATTGAATACTGCGGAGCGATATTAACCTTAGACAACGCGCCCTATTCTGACGAAGTATTAAGCAAAATGTGGGTTGCCCTTAAGGGCCGAGAGCCTTCGAATTAAAAGAATGCAAAAAAAACACACGAGACGCACCTCCATAGCGGGTGCCCACAGCACACGCCAAGTACTGGCCGAGAATACCTTCATGAAACAGAAATAAGATTCACGAGTTTTACGCATTTGCACCAAGGAAACGCCCGTAACCATAATTATCACATATGGGTAAATGTGCGACGTAACCGAAACTGGCAGACGAAAAAGAGACGATGAAACGACAAAATTTTGGATTGCCCCGTAGGGGCCGAGAGCCTTCGAAATAAAAGATACAAAAAGCGCGCCACGCCTCCACAATGGGTGTCCTTAGCCGCCATGGCCAATAACCCAAACATAAGAAAAAATAATATTCAATAGTTCGGTGCACCCTCACGGGTGTCGGTGACCCAGATTCCTACCCGATCCTATCATGCCGGAACCACTGCGAAAGAGATGTAACGCGCCCTCTCGGTACCGACTAGTCGACCCAACTCTCTCTGTTTGTCCCTTTATTCGATCCTCCCTTTTATGTACGTCTCTGGTCATCTCGATTAATTTTTCGAACGCACTGCTTGGCCACACTGAAAAACCATAGACACTATATTCGTATGGGCCTGTCGTAACATTAAACGTACGGAAGGTAGCGCCCCGATAATCGCAGCGCCGCTCGACGGGAAACGCCCGAAGTCCATATGGAATTCATCCCTTCTCCGTCATATGAAATTCGTCCCAGCTAAATACTATTTTTGTGTATAAGGTGATATGAATTTTATAACTCGGTTCACCTCTATCGTTTTTCGTGATGAGACGAATTCTACACGGAGAAAACGAGATATACATGTATATTAGTACTCGATTAGATACACCAGGTACTGGCGCCTCGTCGCCTTTTCTCATATTAGCTGAAATGCACGCACCAGGTGTGCGGGGTCGCCGATTACGAGGTCCAGGTGTCGCGCGCCGTAGTTTTTCATCATACTAGCTGAAGCACATGCACTAGGTGTTCGACGTCGCCGTCCTCGAGGTCGACCTTGAAGGTCATTTCAAGGTCAAATCCGTTTGTCATCAGAATCAGTTTTAAGGTCATTTTAAGGTCAAGTGCATTTGACCTTGAAATGACCTTCAAGGTCGACCTCAAGGACGGCGACGTCGAACACCTAGTGCATGTGCTTCAGCTAATATGATGAAAAACTACGGCGCGCGACACCTGGACCTCGTAATCGGCGACCCCGCACACCTGGTGCGTGCATTTCAGCTAATATGAGAAAAGACGACGAGGCGCCAGTACCTGGTGTATCTAATCGAGTACTAATATATATGTATATCTCGTTTTCTCCGTGTAGAACTCGTCTCATCACGAAAAACGATAGAGGTGAACCGAGTTATAAAATTCATCTCACCTTATACCCAAAAATAGTATGTAGCTGGGATGAATTTCATATGACGGAGAAGGGATGAACTCCGTATGGACTTCGGGCGTTTCCCGTAGAGCGGCGCTGCGATTATCGGGGCGCTACCTTCCATACGTTTAATGTTCCGACAGGCCCATACGAATATAGTGTCTATGGTTTTTCAGTGCATGCCTCCACGAAACCGCGCTCAGCCGCACATAAACACTTTACCGTGGGTGATCCTTTTTCTCACAAATTCAACGCCACCTTCCGAATTGTTCTTATTCAGATTAATTCTTTTAATTAAGTAACATTATTCCCTCTGAGCTAATCAACAGCGATAGTAATATTACTTTTGTTTAAATTGTTTATTAATCCCCTTGAAGAAGGTTCAAGGACCCGAACGGTTAAGTGTATTTTTAATCAAGTAACATTATTCCCTCTGAGCGAATCAGTGGCGATAGCAATGTTACATTATTTAAATTATTTATTATTCTCCTTGATGAAGTTTCAAGGACGTGAACCAATTCGTTTATTTTTAATTAAGTAACATTATTCCCTCCGAGCGAATAAAAGGCGATAGCAATATTACTTTTGTTTAAATTGTTTATTAATCTCCTTGAAGAAAGTTCAAGGACCTAAACAGTTAAGTTTATTTTTCATCAAGTAACATCATTCCCTCTGAGCGAATCAAAGGCGATAGCCATGTTACTTTTATTTAAATTCAAGTCTCCTTGAAGAAGTTTCAAGGACGTGAACCGTTAAGTTTATGTTTAATTAAGTAACATTATTCCCTCCGAGCAAATCAAAGGCGATAGCAATGTCACTGTTATTTAAATAATTTATTAGTCTCCTTGACGAAGTTTCAGGGACGTGAACCGTTAAGTTTATTTTTAATTAAGTAACATTATTCCCTTTGAGCGAATCAACGGCGATAGTAATGTTACTTTTGTTTAAATTATTTATTAGTCTCCTTGAAGAAGTTTAAAGGACATGAACCGTTAAGTTTGTGTTTAATTAAGTAACATTATTACCTCTGAGCGAATCAAAGGCGGTAGCAATGTTACTTTTCTTTAAATTATTTATTAGTCTTCTTGAAGAAGTTTCAAGGACGTGAACCGTTAAGTTTATTTTTAATTAAGTAACATTATTCCCTTTGAGCGAATCAACGGCGATAGCAATGTTACTTTTGTTTAAATTATTTATTAGTCTCCTTGAAGAAGTTTCAAGGACGTGAACCGTTAAGTTTGTGTTTAATTAAGTAACATTATTCCCTCTGAGCGAATCAAAGGCGATAGCAATGTTACTTTTATTTAAATTATATATTAATCTGCTTGAAGAATTATCAAAGACGAGAGCAGTTAAATTCAATTTGATTAATTAACAATTTCAGTTTTCTGTAATAAGTCACGGACGGTAGCAATTTATGTTTAAACTGATTAAGGCGTATTTTGTTCGATAAAGAACCTCTACCACGAGACAAGTCCGAAAACACGAATCTTTTATTAATATTTATCAATTCATTTGATGACGATACCCGCATTTCGTCCACAGAAAGTTACACTCGCGAAAAGAAACAATGATGCTAATCAATTTGCGAGGAATCTAAGAATTACGGAAGAAAACTATTTATAACGTTGCTATCACGTTGTATTATGAACCCGGAACCTTTTTAAGGATCACTTCAGCCGACCACGCGAGCAAGAAACTATGTACGAATTCCGGAAGGCTGTTATCGAAAGAGAACGCGAAATTCGTCATTCCTGGACCTTCACCGATGCCCACCTGCCAAAGTCTAGAGCTCCTGCCGCTGCTGCACTGCACGAGAATGACCGTTCCTCGGCCGCCGTCGGCGATCATGCGGCGTCGCCCACCCCACGGTCCTCGAACGGCGCCCGCTAACCGGCTATAGTGACCACGTGGGTCCTCCGCGCTCCAGCCGACGATTCCCCTTTCCGCGCCCTTCTCCTACTATCTGTTCCCCTCACGCCTTCTGCAACCCTCGCCAAATTTCCAGATGCGATATCCCTCGCAAACACCCACTGTGTTGATGCGTTTATCAACACAATAGATGACCTTCTTTATTCCGCAACCGACCCACAAGGTGACGAAACCCGTCCACAACGTGAGCTCCGTTCACAATTATTGCCGAGAAATGAAACTACACAACATTATTTGCATTGAGAAACACAATATATTTATGAAATTACCAGAACGAGAACCTTCTAAGAAAACAAATAATGTACGTAAAATCTCCCTTCTCGGCGTTCTAACTTCTTTAATTAATTAAGCCGCATACGAAAACCTTTTCCAAATACAAAACTAAACTAGATGCCTTCGACCCGGATGCCTACAATTTTGGCTAAATTCGTATTGCAGTTCCCTGACGAAAGGCTGATGCTTCCGGGAATATTCTCATTTTAACACTGCAAGGAAAGAAGGCGGCAGAGGGTAGTTCTAGCATCGTTAGATTCGAGTAGTTTCTATACATATATCGTAACAATATCTTGTTCCTTAAATAGGGTGAATATGCCAATGAATGGACAGTTAAGCATTTTTCACACTTCGATCGATTGTAACTTTTGAATTCTTTGATGAAAATTTAATTATGATACCACTGTTATGACCGAAATTAGTAAAACTTACCTTCGACGAAGAAAGGGGTCGAATTAACCAAATAGTTAATTCTAAAGTTCTTTTAGTGAACGAGGGCTACTGTGTTGAGAAGAATTGATAGATAAATGTAACCAAAAATTAAAGGACTAATATTAACCTTATTTAATTTATTTAATTATTAATTTACAATAAATTATTAATTTGGATATAGAAATGGATGTTGGGGTGGTAAATAAACAGCTAATTTCCCGGTGGATGGCTCAGGTGGACATTGGGATTTTACTGTAACAATGACAAAAATAGAATAGTTAATAACCGATATGATGATTTTTGGGTTCGTGTTAGTTGAGGAAAAATTTAAGTAATAAGGAAATTGTTATATATATATAGTTTTTATATATGTAAAGTGTCAACTTTCCCGAAAATTCTCATTTTATGTTTTGTATATCTTAGTCCTAAGTTAGATATTAGCACTGAGCTTGCGAGGTTCCAGGACGTCCTGGATGCTGCACAGTCTTCCCTTCCAGATTCCGTGTTGATTATTTGAGGTGCTTTTAATGCAAGGGTTGGCGGGGACGGCTGTGTGGATCCAGATGTCATCGAGGGAACATGTCTCACTAGTCATCGTTCATCGTTTGACACATTCACGTCTGATCGGGGTGTAGCGTTGGTAAATTTTGTAAATGCTAACGGTTTTATTGTCACAAACGGACGCGCCCCGAGCGACTCTCCAGCGCACTATACATTCCTGGGAACCAATGGATTTAGCTGTGTCGACCTTGTGCTGATTTCGTCAAACTATGTACAGCTTGTGACAGATTTAGCAGTATGCACCGATTTACAGGGCTCGGACCACGCTCCGGTTACCTTACGGCTGAGTCTCTCCCCGAGAACCAGTGGGTTATTTTCCGAAATAAATAATGCATCAGCACCGTACAACAAACTCCGCTGGCGCCCGGATAGGGAGCCTCTGCTCCGTCGTATCCTCGAACCCACACCTGTTCTACCGCCATCTGCTGAATCTTTCACAACCTGCGAAATATATCTTTGGTTTTGTAATTCTGTGCATCGAGCGGCCGAGGACTCGGGCATGACTGTGACGGTTCGGCCATCTGAATCGAGATTAGCACATAACAATTGGTCCGATAAAGACTGTTTTACGGCACGTAGGGAACTGCGCACTGCGTTAAGACGTTTACGTGTATCAGGTTATGCGGAAAATGCAATACCTACCTTTTTAGAGCGTAAGCGGGTCTACCAATCATTGGTTGCCCAAAAGAAGGAGAGATTCCGGCTGAGAATCCGCGATACTTTTGCCAGAGTCAATGACTCAGCTGGCTTTTGGAGGGCAGTGAGGGAGTTAAGGGTGGGAGCGGTCAGGCGGGAGGTTATCTCCGCGGCTTCCTGGGGTGAATTTCTCCACGGAGTATATTCTCCCAGGATGGTCTCGGAGCTGGCTTTCTATGGGGTCGTCGACCCTACCCTTGATCTCCCTTTCACCTTTGGGGAGCTGTTGGCTGTTATTCGCAGTCTCGGAAGAGGCAAGTCGCCCGGATACGACGAAATATCGGGTGAATTTTACCAAGCACTCAGCCGCGACTGGCTCCTACTTTTGCTTGGACTTTACAACAAGATTTTGAACACAGAAGAGGTACCACAAGATTGGTCCCGCGTGCTTCTTGTAATGATGCACAAGAAGGGCTCGATGGACGATCCCTTAAACTATCGAGGACTTGCGATGGTTAACGTGTGCTTAAAAATCTTCACGCAATTGATATGTAATCGCCTCACGTCATGGGTATCTGCGCTTTCTATCCTTCCAGAGGAGCAATCAGGTTTCCGTAAGGGTCGTGGCACCATTGATAATATATTTACTGTATATGCAGCAGCACAAATTGCGCTTAGGCGTAAAGGCGGCAAGTTGTATGCGCTGTTCGTCGATTTCAAGCGTGCGTTTGACTCCTTGCCGCATAATCTATTATGGCAGAAACTACATAGCTTAGGAATCAGCGCTAAGATAATTAGAATTATCAAATCATTGTACGACAATGCGTCCTTATATGTACGCACACGAACAGGTCAATCGGAAACAGTTGAGGTATCGGAAGGCTTACTGCAAGGTGAGATCCTCAGTCCTCTTTTATTTATATTATTTATTTGTGATATCGTTAGCTATTTTCGTGAAAGAGGATGTAGAGACGTGGATGTCACACCGTTATTTGATTTGTTGATGCTTATGTACGCGGACGATCTAACAATTTTTGCATTTTCACCAGCGGATCTACGCCGTAAACTAACTATTCTCGCGGATTATTGTGATGCCCATGGACTCACGGTCCACACACATAAGACCAACATCGTTGTGTTTAAGCGGTCTGGCAGATCCTGTGCAAGCGACTCACGTTTTTATTATAAAGATGAACCGATAAGCGTAGTAAAGCGAGTGGCATATCTGGGCGTTGAAATTTCATCCACATCTCTTGGGCGTTCTGCCGTAGATGCGGCGGTAGCTAGAGCCATGGGTGCCATACGCTCCGTGCTGTCCATTCTGTATGCTGCGAAAGTTGATTCTTGGCAGGCTATACTTACGTTGCATAGGTCTTTAGTCCATTCTACGCTGTTATATTCGTCCCCTGTGCGGGCATTGCGTTACCTCGACGATTTAGAGAGGGTACAATTAAGATATTCTAAGTCTCTGTTCTCCCTCCCATCATCTACTCCGGGGTACGCTTTCAGGACTGAACTGGGGCTCCTTCCTCTGGCTTATAGTGTCGCGAAGCATACCGTAGGTTTTATTACTAGAATAATGGAAATGCCAGAAACAAGGATACCCAGAGTCCTTCTTCGTAGGCTCACGGAGTTGGCTATGAGGGACGGGGCGCAGGGCAGCGAATACAACTGGGCTCTGCAGGTGTCCGACCTGGTACAGGTAGACTCGAGGGAGCTCTGGTCTGATTTTGCTAGGGATTCCTGGAAATCTCGAAGTTCCACAGCATTATCCACTCTGGAGGCACGACTTAGGACGGCAGATCGGCACAGGACGGCAATATCATCTGTCCTTATACTAAATAAGGGAAACGTGGATAATGAGGGCTTCCTCGCTCACTTCCCACCTAGGGCTCCCCTTTCGTTTCTGCGAGCTAAATAGCAGGCCAGACTTTTGTCGGTGCATGCTTCTTGGTTCTCTGCCGGTAGGTTCGTCCTCCGACTGGACTCCCGAGGAGTATGCGCGTGCTGTGATCAGTACCGGTCGGAATCTGCTGAGCACTTGTTCTATCACGGGTCGTTACCGAGAATTTCTTAATTTACTTAGCAATAACGGGTTACATGCTACGAAGGCGATTTACTTATATTTAGTTAAAGTCAACAGGATTCGGCAGATCGCTTTGACACTTGATGTTGGTAACAGCGTTCAGTAGTTATAGCACTTAGAATATGCTTTGTATTTCTTCAACATGCGATTTTTGCGAATGCGTGTGTTACTGTTTATTTGGAAGTATATGCGAAATTATAAAAATTGTTTTTTTATTCCCTGTTTGCTGATATTTACGAGAGACGCGCTCTCCTTAATTATCCTTATAAATTATAAATTTGAAAGGATCAATAAACTACTACTATTACTAATACATATATATATTTATTTATTTTTATATGTAATTGGGGATAATACATTTTTTATTAAAATAAATACGAAGAAGAAGAAAACTATTTAAATACCTAACTGTCCCTATTAATCCTAGTCTGTCGGCTAACTAAGGTATTATCCCTTTCCTTTTTTTTTTAAATAATTAAAAGAAAAATTTATATATAAAGGGATTAATACGTTCGTCTCAAACAAAATTTAAATTATCAAAATAAAATTAATGCTAAAGCATCAATAAATAATTGATCGTTTCGGAGGGCCTTTTGTTTGTTTTAGGGAAAGGTTGTTAGTAAAGAAAGGTTTATATGTTTTATTGATACTCACTTTTTACGAAAATCTGGTGTTGATTAAATATGAGTATTTAGAACAGTTCCGCTTGAGGGAACGGTAAATGATGATGATGTTTTTAGCTTATAATTAGTTCCGCTGCACCAAAGGCGAGGGAACTGAGTATGATGATGATGTTAGAAAGTTCCGCTGCACCAAAGTGAGAGAACTGTTAAACGTTAATTCCGTTGCAGCAGAAGCGTGAGAATGGTGAATGAAGATTAGAAAGCTAATTTTAAGCAAGTTCCGCTGCACCTAAGTGAGAGAACTGTTTTGAGCTTTTAAATGTTTCGCTGCACCTTAAACGAGAGAACTGAGAATGATGATGATGTTGTTAGAAAGTTCCGCTGCACCAAAGTGAGAGAACTGTTAAACGTTAATTCCGTTGCAGCAGAAGCGTGAGAATTGTGACTGAACATTAGAAAGCTAATTTTAAGCAAGTTCCGCTGGACCTAAGTAAGAGAACTGTTTTGAGCTTTTAAATGTTTCGCTGCACCTTAAGTGAGAAAACAATTAAGTCTGTCTTTCCAGCATGTCCATAGATTAATTTATACTGCCTGCCCCACCGTGGAAAAGCTTCGGACTGGGAAGCGAGGGTATCTGGTTCGAGGAGGGTAGATCAAGTGACAATTTGTGAAAATTTTTCTGCCAATATCGAAATTCTTGATGTTGCAATAAATTTTCTCTTAATATTTTGGTTGATTGTTTTACAATTGTTTCGTATCAGTTTATACAAAAGTGAATGAAAGTTCTAGCGTTTATAGAACTGAAGTTATTTCAATAAAATGACTAAGCTTAAGAATTTTACCTTTGTTTGATATATAAAGATTCGGAATAATTTTGAAATTTAATAATTTACAATTATAGTTTCATAAATTTTTGTATAACTTTACAATAATTACGTTTAATATTACTTTTTATTAGTCATGATACTAATATTATTGATGCATTTGATTCTTAAATTTTCCTGAGATTATAAATTATGAATAATATAATTTTACATTATTTTCTGAGATTGTTTGTTGATATGGCTGTAAGATTTCCTTCTTTTATATATATATATATATTAATACAATTATTAATAATTATTTTGTATGAATGATCATTATCAACAATAGAAATATTAATTTCCCATTTGTTATAAGAAGTATATTGTTTATTTGTAATTTCTTTGGGTGATGCATTTTAATGTTATAAGAATAAAAATAGTCGTATATCAACGTATAGAAAAGTTTTGACAATTAGGAAATTAATATCTACATGTATTTTACTTTTTATTGGTTGATTTATAAATACGAAATAATCAATAAAGTTAAATTGCATGCACATGGGAACGCTATGTTGGCGCTTCCTGATCAAAGGATTATATTACGCCTTCGATTACGCATTCTTTTACGCGTTCGTAGCTTGCTTTATTGGAAATAATTTTTAAACGTATAAGATTTATAACAATTATATTAAACAGTTTTATTAATTGTTGACATGTTACGTGGAACGAGACACCACCATTAGAATCGACTCTGCTCTTTGTGACCGTGTAGTTCAACCTTTGATTTTATTTAATTATTAACCTCGTCTTCATACGTTTATAAAATAATCCGCTAAACCCCAATGAATAGACGGGTTAAATCAAATGGGACGTTTTCAGTACCAGTTTTGGATGGCTTTAAAACTTTGCTTTGATTTTACAAAATAATAAACACTGGAAGATCAATAGTACCGTAAATATTGTTTTGAATGTTCAAAGAACATAAAAATATGTATTTTGTTGCATGTTGTGCATCATACATTCATAAGAAATGGAAATATGTGGAAAATCGTCCATTCATTGGTAGTCGTCCATTCATTGGCATATTCACCCTATATTAAAATTGAAAATGAGCATTTGAAAACTTCGACCCCGACCGCAGGTCAGCCAAAGCACTGATAAATGAGCACCTCTTCTTCACACTGATGCTTAAAAAACGCGGTTTAGTCGAGTTTTTGACAGGTCGGGTTGCAGGAAATAAATTTTTTTATATGTGGGATACTTCGGTTTCCGTTTTTTACGACATTATCGTTGATTTTACGAAGAAATGAATAAAACCTTTTTTGTAGAGAATTCGATGTTCTATATTTTTTGTTTGAAACATTTTTTTTTACGATTTGTATTTTTTGTTAAAAAATGTAAAAACGTGTTTTTTGAGCGTTTTTTTGTTAAACCTCCCCATAATCTAGTATGCATTGTCTCCAAAAACTAATCAGATCTAAGTTTGACCAAGAGAAACCCAAATCCGTTTGTATTTTTTAAATTCGTCCTGCCAGTCGCGAGATATTGCGTATACAAAATTTTGCCCACGGACGGACGGACGGACGGACGTACAACCTAACGGACACCAATTTTTTTATTGTTGCTTTGGGTTCCTTAGGGCCTGAAACGTCGACATTTGATGAAAAACTGTAGGGTAATTTTTTGGCGGGAACTGACCAAATTCAATACTTCGCCAGACCTATGGTCTGGGTCGAAGTAATAAATAAATAATACTTCGTATTAAATCAATGTCCGATAAATGAAAGTATGGACGGGGAATTTAATTTATGAAAGCTACTTTTGAATCTCTCTAATTACTCAATCATCTGATAGCCGGTTTAGTGCTGCCCCTTTTTCCAAAAAAGATGTTTACTTAATTTAACTTACTTTCACTCATTTTAACTTAATTTAACTTAATTTAACTTACTCTAATTTATCCTAACTTAATTTAACTTAATTCAACTTACTCTAAATTATCCAAACTTAATTTAGCTTAATTTTACTTAATTTAATTTACTTTTTACGACCCCGGAATCTCAACATTCACAACGCAATGTAGGATATCTAAAAAATTAGCGCCTTCACAGCAGTCCTCCCTTTATATCAAAGAATATACTTATTCCCCGGATAAAGCCTCCCGGCAAGACAAAGTCTATAATTGTAAGGCACTCCGACCGCCATTGCTCAAAATCACAAAACCAAAACTCAAAGAACCATACGAAACGTCATTATAAAATTAGCGCTTCGAACAGCGGTCCCCCCTTATAGTGATCATTATCGTTCCCCAGATAAAGCCTCCCGGCAAGACAAAGTCCGTTTCGGTACGGAGCGGTAATCCCTCGCCACGGGTCAGAACAGTCCCTTGCAAAAATTAGCGCCACGAACGACAGTCCCCCCTATTATGGAACTATACCAACCCGTGGTTTGGAGCCATATAAAAAAAAAACCAGCGCCACTACAGCGGTCCCACCATTTACCCCTTGATATGACCCCCGCGAGTAACAGTGCCAAGACAAAATTAGCAGCACGCTCGACAGTCCCCCCCCCCCCCCGTTATAGGCTCTGCTGCACCACTTCGGATTGATTCTCGCGCAGATCTACAGCTGTAACGTGTTGCCACGTTACATACCCTCCCCCCTGGACCATGGCCGGCGAGAGGCCCCTTCGCGCTCCCTTCCCACTTGTTTAGAATGTACCAACCAGATGAACATCAGTAAGATCGAGACAATTTGAACATTACAAAAGACATGCATTTAGAACCAATATTATTTTATTAACAGGTTGAGGGTGAGTACTCACATCAAGGCACCTCATCTTACGTTGAGCCAGCCACCTCGTGAACCTCTTCAGAAGAACGCTAGCCTGGGTGCTGAGTGCTCAGGTTAGTTGCCTACAAGTTGACTTCTGTGAATGTAATAAAAATAGTAATAAGAGGTCGGGAAGGAGGGATAAGGATATTTGGTGTTTTCTCTTCCTTCCTCTGAATTTCTTTTATTTTATATCTGCTACATAATATAGAAACGGGAACCCAACAAAATAATTTTCGCATGTTTTATGTCAGACGACAGCCAAGCGCCATTCTCCTAATCTATAGATTAATGTTCTACTGTGCTTTAACTGTCCCTTGTTTGAGCCGGTGGAAGCCGGTAACAGAAAAAACAGGTCATTTCTGGGCGCATTGGCACGGAAAACATAAAAGAACAAAAGGAAAGAGAGAAAAAAAAGAAAAACAGGCGTTAGGTTCGATCGTCCCTACGGTAGCACAGTCTGACCAGATAAATCGCGCACATATCACTGCACTTGGCGGTCTTCCTCTTCACCGTGGCGTCTTGGCTCCTTAGCGCTGATGGTGCTTCGCTCTTGAGGACTTGGGCGAATGAAATCGCCCGGGGTCAGGATGGTAGACCCGGGAACTTACGACCCAATGACCTGATATATGGCCCCTCCTGCCTCCAGGCTACTGTGCACCTTGGACAGTGGGCCAACGTAATGTTCCTCAAGCCACAGCGACGGCAGACAATACGCTTGGGAGCCGGGCACTTTGAGAAGGCATGCTCCGAGATCCCGCAGTTCCAACAACCGGTGAAGCTCGGGAGGACCTCCACTGGTTCACGGTGTCCCGGTATATCATAGAAGCCGATAAAATCGGCATCGGCTTCCGTGTTTCGGCCGCGGATCCGAGTGACAGCTCGTTTTGGTCGTGGACAACTGCTTTCGGCTGTTGTCGGGGCGGTTGTGGAGGGAATCCTTATCTCCTGGGCCGGTTCGATGTCCCTAGGTTGTGGCGGAGTGGCTTCGTCCTGTGTAGCCGCGTCGACCTTGGCGGTAACCGGTGTCTGCGCTGCTCTGTCCTGAGTGGGTGGGAAATCCCGGATAAATAGGTGCCCTACTCCAGCATCCTGTGTGGCAATTCGGGGAACCTTCCCCAAGCATCCCGGAGCCCAGCCATGACGACGACGCATCTCTTCGCGTCCCTGGCGGTAGACCTTATACAAGGCGTATACGAGGTCGGGTTCCTCCTCGTACCACTGGGCTATGAGTTCCCGAAAGGCTTCCAAGAGGGCACGAATGTACGTCTCGGGATCAGTTCACGGGTCCTTCCCGGCAGGGGGCGAGTCTCCGTCCTCAGATGAACTGTCGTCGCTGATCACAAAGACTATTGGGGTGTGCCCCGGTGTCTTCCTCGTAGTCCCGTTGAATGTCGATGGCCGTGGCGCAGAGTTCTCCTGCGGTGAGGAGGGCTCACATGAGGCAGCGTCCGGATCCGGAACGGGAAAGGGGTTATTCCCGGGATTGCATCGTGTCATTTTTTTTTGTTTCTATTGCTGAGGTTGTGGTAGCCGTGATTTTTACGATATCTGGAATTTATGGTCGGTGAACGTTAGCCTGTGAGGAATGAGAATGAGAGACTTGTGAGTTAGGTATAATAGAAATAGGTGCGTGATAGGGCTTTAACTTTTCGACGTGTTTCTTGAAAACCCTCCGACCCGCGTCATCAGTTATCTCGCAAACCCGGGGCGAGAGTACTTTCGTGACGGTGTAGGGGCCTCGGTACTTAGGGGCAAGTTTCGAAGCAACATTTTTCTCGGCGGATGATCAGACGAATTGACGCGCCAAGACTCGATCCCCAAATTCATACGTTCGTTATCACCGCCTCCGGTCGCAGTAACGTGACTGACGTGCGTGAGCCTTCGCTATGTTTTTAACTACTAACTCTCGAAGTTGCGAGATTTTAGTTGCCCTCTCCAACCATCCCACCTCTTTCTGCTTCTACACGGCGCCTGTACGCTTTTGACCGCAGGCGGGTCCCGGCTCAAGTTCAAAAATGCCGGCGAGAACCCTGTGGACGCATGTACCGCCGTGTTATACGCGAAACGAAACTCGGGGATGTGATGATCCCAATCACGATGATCAGAACCCAAGTAGGACACGATCATCGTCTTAATTACCCAATTTACCAGTTCCACGGGATTCGCCTGGGGATGGTACGGAGGTGTGATTGAGTGATGGATGTTATATTCCATTGCGAGATCCTCAATTGTGCGATTTATTCATTCCGACCTGTTATCTGTCAACAACATATGTGGCGATCCCCATCGGCACAGAACGGTATCTTCAAATGCGTCTCGAATTTTCTTACCGTTAGCCCGTCGTAATGCGGTCAATTCCACCCATTTTGTAAAAAGATCTTGCATGACCAATATATACGAGAACCCGGATTTACTGCGCGGTAAAGGCCCGATGATATCGGCAGCAACCACTGCCCACGGCTCCTCTATTTTACGAGACCCCATGAGCCCTACGGGCAAGGCCTGTTCTACCTTAGTAAACTGACACGTTTGACATCGCCGACAGTAATCTGCAACGTCGCGGTACATACCCGGCCAGAAATAATCCGTAAGTATCCGGCGGTAAGTTTTCACAACCCCTAAATTCCCGGCGCAAGGGTTATCGTGAAATTCCTTCAGGATCAGCGCGCGATCGCCCACCGGCAGCACTAGTTTCCATTCTTTTAAATCATCTACCATTGAGGAGGTTCGTGGGTTTGGAATAAGTTTATAAAGACGATTCTCGACTATGCGCCAATGGGGAAAGTTAGTAGGGCTGTCTCGCACTCGATTCAGGCGTTGCGTATACTAGGTGTCTTCCTCATTCGACAGTGCATTAATCATAAGTTCTGCGGGGGTAGAATATTCGTATAAACGTGATAACGCGTCCGGCACGTAGTGCAGGGCGCCTTTGCGGTGAACTATTTCGAAGTCGTACGACAGTAGTCGTAAGGACCAAAGCGCTAACCTTCCCGACGGATTTTTCAGTTTTCGTATCCAGCGTAAACTGTTATGATCCGTAATGACGGTAAAGCGGTATCCTTCCACGTGCCCCCGGAATTTCTCGATAGCTTAAATTACCGCAAGGCACTCTTGTTCCGTAGTGCTATAGTTACGTTCTGCATCGGTCATGGTTCGGATCGCGTAGGCGATAACGTGTTCCTGGCCGTCCGTCGTCTGGGTTAACACGGCCCCAGGCCTACCGAACTAGCATCGGTCTGTATTACGAAAGGCAAGGAGAAATCGAGGCGGATCAGAGTGGGAGTGTTACTAAGGTGATTAATAATCCTCGAGAACGATACCCGTTGCTCTTCTTCCCATACCCACGAACGGTTCTTCTTTAGCAAGGCAATTCCGTTATCCTTCGGAGTTATCGGTAGCTTAAGATTTTTGAGGAGCGGTAGCACTGAAGGACCGAGAAAAGTCCCCGAAACCCCCGTATCAATGAGCGCACTCAAGGGGTGTCCTAAAATCGAGATCGTGACGCACAGAAGGGACGGCAGATGGACGCAAGGGTGTCCTCGGTTCTCTCGCGAGGTGGCTGAGTACCAAACCGCGGGTTTCCGCCTGTCGGTAATATACGTCGCTCGTCGCGGGCCTGATTATGACTGTTACCAGTACGGGAGTCTGGAATAGGATTTGCGCGTAAATCCAAGGCGGCTAATTCGGTCGAAATACCCGTGTATCATGTAATCGAGTGGATCCTTTCGGAACGGATTTTGGTAAGAGACCTCCTCTGGCCGAGCTTCTCCGTCAGTCGCGTGCTCGGAATGTCCATAATACGCGGGGGTTTCATATGCCTGGTCCTCGAGTGAATATTGCGGATCTCTTACCCACGCGAGATTATTCAGACCTGGGGGTCTTCGGCGTATATTCAGTGGGTCTCGCGGTTCGAAACGGCGAGCTTCATGATCGCGTCGAAGGGGTCGGTAAGCAGGGCATTGGGGAACTACCTGCTGGAGGAGTGGACGATATGAATTCGCGACCTTTATTGACTCTTCGGGCCTAATCGTGCTCGAAGTCTCGGAAGATTCTCCAATCATTCCGGGAAGCCCGGAACCACTGGAGCGCTACGCCTTCCAGGAAGAAGGGCAGGCATCTGAGAACGCATCGTCCGGAATAGCCACTATCTCGCGACCTTCCTTTAACCCAGTCAGAAACGCAATTCCATCTTCACACGCACGACCCGAAAATCTCATTCCCCAACGTCGCGTTACATTGAAAGCGGTTTGTACCATCGCGGCGCGATCCGGCCCTTCGTTACGCGCCTGAGCCTGAGCTCTGGATCCGCATGGTCCATGGCCACGGACGCCTACCTCCGGACACTGATCGTCATCGTGATACTCGACATAGCTCCTAGGAGCGCTCGGGTTGCCGCCTCGAAATCGATACTGGTCACCCCGAGTTCGGTAACCATTTTCGCGATCACCGTGCAAAGGTTCACAATTGTAACGGTAACCGTCGGTATTCTCTCATTGATTACAACGTCCATCACGTATCCCGATAACATCCTCATTTTCAATAGAGCGGATATTTCCCAATGGTTCGGCCGGCATAAAATGTCAAAGCCGTGCCTCCCTTCCTATCTCGAAATCCTGGCGCTCACCGTAATAATCATTACCATCGTTGTCGGTGGCCTCGTGCCCGACATTACTAATATCGCGTCTGCGTTTATTACCCTCCATCACGTTACCGCCGGCGCTTATGTCCTGATCAGGGTTACCGCCACAATATTGCGCGTGTATATTCGGATTCACCGGTCGAGGTACCTGAGTACTATTAGCGTAACCGGGCGCGCAGATCAGTCAACGCACCATCCACGGATAAGCAACGTTGGGAAAGTTCCGCCCGTAATTCCCTCTGGGATAGTCCCTCCGCCCATTCTTGCCTATTTAGACCGTCCATGGCTACGAGATCACTCTGAGACAAACCCGTCACTTACGAGGACCCCACTTTAAGGGTGCCCATAACCCTCCAAAAAGCTTACGCGAGTCCACCCACGAGCCCGTAAGGTTCTGAAGAAACTCGATAGCCAAATAATAAAAAAAATCACTCTGAGGCGGTATCCGAGCACAAAGCACTTGAATGATAAGAAAATAAAATATGGTTTTCCCTAAAACAAATAGTGATTGTAAGTCGTGGCATGTTACGAATTAGAAAGTGGCCCGCTCATCGCGTCAAAGGTCGCCGGATGACTCGCATCTTAATTATTGGTGTCTGTCCGTTTATCATTATTATTAAAATTTACTTTTTTTTTTCATTTTTCACGAAGTCCCAAACTAAACTAGAATTTCGCCTCAGAGCTGTAGAAACTCCTAATTATTCATTCATTACTCATAGTTCTCAATAACAGTACAACATAAGCAATATTAGCAACTCGCACAAATTATATTTTGAATAAAATTTACTTCAAATAATAAAATATACTTAAAACTAGGATTCATCTGGCCGCCACATTCACGAAACTTTAGAGGACTGAAGTGCCTTTCTCTTTAACGGAAACCGAGTAACACTATGATACGGGCTACCACAAGTCGCTCTAAACTAAATCACTAAAATACCAAGAAATGACAAAAACCAATATGAAACGAACCTAAAAACTCCGAATGTCGACTAAAATTCATATACATAACCCAAAATTTTTGTTACTGCGCTGCCCCACGTTAGGCGCCAAATTGCAACCCCCCCCCCCCCAAAAAAAAACGAATCTCAAAATAGCAAAATTGTTAATATTAATTATGTCCGAGAACATATAGAAGTTGTCCTCGTGTTAACCGAAGTACAAAATTTCAATGAAAACATGAATTCTTATGAATGTCATATCGATATACAAGAACTGGTTTGAATTTACATGTGAATGTCGCAAAATTGATAATAGTAATTTGGTCCGAAAGCATATGGAAGTTATCATCGTGTAAAAGCTGTATCCGATTTACAATAAAAACTTAAATTTTTATGAATGCCTCATGGATTGTACAACAACTGGTTTGAATTTATATGTGAATGTTGGAAAATTGATAATATTAATTATGGCCGAGAGCATATAGAAATTGTCATCGTGGTAACCCAAAAATCGAATTTTAATGTAATCATGAATTTTTATGAATGCAGTACCGATATACAACAAGTGGTTTGAATTTACAAGTGAATGACGCAAAATCGATAATATTAATTTTGGTCGAAAGCTTATGGAAATTTTCATCGTGGTAAGCCAAAAATCGAATTTTAATGTAATAATGAATTTTTACAAATGCCATATAGATATCGATAACTAGTTTGAATATACATGTGAATGTTGCAAAATTGATAATATTAATTGTTGCCCAAAGCATATGGAAGTTATCATCGTGTGAAAGCTGAATAAGAATTTCAATGAAAACATCAATTTCTACCAATCCCTTATCGATATACAACACCTGGTTTGAATTTATATGTGATGGGTGAAAAATTGATAATATTAATTGTGGCTGAGAGCAAGTGGAAATTGTCCTCGAGGTAACCCAAAAATCGAATTTTAATGTAATAATGAATTTTAATGAATTTTCTCTTTCATCATGTACGACATCTCTGCCTTGTATATGTTCATTTCTATAATTGTTTTCACAACGAACAAATTCATTCCAATATTCATTTCTAAGATTATTCTCACGACGAACAAATTCATTTCGATTTACCTGATTCGTTGCGTTATATTCTGTAGAACGGTAGGTATCATCATCATTTTCATATTCCAAATAGGCAGCTTCATCTCGAGCAACATTCGAAGTAGCATTATTATTCCGAATTTCAGTAGTATAGTTCCCTGTAGTGTGTAGGTTATTTCGAACTTCATCGTTTTCTTCTAATAATGGTCGGAGAATTTGAATTGTATCTTGAAAAAAATGAGTGGCATCATTAATATTTGTATTCCTAGTACTGTCATTTTCGATAATTTGCAGGTTATTTTGAACATTTATGTTTTCAGTAGTGTAATTTTCTATAGATTGTAGGTTATTTTGAACGTCATTATTGACTCTTGGGAAAGGTTGATTGTATTGGATTATATATAAATGTCCTCTAACCATTTATCAGTTTGATCTGCTACGTGTAAACGTTTAATTATGTCCACTTTATATCCGTAAGTAGGTACTTTCAATCGTATAGCAATCTCTATGAGAGCGACATTTTTTAATACAGTAGGATCCATCACGATATTACGAATTACAGATACGATCCAATATCTACTATTCGTCTGAAATGGAGAAAAGATCTGAATTGATTCACGTCTATATCTGAAGTTGTACTGACGTCTCACTCTTATCTTCCTTTAATTCACAGTAAATCTTCGTTTCGTATTTAATTGATATTGATTGTATAAGGCATGCAACCTGAAGAGTTGTATCCCACTTCTGAATTGTAAATAATAACTACGTCAACAAACTGATTCTTCATAACTTAGGTTTATTCTCTTCTTCATTACAAAACTGATTGACAAGCTGCCAAAGCTTCTTCTCGCAATGCTTCTTTTTTCTTAAAACATTCGAATACATACATTCAAATATCCTTACAAAAACATATTAATGAAAACATGAATTTTTATGAATGCAGTATCGATATACAACAACTGGTTAGAATTTACAAGTGAATGACGCAAAATCGATAATATTAATTTTGGTCGAAAGCATATGGAAGTTATCATCGTGTAAAAGATGAATCAGAATGACAATGAAAACTTCAATTGTTATGAATGCCTTATGGATTGTACAACAACTGGTTTGAATTTACAGGTGAATGTTGCAAAATTGGTAATATTAATTTTGGCCGAAAACATGTGGTAGTTATCATCATGGTAACCCAAAAATCGAATTTTAATGAAAACATAAATTCTTATGAATGCCATATCGATATACAACAAGTGGTTCGAATTTACATGTGAATATTGCTAAAATTGATAATATTAATTATGGCCGAAATTATTTAGTAGTTGTCCTCGTGTTAACCCAAGTACCAAATTTCAATGAACACATAAATTTTTATGAATGCCATATCGATATACAAGAACTGGTTTGAATTTATATGTGAATGATGCAAAATTGATAACATTAATTATGGCCGAGAACATATGGAAGTTGTCCTCGTGTTAATCCAAGTACCAAATTTCAATGAAAACATGAATTCTTATGAATGCCATATCGATATACAACAAGTGGTTCGAATTTACATGTGAATATTGCAAAATTGATAATATTAATTATGGCCGAAATTATATAGAAGTTGTCCTCGTGTGAACCCAAGTACCAAATTTCAATGAACACATGAATTTTTATTAATGCCATATCGATATACAAGAACTGGTTTGAATTTATATGTGAATGTTGCAAAATTGATAATATTAATTATGTCCGAGAACATATAGAAACTGTCCTCGTGTTAACCCAAGTACCAAATTCCAATGAAAAAATGTATTTTAAAGAATGCAGTATGGATATACAACAACTGGTTTGAATTTATATGTGAATTTTGCCGAATTGATAATATTAATTATGTCAGAGAACATATAGAAGTTGTCCTCGCGTTAACCCAAGTACCAAATTTCAATGAAAACATGAATTTTTATGAATGCCTTGTCGATATACTAGAACTGGTTTGAATTTACGAGTGAATGTTGCATAATTCATAATATTAATTTTGGACGAAAGCTTATGGAAATTTTCATCGTGGTAACCCAAAAATCGAAATTTAATGTAAACATGAATTTTAATGAATGCAGTATCGTTATACAACAACTGGTTTGAATTTATATGTGAATGTTGCAAAATTGATAATATCAATTATGTCCGAGAACATATAGAAGTTGTCCTCCTGGTAACCAAAGTACCAAATTTCAATGAAAACATGAATTTCTATGAATGCCTCATCGATATACAACAAGTGGTTTGAATTTACATGTGAATGTTGCAAAATTGATAATATTAATTTTGGCCGAAAGCATATGGAAGTTATCATCGTGTAAAAGCTGTATCACAATTACGATGAAAACTTCAATTTTTATGAATGCCTTATGGATTGTACAACAACTGGTATGAATTTATATGTGAATGTTGCAAAATTGATAATATTGATTATAGCCGAGCGCATATGGAAATTGTCATCGTGGTAACTCAAGTACCAAATTTCAATGAAAACATGAATTTTTATGAATTCCATATCGATATTCAAAATCGAATTTTAATGAAAACATGAATTTTTATGAATGCCTCGTCGATATACAACAACTGGTTTGAATTTATATGTGAATTTTGCCGAATTGATAATATTAATTATGTCAGAGAACATACAGAAGTTGTCCTCGCGTTAACCGAAATACCAAATTTCAACGAAAACATGAATTCTTATGAATGTCATATCGATATACAAGAACTGGTTTGCATTTATATGTGAATGCTGCAAAATTGATTATATTAATTATGTCCGAGAACATATGGAATTTGTCCTTGTGTTAACGGAAGTACCCAATTTCAATAAAAATATGAATTTTTATGAATGCCATATCGATATACAACAACTCGTTTGAATTTACATGTGAATGTTGCGAAATTGATAATATTAATTTTGGACGAAAGCATATGGAAGTTAGCATCGTGTAAAAGCTGAATCAGAATGACAATGAAAACTTCAATTTTGATGAATGCCTTATGGATTGTACAACAACTGGTTTGAATTTATATGTGAATGTTGCAAAATTGATAATATTAATTATGTCCGAGAACATATAGATTTTGCCCTCGTGTTAACCCATGTACCCAATTTCATTGAAAACATGAATTTTTATGAATTCCATATCGATATACAAGAACTGGTTTGAATTTACGAGTGAATGTTGCATAATTCATAATACTAAATTTGGACGAAAGCTTATGGAAATTTTCATCGTGGTAAGCCAAGTACCAAATTTCAATGAAAACATGAATTTTAATAAATTCACTATCGATATACAACAACTGGTTTGAATTTACAAGTGAATGTTGCATAATTCATAATTTTAATTTTGGAAGAAAGCATATGGAAATTGTCATCGTAGTAACCGAAGTACCAAATTTCAATGAAAACATGAATTCTTATGAATGCCATATCGATATACAACAACTGATTTGAATTTACATGTGAATGTTGCAAAATTGATAATATTAATTTTAGACGAAAGCATATGGAAGTTATCATCGTGGTAACCCAAAAATCGAATTTTAATGTAATCATGAATTTTAATGAATGCAGTTTCGATATACAACAACTGGTTTGAATTTATATACGAATTTTGCAAAATTGCTAATATTAATTATGTCCGAGAACATATAGCAGTTGTCCTCGTGTTAACCCAAATACCAAATTTCAATGAAAACATGAATTCTTATGAATTCCATATCGATATACAAGAACTGGTTTGAATTTACGAGTGAATGTTGCATAATTCATAATACTAAATTTGGACGAAAGCTTATGGAAATTTTAATCGTGGTAGGCCAAGTACCAAATTTCAATGAAAACATGAATTTTAATAAATTCACTATCGATATACAACAACTGGTTTGAATTTACAAGTGAATGTTGCATAATTCATAATTTTAATTTTGGAAGAAAGCATATGGAAATTGTCATCGTAGTAACCGAAGTACCAAATTTCAATGAAAACATGAATTCTTATGAATGCCATATCGATATACAACAACTGATTTGAATTTACATGTGAATGTTGCAAAATTGATAATATTAATTTTAGACGAAAGCATATGGAAGTTATCATCGTGGTAACCCAAAAATCGAATTTTAATGTAATCATGAATTTTAATGAATGCAGTTTCGATATACAACAACTGGTTTGAATTTATATACGAATTTTGCAAAATTGCTAATATTAATTATGTCCGAGAACATATAGCAGTTGTCCTCGTGTTAACCCAAATACCAAATTTCAATGAAAACATGAATTCTTATGAATTCCATATCGATATACAAGAACTGGTTTGAATTTACGAGTGAATGTTGCATAATTCATAATACTAAATTTGGACGAAAGCTTATGGAAATTTTCATCGTGGTAAGCCAAGTACCAAATTTCAATGAAAACATGAATTTTAATAAATTCACTATCGATATACAACAACTGGTTTGAATTTACAAGTGAATGTTGCATAATTCATAATTTTAATTTTGGAAGAAAGCATATGGAAATTGTCATCGTAGTAACCGAAGTACCAAATTTCAATGAAAACATGAATTCTTATGAATGCCATATCGATATACAACAACTGATTTGAATTTACATGTGAATGTTGCAAAATTGATAATATTAATTTTAGACGAAAGCATATGGAAGTTATCATCGTGGTAACCCAAAAATCGAATTTTAATGTAATCATGAATTTTAATGAATGCAGTTTCGATATACAACAACTGGTTTGAATTTATATACGAATTTTGCAAAATTGCTAATATTAATTATGTCCGAGAACATATAGCAGTTGTCCTCGTGTTAACCCAAATACCAAATTTCAATGAAAACATGAATTCTTATGAATTCCATATCGATATACAAGAACTGGTTTGAATTTACGAGTGAATGTTGCATAATTCATAATACTAAATTTGGACGAAAGCTTATGGAAATTTTAATCGTGGTAAGCCAAGTACCAAATTTCAATGAAAACATGAATTTTAATAAATTCACTATCGATATACAACAACTGGTTTGAATTTACAAGTGAATGTTGCATAATTCATAATTTTAATTTTGGAAGAAAGCATATGGAAATTGTCATCGTAGTAACCGAAGTACCAAATTTCAATGAAAACATGAATTCTTATGAAGGCCATATCGATATACAACAACTGATTTGAATTTACATGTGAATGTTGCAAAATTGATAATATTAATTTTAGACGAAAGCATATGGAAGTTATCATCGTGGTAACCCAAAAATCGAATTTTAATGTAATCATGAATTTTAATGAATGCAGTTTCGATATACAATAACTGGTTTGAATTTATATACGAATTTTGCAAAATTGCTAATATTAATTATGTCCGAGAACATATAGCAGTTGTCCTCGTGTTAACCCAAATACCAAATTTCAATGAAAACATGAATTCTTATGAATGCCATATCGATATACAATAAGTGGTTCGAATTTACATGAGAACGTTGCAAAATTGATAATATTAATTATGGCCGAAATTATATAGAAGTTGTCCTCGCGTTAACCGAAATACCAAATTTCAACGAAAACATGAATTCTTATGAATGCCATATCGATATATAACAAGTGGTTTAAATTTACATGTGAATGGTGCAAAATTGATAATATTGATTATGGCCGAGAGCATATGGAAATTGTCATCGTGGTAATCCAAGTACCAAATTTCAATGAAAACATGAATTTTTATGAATGCCTTGTTGATATACTAGAACTGGTTTGAATTGACGAGTGAATGTTGCATAATTCATAATATTAGTTTTGGATAAAAGCTTATGGAAATTGTCATCGTGGTAACCCAAGTTCCAAATTTCATTGAAAACATGAATTTCTGTGAATGCCTTGTCGATATACTAGAACTGGCTTGAATTGACGAGTGAATGTTGCATAATTCATAATATTAATTTTGGACGAAAGCTTATGGAAATTGTCATCGTGGTAACCCAAAAATCGAAATTTAATATAAACATGAATTTTAATTAATGCAGTATCGATATACAACGACTGGTTTGAATTTATATGTGAATGTTGCAAAATTGATAATATCAATTATGTCCGAGAACATATAGAAGTTGTCCTCCTGCTAACCAAAGTACCAAATTTCAATGAAAACATGAATTTCTATGAATGCCTTATCTATATACATCAAGTGGTTTGAATTTACATGTGAATGTTGCAAAATTGATAATATTAATTTTGGCCGAAAGCATACGGAAGTTATCATCGTGTTAAAGCTGTATCAGAATTACGATGAAAACTTCAATTTTTATGAATGCCTTATGGATTGTACAACAACTGGTATGAATTTATATGTGAATGTTGTAAAATGGATAATATTGATTATGGCCGAGCGCATATGGAAATTGTCATCGTGGAAACTCAAGTACCATATTTCAATGAAAACATGAATTTTTATGAATTCCATATCGATATACAAAATCGAATTTTAATGAAAACATGAATTTTTATGAATGCCTTGTCGATATACAAGAACTGGTTTGAATTTACATGTGAATGTTGTAAAATTGATAATATTAATTTTGGACGAAAGCATATTGATGTTATCATCGTGTAAAAGCTCGATCAGAATTACAATGAAAACTTCATTTTCTATGAATGCCTAATGGATTGTACAACAACTGGTTTGAATTTATATGTGGATGTTGCAAAATTGATAATATTAATTATGGCCGAGAGCATATGGAAATTGTCATCGTGGTAACCCAAAAATCGAATTTTAATGAATGCAGTATCCCAGATAGCACATGATATCATACGAATATCCCAATTTGATACTGATTATCCCATTAATATACCTAATATTCTGAGGATATTCTAAGTATATATACGATATTTCCGGGATATACAGAGGACATTAGCAACCGAATGTTATATTTCGTAGATTTTTCGTAGATTCGACGAATATTCGACTCTTATCCTAAATATCCTGTAGAGCTACGCGATATTTCTGGAATCTACAGAGGATGTCGTCAACAGAATGTTATATTTCGTAGATTTTTCGTAGATTCGACGAATAATTGACTTTTATCCTAATTAGAATCTTCGAATATTCGGATTTCATCCTAAACATTCTGAAAATACGCGGTATTTCCCGAACATACACGGAGAAAAATAATTGGCTGGCGCAATCACTAAAGTAGTAAAATTTACTAATTAGATAGTAAAATTTGACCTAGTCATCTCCAGTTGGTAGCATTTACTATCGTTAGATAGCAAGCTTCTGAGATGCACGGTTTTTACTAACTAGATAGTACCGTCAGACACTTTTAAAATGTTTACATCCACGTGTTTGACAGTTGGAAATACTATCTGTATGTTTCTTTATCGTGCACACATGCGCGCTATTTTCCTCTCTCACTCTTTTCCCATTGCGAACAGTTCCATCAGAGCGTCATAACCTACAACAGTTATATCAGCTGATCAGCTCGCATGGGAGGTATTTCAAAGATACAAGAATTTAAATGTAATTCCTTCTTTCGAATTGAGTTATATTAACAATGTGAGACTTCAGGTCTAATTCCTTCTTTCGGTGGGACTTTTTTCAACGATATAAGAATTTAGGTCTAATTCCTCTTTTCGATGGGAGTTGTATCATCGATATAAGAATTTAGACCTAATACCTTCTTTCGATGGGAGTTACATACTGACCTAAATTCGAATATCTTTGATGTAACTCCCATCGAAAGAAGGGTTTAGATTTAAATTCTTACATCGTTTATTATTATAATGGGATAAAGTCAAATGTAGTTTTTTAATCATTTATTGGTCATTTCTGTAGATCTAAATGTCTCGAAAGCATAGAATTAGAAAATTAATAGTATATTGTTGAAAAATTGATTGTTCATTATCAATTGTCCCATTTGATTGGAAAGAACTTTTCAAAGTCACTAAACAGTCAACATATGTCATTATAATTACTTATATTATAATGTCGTCTTCAAAAATATTATTATTTAATAAAGTTTGAAGAATTCTCAATGTAGTATTCCATATTATCATGTGTATATGTTTAACATATATCTACCCAAAATTTCCTGTCTTCATTTTTGAACAATATATATTTAATTTTCTACGTATGTGCCTTCAAGACTTTTAGATATAAAAAATAACAAATAAATACTTTAAAAACTACATCTTGACTTTATTCCATTACAATAATCAACGATATAAGAATTTAGATCCAATTCCTTTTTTCAATGGAAGTTATATCAACGATATAAGAATTTAAGTCAGCTAATTCCTCTTTTCGATGGGAGTTTTATCATTCAAGTAGAGGGGCTAGGGGGGTCTGGCTCCCCCCACCCTACCTCCCATCGATGATAGTGTGATGGAAAAATTGCGCAAGTGGGCCGTCAGAAGGTCAGGAGTGAAAGGAGGTTATTATAAACAATTTCATGTATTGTTATTACAAATTTCGAAAGCTGTGAAGGTCGAAAAACATAGGTAATTTAATGCGTTACATTGTCGAATGAAAAGAGAAGGTAAAGGTCAACCAATATTTATTATTTCATTAGATATTACTATTAATAAAATGTTTTTACATTATCATTCAAAACGACATCGTTCTAATGCGTGATCTTACAAAATTCAATCAGAGAGATTGAAAAGTGTTGACCGTTACACATTAGTATTGCAATGTTTCGAAAATCAAATTTCAAAAGTCGCCTTCAATAAAGATCAGATATTGTTATTTATAGTCGCTTATGGAAATACATCGTAACCTAGGAACCGTATTGACAGTGAAAGTAAAATGACCTTTTCATCGTGCGTCCTACTACCATCTCTCTCGCTCTCGCATACTCTTTGTTAGATCCATTAACTTCCAATGTAGTATTGCCATATGTGGACTGTCGAAAAACAAATTTTAATCGCCTTCATTAAAGGTCAGATATTGCATCATTATATTCGATTCTCCGTGATTATGTGAAAATACATCGTAAGCTAGGAACCGTATTGAGAGTGAAAGTAAAATGACCTTTTCGTCGAGGCAGCCTAATTCAAGCATTCCAATATAGTATCGCCGTATGTGAGTAAAATGACCTTTTCGTCGTACGTCCTACTGTAAATTTTTTGTTTCTTCAAACTAATAATTATATAGATCAATTTGATATTTACAAAAAATATGAAAAATGATTCAATCAATCAATATTAATAGCTTATATAAATTTTAGCTTATTTAGATAATTGATAAAAAAAAAATATAATTTTATGTTTAAATATAACAGATTTTCGAATTTCCAATTTTCAAAATTAAGGGGAATATTACAAGGTATCAGTTAACAAAAAATAGACATCATAGGTGACACCCCAAAATCTCTCATTCGTTACACACCTGAGAACATTCCGACGAAAACCAAAAACTGCACTTTTCTTGAAAATATTGCTGACATCAACTCGATATGTGTGACCACTGAATTTTCGCTATGGAATTCTCGTTGACCTCCGTTGATTTCCGGTGCATCGATAGCAAATTAACTTGTAGAATTAATAATTGGCACCAAATTTGTTCTCGCGGGTCTCTTGATTTTTTCCCTTTGACTACCTTCAACTCTCCATTTTTGGTTTTTTATATCGAACCTTCTTGCTGACGTTATGACGCGTTTAATATGACTTTAAATAATCATACCTCTCATATCATAAATAGGAATTTGGTAAATTTTGTCGATGCATTGTAAAATTTTCCTTTAAATGAATTAATTTATATTTCGAAACGATGTGAGAGTTTATCATACAGAAATTATAGTAACCGTTATTCGACACGTGGCGAAGCGGACAAACAAATATGGCGCGTTACATCTATCGGTGCCATAAACACGTGGTCTTACACAGATGTGTAAAACGGACTAAAATCGCCGTATTCAAATATACAATACGCCGTTTAGCCCCGCAGAATTGCTAAATAACCACGTTAATTCGGACACCTCGTCAGAATATCGCACTCACGTGGAGTAATCATTTGGATTTTTTTTAAATTACAGATTATGACGCTTTTACGGCCAATCGTTACGCACCAATATACAGTTAAGATTTTCGGTAATCCGATTGAAGTGAATACAAAAAGATAGACACTAAACGACTTTATGTCAAGCAAAAAATCTTTGACATATTATATTTTGCTCGACAATTATTTAACGCGAGAATTTACCATACGTCAAAGCGTATAATTACAGTCAAAATTATCGCGTGAATGATATTTGTCCCAAAAAAAAACAGTCGTCACTTAATCCCGCCCTTCCCTCCTCTATACACCGCCTTTGCAAATATCAATCACCAATTCGTGTGTCCAAACTTGACAACTACCGAATTGCAAGTGAGAGCTCGTGCTCGTTGCGGAACCGATTAAACTAATTGTAAAACTGAGTATCATACAGCGCCTTTCGGCGTCTATTCCGCACACCCATAACATTTCATCAACACAGAATAAATAAACTCGTCCAATACCGACGCATGGTTTTTCACACAATTTTGTCCCAATTACAGAGACCACCTACACCGATACCTTACAATATCCCCCCAAAAAAATGCAGAAGATAAAAATCTTATGAGTTTTTTTTTTCTTTTTTTTTTATTAATCAAATAATAAAACAATGATTGAAACATGAAAAGATTTATCAAGAAGATTGTCTTCGATAATATTTTCGCAGATTACCGCGATTGTAAACTCCTAGAGTTTCTCCATTATCCTCTTTAACTAAAAGAAAGGCATTATTTCCGATTATTTTTCCAATTACATATGGCCCCTGATATAAATGAAAAAATGTGTGTTTGATGCTTCAGCGCATTCGACGCATAGCGTACCCGCAGCAAAACCAAATCTCCCTTTTCCAAATCAATTTTTGTTTTACCCGTCTGTCGACGAAGACGTCCCTCGAAAGCCCTTTTTACATTAGCATTTGCAACATGCAATTGTTTTTCACGAGGTACCTCGACAGACGATGGATAACGGACTAATTTAGATATAATATCACAAGGGGTTTTTCCAAATTGCAATTGATATGCGGTATATCCGGTACTCGAGTGTTCCGTTATGTTAAGCAGCGTTTGTATCTCAGTGACATACTTGGCCCATTTTTGATGTCTTTCCGCACAAAAAGTTCGAAACATGCGACCTAACTCCCGCATGGTACGTTCAACAGGATTCGATTGGGGATGTCGGATTGATGAAAATAATACTTTAACGCTTTCAGCTTCTAACGCTTCCCTCCATTTAGGCGAAGTAAATTGACTGCCATGATCTGATAGAATTCTTTGAGGCTTGCCAAAATTTACAAAGTATTCCTTTATCAACCGATTCAATGCAGATTTAGTTGTTATCTTTTTTAACGCATAAAGGGTTACATACTTTGTAAATACGTCTTGAATGACGAATATATATTCAACTCCCCCAATCGACCTGGGAAGAGGACCAAAAAAATCAACTGAGACCAAATCACCGGGCCCTTCGCTGCACACATGGTCATATTCCCCTTCCATAGAAACTGTAAGAGTCTTCACCCTTTGGCAGTGATCACAGGTTTGAATCCATTTTTTTATATCAGTTTTCATTTTAGGCCAAAAATAATATTGTTTTATATATTTACATGTTTTACAGCATCCGGGATGATCTAAGTTTACATGAACCGATTCCATTAAATTACTCTTTAATTTCTCAGGCACCACTAATTTCCACCTCTCACAATTGGTTTCCCTACTAAAAAGAACGTTATTATTTAGTTGATACTTTTCCGCTAATTCTCCACCTTTGCATCTCTTTATCAGAATTATAATCCTTTCATCTTCGTTTTGATAATTTTGAATTTTCTTAAAACACTTAACCAGATCAGGAGTAAGAGACTCAACATGCCCGCTATTACCAATCAATCTCGCATATGCAAGCGCAGCAATCATTGCTGTCTTCCGATTTTTTTCATATTCGCGTCCATCAATATGTCGACTGAAAAAATCGGCAACTAGATTGTCACTACCCTTACAATGTGATACCTCAAACGTATACTGCTGCATGATGAGACTCCACCTAACTAACCTGGCATTATTATAATTCGATGTGTTTAAAAAAGTCAAACCTTTATGGTCAGTAATGATGTCAAACTTGACCCCTGACAAGTAAACGCGAAATTTAGTAACAGAGAAAACAATTGCGAGTAATTCCTTCTCCGTGGTTCCATAGTTTTTTTCGGAACCAATTAAACTTCGGCTCACCAGTGAAATAACCTTGTGATTCTCTTCCTGGTCCAACTGGTATAAAACCCCACTTATTCCCTTGTCGCTTGCATCTGTTTGCACGTACAAAGTTTTGCCAACGTCCCAATAACTAATCCAAAAAAGCTGATTTTAATTCGGCAAAAGCCTTCCCATGTATATCTTCTTTCCATTGCCATACCTTCTGATTTCTTAATAATTCGCGAAAAGGGTAAATTAGGTTAGAATATTGCTTTCGGAACTGATTATAATAATTGCAGACACCTAAAACTTGTTGCAATTGTTTTAGATTTTTAGGAATAGGCAATTCTTGAATGATTTTGATCCTCTCCGGATCGGGAACAATACCCGTCTTGCTAATATTAAATCCTAAAAATGGAACTGATTGTCGAACAAATAGCGACTTAGAAAGCTTTAAAGTAAAATTGTGTAATTTAAGTCTTTCGAAAAGTTTCCTTAGGTGTGCCATGTGAGAAACGAAATTCGGAGAAATATTAATAGATCGTCCACATACCACACCAAGAAATTCTCAAAGGACTTATCCAAAGCCATGCCCAATGCTCTTATGAAGGCACTACCGGCAGTCTTCAACCCGAATGGCACTCTGCGAGATTGATATAACACGTTACCGTACAAAAAGGCTGTATACTTTCGCGAGCGCACATCGAGCGGAACCTGCCAGTATCCCTGAGTAAGGTCCGTTTTTGACAAAAATTCAAAAGCTGTTATATTATGAAGTACCTCATCAACAGGTGCAGGTCTTTCGTTGTCGGATTCAATTATTTGGTTCAGAAAACGAGCATCCAATACCAATCGCACGCCGCCATCCTTTTTCTTGACGATGTGTATCGGATTACAGTACTCGCTCTCCGACCTCTCAATTATACCCGCTTTAAGCATTGTTTCTATTTCCTGCTGCACCTCATTGCGTACCGCATAGGGTACCGGATAAGATTTTTTTACTATAGGATGATCAGTCCTTACTCTAATTTTGTGCTCGTATATTGAAGAACATCGTGCATGGTTAAAAAATATGTCCTTATACTCATAAATTAAACATATTAATTCTTGTTTCTCATATTCATTCAAATCAACTAAGCTGTCAAAAATTACTTTCAGTTCCCTATCAAAATCATCCATTTCTATTTCTTGATCATTAATTTTCAAGTCCTGACTTTCTTGACCATGATCGAAAACAATATCCCCCCCATTGCCATCATTTTCATATGTATTAGTTAAATTTTGATTATCATTTTCATAACCCGAATCTCGTAAAATATTATCAATATTATTTTCTTGACTCTCGCGATGAAGTGCATGTATGAAGACGTCTGCCGTGACATCCGTATCACTAACTTTTAAAATATTTCCATTATTTTTATTTATAACATTATTATCCCCCTTTATATACATATTATTCAAATCATCTAGTATATTATCATAATTTAACGTTAAATACTCATTTAGCATAGGATCACCACAACTTTCGACTTCATCAATGCATATCATATCATCGAGAACGTGAATATCTATATTTTCAACGGCATCAATTTCACTGTTCTTATGACCTTCCTCTTTATCATTTTCATTAAATAAAAAATTTAATCTTATCTAAACCAGAATCAACATCATTATCATTCAACACATTATCAACTTCGTAATTTTTATTAACCGAATCATCATAAACCGGACCCTTATTATTCTTTGTAATTCTTAAATTATGTAGCCGAGAAGAATTCATGGAATCATCCTTACTCCCCTCTAAACTAGGGATTCTAGCTATAATGTTATTCTTCAAACTAATAATTAAATCGTCATAATTTAAATGGACTTTATTTCGACGCATCCAATCATTCCCCAAAATTATTTCACAAGTCAGCCTAGGTACAACTAGAAAGATAGTATAAATACTCATCCCTTCTATTTTTATAGGAACATAAATTTGGCGAACGATTGGAGTTAATTTTTTTCCAATTGCAGTATTTACATGAAAGTTCAAGACAGGCAATTCTTCAAACCGAGTATTGCCATCCTCACATATTTCTTTATAAATCGAGTCGGAAATGCATGTGATTGCACTTCCCGAGTCGATTAGTGCAATTCTATTTTTTCCACAAAACTATTACTGCACTATTACATTATACTCTCACTAATATTCTCCTAACATCATACATCTCAATCGTATTCACTTTCAAAATTTATAATTATTTTGAATTTTCCATTTATATCTTATTAGCTTTCTTATATCATAAACTTATTTCGTATCGTCTCTGCTAACATTCCTCACACTATTAATATTTCTTAATTTCATTCATATAGTTTTAATATTTCCATAGCACATACCTTTCAACTATGGCGTAACCATGTAATATTCGTATTTTAAAGATAAAAATTACAGCTACTCCAGATATTAACGAACGGCTTACTAATAATTATGAATGACAATCAAAAGACATAACCCAAGTGGAAACGTACAACTGGCGCGGTACCGAGCCAGTAAAGTGCCAGACTTGGCGGTACCGGCGCGGTACTGGCAAAAGTCCGAATGATAATTTGCCGCGGTACTGTTTTATTCACGGTACCGTATTCACGGCACAGTACTGCCTTCGTTTCTCTGTAATTACCGTGTCCCGCAACATAGATTCATTTTATAATAAAGAATTTTGTCGACCGTAGTATTTAATTTATTATAAAATATTCGTGAAAATAGATTCATTTTGTCTAATTAAGTAGCTTGTTAAATTTTAATGTCCTAGTGATCAGCACTGTAGTTCATCATTGTCCAGGTCCACCATTGATCAATTTTCCGTCGTCCAGGTACAACGTCCCGAACTTTTCGGGGTGGTTACCTGCAGTGTATTTTTTCATCGTCTGGGTATACCGCTTCATAGTTTTTGGTGTCTAGGTGTCTCGCACCCTAGTTATCGTCTTCCAGGTGTATCGCTCCATAGGTTTTGGGATCTAGGTGTCCCGCACCGTAGTTTTTTTATAAAAACATGTGTCTCAAAAATAATTTAGTCGGAAGAGTGCAGCAATATAAATATTGGGGAGAAACATATTTATATTTGGTATTATAACCAAAGAAGTGTAGAAGTTTTTAAAAAAGCTTTGCAAAAATGCTCAAAATTACTGATATTCAGTGGAAAATACCAAATTATACGTATGTATATCTCAAATTAATTAACATATGCTCTTAAATAATGATGTATTAAACTTAATTAATACTATTGCAGTACATTTCAAAATGAATAAATAGTCATAAAGTTGTGTGAGTAAATATTTTCGATAAGAATTTTTGAGTGAAACTATGAAACCACATTTTCAAATTGCCATTTCGTAATAGAATTATGGTTCGATTCTCTGACTATTAACTGTTCGCAAATTTTCATCTCCTTCCTCAAACCATGGTTACACGGTGACAGGAAAACAAAATCAGAAGAAGTATCGTTTTCGGTTCGTAACAATTAAACTTAATCAGTATTAAGTAGAGAATTACTATTATTATATATTGAAATATTTGTCCGCAGATCTGAACAACATTTGCTAATGTGAAATAGAAACATAGACGTGCCGAGATATACATTTAGGAATTGGAGGTTAGTATAGATTTTGTTCCGGTTTCTTTGTTAAAAAATAATGAATTTGTGACGTTTGACTAATTTTTAATGCTAAATATAAAATGCTTTTAATTCTCGTGTATAACTGTCTATAAATGTAAGCAAGTTAATGAATAATTTTTTTTACAATTATGTAAACCATTTTCTTGTGTGAATATAATATACATAAATTTTTTAATTTTTTGTAAGCGTTTGTACGCAAATGTGAATAGAAAGAAAGGTAAGTTTTTAAATGTTAAAGGTAAAATTCTTTTTGCATTAAAATTCTATCAGGTACATGGAGAATCCTAGATACATAACCTATTAATTATGAGTTTACTGAATATATATAAGGAAGTTAAATAATCATTTTTTACAATTTTATTTTCTATAGGATAAGATGAAATTTGTCTACTGAATCGCAGTATAATTACAAACGATGAGTGCATATTATCGTGTAAAAAATATCGTTTATTGAAAAGATCTCAACATTTTTTAGAAGAATTATCAGAGGGTGACGTAAATGTGAAATTTAAACGTATTCGTATTGAACCTGCTCTAAATGATAACTCAAATGTTGACCCTGCACGATATGATAACCCAACTGAACCTATAGTAAAAAAAACTATCTTTACGCGAAAAATTACAAATTTTAACTGTCAGGCATATGTCTCGAGCGACGAAACATTTAGTAAGCGATTTGTTAACAATTTTAAGAGAAGAAGGGCATGAAGATCTCCCGAAAAGTTGTGCCACGTTGCTTGGAAGTAATAGTTATAATCATTTAAAGATAAAGTCTATGGCAGATAATAAGAACGGAGTAGGTCATTATATTTATTTCGGCATCCTACAAAATTTGCAACGCATAATTTCTCTTACAGTTTACTTCATCAGCTTGTTAGGCGTATGGCAGAATTACATTCATGTCCGGAAGTACCTGAATCTTCAGAATCTATGCATGTAAATAATCCTCTAGCAAATAATGTTATTAGAAAAAAAGAAAATTTAAAAATTATAAAGAGTAAAAATTCACAAATTAAACAAGTAATATTGAGAGACTTGATGATCGATTCTTCTGAAGCAAATAATATAATGTAATTGCAAAATGGTTGTATAGTCCGAATAAGCAATATTTACTGCAACCAAGATGAAGCTATTGTTTTTGAAGCGTTTGTATTCAACAATGTAATGAACTACTTTTCGTATCCATGTGACTCTCGGAATGTAGGAGTATATGAAGTATGCACAGAATCGAAGCATTCCAGAGTATTCTTTATCAATGACATTAAATGTAAATGCATCTTACTTACTATTGGTACAAAAAGAATTGCAGTTTCCTTATTACATGAGGGTTTATGAGTTTTGTAACGCGACGTTTATTACACGAGGGAGAGAAGGAAAAAGGGAGAGAAGGAAAAATCGCGAAAACGAGAAAGCACGTGCGCGACCGGAACATGTGCCTGCCCGCCATATTGAAATATTAATCCCCACGTGACCGCGGGTAGGCAGCAAGGCGAACACGGAACGAGAACGGCGCCCCAAGCGGATGGTGCACAAACGAGAAGCGGCGCTGTTGTCCACCGCCACGATAATGCGCATGCGGCGCGGGTGTTTTTAAATGAAAGGGAGGAACTGTCAGTTCAAATGCACAAATGACATTTGAATGACTGACAGTTCCACCCAAAATTCTAAGTAAAAAGGTATCGTGGCGATTCCTGGGAGGACAACCCCGAGATTATAAATAAGGGCTCCGCTTGGGGCTTGAGAGAATTACGCTGCTTCCTCTTACGGCCTGCAACTACAGTTTCAAGACATCACGGAAGATTTGCGCCTTCTCTCCCGCTGCGGGTGTTTCCGGACTTTTTGTTATTTAATATTGGTATCGTATAATTATTTTGCCGTCATTTTTATGAAATTCTTACCCGCGTAATTTATTCCGTTTAGTGATGGGTTCATTGACAAATTTTAATCCGCGTAATTTATCTCGTTCCTGACCCGAATATTAACTGTTATTGTATGTTCTTTTTTATGTGTGTACCGTATCCGCGTAAGTTATTCCGCATGTGTCTAAACTTGTTGTAAAGATAAAATATCGGTTTATGATTTCGATTGATTGACGCGAAAGAACGGTAAATAAATGTCACGATTCTAAATTCTCCATGCAGTAATCACCAAATAAAAGAAAATAGATTTGTACATCGAGGAAATATTGTGATCCATATCTCGATAACTATTAAATTAGTTACAGTTTGGATCTAATTGTTTGTTACAAAAGTATAATTAATGTGCGTAATAACGGAATAATTCAATATTTTATAATATTCTTTTACAGAATGAATTATTATTTGTAATACATTTTTTATTTTCAGTGGCTTGATTGAAGATGAATGCTTTGAATTTCAATCCAAAAACTACACACATTGTTTGTTCATTCAGTAATACTGGCAAAAAAAAATATGTTGAACTCGTCCCAGTGTCATGGATAGAACGTCAAGATTATTCTTATTTTTCATGGTATCCGCCAAAAAAATGGTACAGTTATGTAAATAAATGGGTATCCGAAAGCATCAAACCCGATAAACAATTTTGGAAAAAACACGAAATAAATGTTCTAAAAGAAGCTGGTACGTACATAATTTGCATTCAACATTTTAGTAGATATTATGTCTGTGGTCGCAAGAAAAAACCAGGTATTCCCACTTTTTAAAAACTCGAGCAGAACGCATTTATAGTTTCACATGTACATTTAAGGATGTATTACTGTGATTTTTATTTCTTTAATAATTCTGAAATATGACAATGTATCCTAATTTTGATCTGACAGATTAATTGTAGATAACACATTTTCGTTTGTTTCGGTTTCAAATTTTCGGTGGTTTCTTAATTGTTTCAAAAACTGCTTACCTGTTTTTTCCTTGCGACCACAGATTGTATTAATTTTGGTTCTAATTTTTCTTTATTACAGATAGTTTCAACCAAGGAATACGGAGACTGGGAAAATCTTACAATTTGGAAGAAATAGCTAGTAGTACTCAACCTGAAAGCGATATTGAAAATCATTCAAAAGTTAGTAATAATGACCCTTCGAATAAAAATGAAGTTCCTGTACGCTTGAATGCCAAGGAAATGAAAAAATCCTTATGTGATCTTCCAATGTATAAAATAGAATCTCCACTACCACAGAAAAGTATGGGTCCAACTTAATTAAAAATGTTATCAAATTAAATTATAATATAAAAAATAAATATTAAAAATTCTCTATAAAGATTATATATGTATATATATATATATATATATCTTTTGAATTGATGCTAACACATAGGGCGTGAAATTTATTTATTTATTGAATTATTTATTCAATTATTAATTTATTTGCAGTCATTTTTTCTTTCAGTCATTCATTCGTTTAGTCTTTCATTCGTTCAATCGTTGATGCATACAGAAAATATTTTAAAATAATTACCAAGTCAACATTTTACGCATACTGAATCGATTATGAGATTTTCTTATTATACTATAATTTGTCAGGTTGTTCGTCAAATATGGATAGAGAAGATTTTCGCTCGCCTTCTCCCGTACGAAAAAAATGAAGACTACCATGATATTGTCAAATGCTGGTTCTGCGAATGTTTCTCCTCAACAATACGTTGCAAAACCCCGTATTATCACTAATGTGTTGTTGTCACCACCAACAGAAATAATTGGGAACACGTCAACTCCAAAATCAAAAGGTCCACCTGACCCTAGTAATCTATTAATATACTGGTTTGAAAATTATTATTCATTTATTATTATTTTTTTTATAATTGTTTATTTTAACAAAACAACGGGCCAATAATCCCTATTATAGAAAATATTACCGAATAATTACTAAGTCAGTGGCTATTTGCCGCCTACTGAACCAAGAAAGAGATTTTCTTACCATCCTATAATTTAACAGATTGTTTCTCAAATATAGATAGAGAAGATTCTCTCTCGCTTTCTCCCGCACAAATGAAACCGACGTGTTTGACGCTTTCTTCAAATGCTCGTTCTGTGAATGTTTCTCCTCGACAATATGTTACAGGACCTCGTATTATTTCCAATGTATTACTGTCAACTACAAAAAAAATAATTGGGACATCAACTCCAAAATCAAAAGGTAATTAACTAATCCAATACATCTATTAATGTACTAAACTAAAAATATTAATTTGTATGATGTAGTTATCTATATGTATACTTTATTTTAAATAGTTATCGATGTAATCTTTTTATTTAAGATTAATAATTATTTTCAGATCATATTTCTGACAAGTATAGTGATGATTCAGAGTCGTTGACTTCGTCGCCGTTAAAAATGTCACGAATTATAGAAGGAAAATTTAAAACAAAGGAAATAACTGGAGATCTTAATAATAAACGTAATAAAGAAGAAAATGAATTTAATACATCAAATGGTAAATTGAATCGTAAAAAATTGCAATAGGCATAATAAATTTGATATGGAATACAAACTTGCTTCAAAGCAAACACGTATATTTTTAAAATAGTGAATAACGTGGGGAAATGTTTGTTTAGTTGTGCTAAATTAGAAAATATTATTTGTATTTAATAATGGTTATACTATTACTGTATTAACGATCAATTATTTTCAGGGGATTATGAATGCAGTGATGGTTCAGAAGAAGAGTCTGAAAAAAAAAAATATATAAAAGAAATAACAAGGAGAATAACAATATGAGCAGTAGTAAATAACGAACAATACTATATCAGTTCCATGTTTCATTACTAATTTCAATGATCAATCTAGACAGTAATTAAGAAGAAATTGTTATAGTTATTTTTTTTACAGTTGATTTGTACACTCGGCTATCTAAAATGGAAGAAACATTGACGAAAAAATTGAAAGTTGACATAGAAAAAAAGTACCAGAGCCTTCAGTCAGAAATATTACATTCGAATGCCAGAACTAACAAAGAAATAGAAAACACTCAAGGAAAATTATGTACTCTACCAAGAATGCCCTTTGATAATATTGAAACTTTCACTTCGTTTGATACAACATTAAATCAGCAATCTGAAATGGTTGAAGCTTTTGTAAGTTGTACATTACAGGACCCATCTAAAATTATGCAGGCATTATATTTTTATTAATTATATTATATGCATTATTTTCAGAATTCATTCATTCTTTTACATGGACAACAGTGTTTCGATGCACAAGCAGTATTTAAAACGATTTTACCGCTTATAATAAGTAAAACAGTTCAGTCCGCTTTCTCTGGGTTTGGTCGTTGCAAAAATAATGTAGCAAAAAGTAATTTTTCGGCCACAGAGACATTTAAATTACTAAGAGGTAATTAAACTGGAACAACGTTGTTTTTGCAATTCGCCTAAGCTATAATTTTATCTTACTCAGCCAATGTATAGTGCATAAATCTGTCCTCATCTACGTGGTCTTAATTACATTACGTCTTACTTTCAGTAAATTTTCTTACTGAATTTATGTATTTCTTTTGCTGAAATATCAGCAATAACAAATTGTCAAATACACTTTTATTTTACACTGCCCGAACACTATTTTTTGATACAGATATGCGAAAATTTTATTCCAAAAGTATAAAAAATGTGCATAACCAAAATATTTAAAAAATTTTAATTTCCACAAAGTTCATACTGAATAAATGCACTGGTGCCACCATCGGTGACATTAATCACAGAATGAGCAGGTGGTTTTCGCAATCCAACGATAGAGAAGGCGGAAGGAAGAGAAGGAATTAGGCGAATGTGTTTAAAAACATATAATTATATGTTGTTGTTTATATTAAAGTTCAATTAAAAAAATCTGTATCAAAATTGTTCCATTGATACTTTCGACTTATTGTTGTTTCATTATTCGTTTAGTAAAATGCAGGGACTAGTAACGTTACTACGCTAAGGCATTGTCAACCTAGAATAACAAAACAAAAAGTTTCGTTTTATTTTCGGTATCTTATGTATTTTTGCTATAGTTTTAATTTCGTTACTTTCGTTACGAGTCCCTGGTAAAATGACTATTCATTTGATTTGATTATACACAGAAAAAAAAGTGTTTAAATTGTTACATCTTAAATTCAGCATCTCATAAGGCTTAATTTCAGCCTGAAGTGAGCTAAGTTTCTTAAATTAAGTCAATGATTGGGCTTAAAATCTTATTTTTAGTATTGGAATCTAACTGTTAGTCAATATTCAGGTTTAGAATAAGAGTTTCCTAGCTTAGATGCAGAAAGGTCGAAAAATCTTACTTTAAGTTAAAATATTAACTGAAATTCAGTTCTGTTGTCTAAAAGTAAGATTTTAAATTTTGGCTTTAAGCCAAAATGTTGTCTTAATCTGAGAAAATTAGTTCATTTTCAGGCTGAAATTAAGCTTCACACGATGCTGAATTTAGAATGTAACAAGTTTAAGACTTATTTTTTTCTGTGCATTATGAGAATATTAAGTACAGTCGAGCTCGCGAATAACTCGTCTAAAAGGTGTAAAATACACATAAATTATACATTTAATGGTAAGGTAGAGAATTCGTAATATGTCATATAACCTGTACCATTAACCTATTACACAATTCATAATTTACATTTAAATTTTTGATTATTAAATAGCAACATAATTGATCCAAAAGAACTTATTCGGTACCTAGTAAAATAATACTTTTTTCGTAAAGATAATCGCAAAATTTTGTTTGCTTCTTAGCCGCGTCTTATGCGCAGTATAACCAAAACACAATACAACCAAAAAATTGCTTAAATTTGAATTATTTCTAATCAATATCGTTGCATCATAATCAATTATGCAATATAATGATGAGATAACTTAAATGTACGTTGAGGGGCTCGAAAACCGCAAAATAGCGAAAGCAGTACTGTGCCAGTGTTAAACCGTCGGTAAAATAGTACCGCACGAAGTTATCATTCGGACTTATGCCAGCACTGCCACGGTACCGTTAAACAAACGAATCGGTATTGCACCATTTGTTTCATACTGGCGGTATGCCGACATTTCCACTTGGGAATTTCCGTTATTTCGGCCGTCGAAGTCTTGGTTCTTTTATTTGTTTACGGCATTGTGTGAGTTGGTCAATTACTGTGTAATACATACATCATTTATTTAACACTTACATTATTGCTCTCTCACACGCAAAATGTGTCATAAATTTCTGCCCGTTTGCTGAGACGATTGTAAATTTATGCTAAACTACTATGATTTTTATCAGTTGTTCAATTGATGATTGAGAGAGAAGAAATGTGAAAGTGTAAGGGGGAGAGAGATACAGCAATATGTGTGCATGGGACTGTAATGTTAAACGATTCCACATTTATTACTTATACGAAAAGTAAATAACACAGGACCATAAAAAAAAATGTCAAAAAGCAACTGGGATCTTAGAAGGTGATTCTTATAGATTTTTGGTCGCTGAAACCGAAACCAAACCCTATTTTACTCTCACACGTCAGGATTATGCAGAAAGTGAGGTTATGTAGGCGAAAAATAGTGATTTTCGTCACTGCGATAGTGTAGCCGATAAACAGTTATAAGTGGAAGTCTCAAATAATTTCAAGGAGTAAAAATTACTAAAGAAAGATATTTGCAAGTGTCTGTGTGCGTATGCGCGCTAAAACGGATGTGAATGTGTGTGTGTGTGTGTGCGCGCGCGCGTGTGTGTGCGTGCGTGCTTAAGTGTTTGTGATTGTGGTGACACACAACAGAAATCAGGACCCCGTGCTTCGTCGCCTCCACGGTTTGCTCACTTTCCGGCTATGTTCAATTCTTTGATTTTGGATGACACCTACAGTACGACACGCACACATTTACATCCGTTTTAGGGCGCATACGCACACAGACACTTGCAATTATCTTTTTTTAGTAATTTTTACTCCTTGAAATTATTTGAGACTTCCACTTATAACTGTTTATCGACTACACTATCGCAGTGACGAAAATCACTATTTTTCGCCTACATAACCTCACTTTCTGCATAATCCTGACGTGTTAGAGCAAAATAGGGTTTGGTTTCGGTTTCAGCGACCAGAAATCTATAAGAATCACCTTCTAAGATCCCAGTTGCTTTTTGAAATTTTTTTTTGTGGTCCTGTGTAATCATTGATAAAGCAGGTGATCGTTTAGCGTAAGACTACATTAAGATGCAGAGCCAATGTGAAGTAAATGTTACGGAAACAACAACAAAAATACATCTCGCAATGGTAACAAACGTTCACCATGCATATCATAACGTAGATAGCTTAATACTCAAAATTATAAATAAAAGTATAATTAGAAGTGTTCTTACTTCAGATGAACTACCGTACAGTTAAATGTTGCAGATTGCATATTTTGAAGAAAAATATTGAATGTAGGCTCATGACAAATTGCATTCTATCATTAAGTTTAACATAAGATTCAAGCTTTATTATGAATGTTTCTATAGTAACTGGATGTAATGTTCAAATGCGTAGAAATATTAAATAAATGCCGACAGATTTAAATCAATAATGCATTTACGTGGTGACAAACCGGAATGTTATATTGAAAATGATGACGTCATCAAATACATATAAAATTCAAGTCTTATTAGAATGTGGTGCCAGGGAATATAAAAGAAGAGAGATAGCATTGGTTGCTGTACTCTAAGAGTCGAAAGAAAACACGTAGAGTAATTTCTAGAGAATAAATGTGTTAAAACATATGGGTTGGATAATATACAAATTCATCGCTTAAAATATCAGTTAACTATAAATGTTTCCGATATAAGGTAAGTAAGATGGAGAAAATATTAAACTTGTAAGAGAATTTTACACTGAGAGAAGTATAATAATAAATTTGAAGTGAAAATATTACCTCCATTATTTGCTAGATGTTTTTGGTATTCGTAGAATATTGGTGCGGGTATAAGGTGGATGGTCAAATAAGCAATGTATACGAAATTATGTCCTTTGATTATCAGTCTTAATTATTAGTAAGGTGTTCGTTAATATCTAGAGTAGGTACAATTTATCTTTAAAATATGAATGCAATATAGAGGTGTTTTGTAAAGGTGTTTCAAAACTCCGATGTACTAGATGCCTCCCAAGTAACACGTGACGGCTATTTTTGCTGTGACAGCAAAGACACAGCTGGCACAACGTTTTCACAACTTCATTTACAGCTTTTTAGCTATAAATGCTATTGCGCTGTAGTTTATGGCTGCGACGATGTTGCGGCGGCAACGGACAGAGTCAAACTGCAGCACAGCTATTTAGCTGTATTTTGTCGCTGTGATGACATTGCAACAGCAAAGAATTTACACAAATCACAGCACAGCCGTTTAGCTGTACTTTATTGCTGCAATGGTGTTATGGCAGCAAATAATAAAGCACAGATTGAAGAAAATGGAGTTTCCCTACAATTCTGATATAAAGACCGTTTAATTTATGCCCTCATTTGTTACATTCTGTATCGAATTCAAGTCGTAAGATGTAAAAATGCCGCCGTTGAATTTTGGCTTTTTATTTTTACATCACCGAAATAAAAATAAACAATAATAAATATGAGGGCTTGAAATATTGCAGTTGATATTAGAATTCTAGTGAAATTTCATTCTCACGAATTCATGCCTTGAACAAGATGAAATTAATTATCTAATGTATTGTCTAAAATCTGAAAAAAATACGACAATTGGACTAATAAATGCCTAAAAATAACGACCGCCAGGTGTCGTGACCGATTCACTTGGGAGCATCCTTAACGTAAATACGCTGTTCATAGGAGCTAACATCTGCAAATAATTTTTGGTGACACCAGTGTGTCTAGAAATAAATACATGTAAAATGGGGTATAATACCAATTAAAGATTGCCTAAACGTAATATGTAATTAATTAAACGTAATATGTGCTGTTAACCAACAAAAAGTATTGAAAGTTAATATTAACGTATTTTAGTACTGTAATAATAAAATGGAAGAGGCAGTCATCGAATTGGAGAAGCTTAAACAATTAAAAAAAAAATAAAACGTATTTTCGTAAAATCGATATACAGATGAAGAAAATACTGCCGAAGAGCGATATCGTAAATATATTAAAGTCTAATGAAACTGCTACAGCCAGTGACAATAATCAGGATTTCCTAACCTCATCAGCGTTTTTGAGATCAATGTCAGATCAGTTGTTGCACACTGATGACAATTCAGAATTTAATGAGCATCAATTGTATGCACTTGGAAATGATTTGGATGTACGTGCAGATGATTTGTTGGCTGAATCTGGTCAAAGTGTTATTGAAAATTTTGAAAACTCAGAAAGTGAAGACAGTGAAAATTATGAACCTAATCTGCAAGAACATCTTCGAGAATGGGCTTTAAAATTTAACAGTTGCCATAATGCGTTAAAGGAATTGTTATGCATTCTGTGTGTGAAAGATTCAACTTTACCTGTGAGTATTTGCATATGCTTTCATTGAAAAACATTATGTAAACATTGATATTGTATAAAAACTTACAGATCGATCCGCGAACCCTGTTACAAACTCCACGATCCATACTCATTAGAAAAATGGGTAATGGTAGTTATTGGCAAAATGGTTTAAAGAATTGCTTGGAAAGATGTTCTGACATTATACAAAACAAGAAAATTATTTTTTTAAATTTTGGTATAGATGGCATTCCTATTTATAACAACGCTAAAAAACAATTTTGGCCAATTTTATTTAATATTAAAGATTTAAATATTTCACTAATGGTGATTGGAATTTTTTACGGAGAATGTAAACCACCATCAGCAAAGGAATTCTTGACACCATTTGTAACAGAATTGTTATCCGTCTTAAATGGTATTGTGATCAAAGGTCAAAAAATTTACATACAAATTCGGTGTTTTATCTGTGATAATCCAGCGAGATGTCTTATTAAAGGTATTAATACTTTTTTTGGTACCTATTTAAAGTTTATTAATTACATATAATTGTTTAATTCTGTAAATTAAAAAATGTATATTAAGTTTTGTTAAAAATGTTCGTTACATTAGATTATGTATTTTTATTCTTTTCTAGAAGTATGTTTTGAATGTCATGATTTTAATTCTGTTGCTTTTTTTCATATGGTTCTATTTAATTAGAATTCTCTTCACTATCCGATTACCGCCTGTTTTGTAGGCACCGTTAATTTTAATGCATACAGTCATTGTTTGAAGTGTGTAACAGAAGGTGAATATTACACACAACAAAAACGAATGAGTTTTCCAAATATTTGTTCAGCAAGAAGGACTAATGATAGTTTTCGTAATCGTAACGATCCAGATCATCACAACGAAGATACGCCATTAGAAGAACTTCCAATCGATATGATAAAAAGTGTACCAGTGTCCGACTCTTTACACTTGTTAGATTTAGGTTTGATGAAACGCCTTTTAACTGGTTGGAGCAGTGGAAAATTAGGCTACAAAACAAAGTGGTCTGGAAATCAAATTGAAAATGTATCCAATTTTTTGAATCAATGTATGTTACCCTCCGAAATTCATCGAAAAGTTAGGCCACTTAATGTCTTAAATTATTGGAAAGGAACAGAATATCGAACGTTCATGCTATATATTGGTCCAGTTGTACTGAAAGATGTTTTGTCACAAGAAGTATATCAACACTTTTTGTTATTGTTCTGTGGAGTTGTGATTTGTTACAGCGAATCATATTCAAATTATTTACACGTGGCAGAACAGTTATTTATAACATTCATAGAACAATATAAAAAAATTTATGGGATTCATTCTATTACAAGTAATATTCATAAGTAGATGTATAGGAGCGGTTTCCGCGAAACTCCCGCCGCCGCCACCAGGCGTCGCCACAGTCGCGGCGCTGTCGCAGCATGCGAGGTGGTAGATTCGTGAACTAATTCGCAGACTGATTCGTGAACTAATTCGTGGTTTGAGTCTCAGAATGACTCGCGGGCCGATTCGCGGATTGATTCGCATTTTTGATTTACTGTTTAGTACGCGAGCTTATAATTCAAGACTCGCGGTGCTGTCGCAGCATGCGAGGTGGTAGATTCGTGAACTAATTCGTGGTTTGAGTCTCGGACTGACTCGTGGTTTGAGTCGCGGACTGACTCGCGGGCCGATTCGCGGATTGATTCGCATTTTTGATTTACTGTTTAGTACGCGGTTTCAAGACTCTCTCATTGGGAAATCTGACCGTCGCTTATGAGGTCATTAAGATGACGCAAGACTTCGTCTCACACAAATTTTAAAAACCTACAATCAAGGCGTTGACCTCTCCCTTATCATCGACCATCCTTGGGAAAACACATGTGAATTCCAAGCATATTAGATAATATATCGGGACCTATGGCTCTGTAGATTTCCATTAGTCTAAATACCAGCTTGAAGCGCAATCTCGTATATCGACGACGTACTTTTTAAATCTCACACAAATTTTAAAAACCTACAATCAGGGCGTTGACCTCTCCCTTGTCATGATGTAAGTTCGAATTCACCTTTCAGAGTTTTCTCTCGTCGGGGAAATCTATCCATATACCAGCTTGAAGCGTAATCTCGTATATCGACGACCTTTGCCATGTGTCGAAAATCAAATTTCAAAAGTCGCCTTCATTAAAGGTCAGATATTGCTACATTACAGTAGCTTATGGAAATACATCGTATTCGGTAGGAACCGTATTGAGAGTGAAAGTAAAATGACCTTTTCCTCGTGCGTACACCGTTACCGACCTAATTCGGATGTTACATATCTTTTTTGATGAATTGACAGCGTAGATTTCCATTAGTCTGAATACCAGTTTGAAGGTGTCTAGCTCAATCTCGTATATCGACGACGTACTTTTTAAATCTCACACAAATTTTAAAAACCTACAATCAGGGCGTTGACCTCTCCCTTACCATGTTGTAAGTTTGAATTCACCTTTCAGAGTTTTCTCTCGTCGGGGGAAATCTATCCATCAATATGACAGTCGTCTTGACAAGCCGTTAGTGTATCTCAATGATCTCCAATAGTGACGAAACCGCTGAGCCCCTTCACACAAAACCGCTAAGACCATTTTAAAATTAATTTAGAAAAGCCTCTAAGCAAGTCTCAACGCGTTCAAAAGACCTGGTGTCGACCCCCTGATGCGCGGAAACCTTTTCCTCGTGCGTTCTACTATCATCTCTCTCGCTCTCGCATACTCTTATTTAGATCCATTAACATTAGCAGTATACCATTTTCACGGTCGTCGATTATCCATCGATCACTTATTCACCGTACATTTGTTTTCCTGAAACTTTCGAAAATGTATACAGGTCCAAACACGTTTAAAAGGTCATTGCACAATTTCTTCAAAACATTATCTATTTACCAAATTTCGGCAATCCGTGACGTAAGAGAAAGGAAGCAGTCTAATTCAAATATTCCAATGTCATAATTTCTATGATCTCTCTAGCTCTCACATACTCTTTCTTAGATCCATTAACATTAGCAGTATACCGTTTTCACGGTTGTCGATTATGCGTCGATCATTTATTCACCGTACATTTGTTTTCTCGAAACTCTCGAAATTGTATACAGGTCCAGACATCGTTTCAAAGGAATGTCGCGTTCCTGTGTCTATGTTTGACAGTACGTAAGCACCTCTATTTCAAATATTGTATTTCTACATCAATATGGTAGATGTCTAAAAGATTTTTGAGGCCTTGAACAGGGTTTACAGCACTCTTGAAGAAGACGCTGCTGAGGATCAATTTTCCAACTTCATTCGAGAATCCATCAAAAAGATTGAGAAAATCAATTAATTCTTAAGGACCAATCCTCACATTCCAAATGGGGTGAAGTTATCATTGGAGACACGTATTCATTGCATCACGGTACAGAGGGTTACAGCTGCTCACAGATTAATTAGCGTATCTCAATGATCTCCAATAGAGACAAAACCGTCGAGTCCCTTCACCCAAGACCATTTTGAAATTAACGTAGAAAAGCCGCTAAGCAAGTCTCAACGCGTTCAAAAGACCTGGCGCCGACCCCCTAATATTGTTATAAAAATGTCCAGCCGTTAGATGGTCATTGCAAACGGCCTCTTTCTAATGCGTGATCTTAAGAAATTAGTTCATAAATATTGAAAAGTACTGGCTGTTACACATTAGTATTGTCATGTGAGGAATGTCGAAAAAAAAAAATTGCAAAAGCAATTCATTAAAGGTCAGCTATTGCTACATCATATTCGCTTCTCGATGCCTATGTGGAAATACAGCGTAGGCTAGGAACCGTATTTTGAATGTGAACATAAAATTCTAATAATGACCTTTTCCTCCTGCGTGCTACTACCATCTCTCTTGCTCTCTAGTACCCGTTGTTAGATTATACCGTTATCACGGTCATCGAAATCGCCGATTGCCAACCGATCATTTTCACCATATATTTTCCATGTATACAGGTTCAGACGCGTTTAAAGTCATTGCGCAATTTCATCAAAAGGTATACCAAGTAACACATTTTCTCTTTCCAAAATTTTTAGACAACCTCCACCATAATAGAAAGGAGATGATCTCAGTTCTGTATTTTATCTAGGAATAACATGGCGGGCCACCTGTAGACCAACTCACCCCTTTGTTAACAAAAGTAGCATAAATAAATAAATAAATAAATAATTTATAATAATAATATTTAAATAGTAATAAATTTCACATAATCCGAATAGCGTGTATTAAAATGTATAATATAGAAATGATGGAAGAAGCTAGCAGTAATTAGAAAGAGAGGATGACACGCTTATTCCCTATGCATTTATCTATTCACGATATTTACGTGTTTTCATGACGTTCGAGCCATAGCTATACGAGTTTGGACACGTGGGTAATGTAATTAATCAGGTTCCTGACCGTTTTTTAATATGTGTACAATTTACGACTTAAACATCGCCATACAAGTTTCGACCTGTTAATTACCTGTAGACTTTACTATACGATAACAATGAATCTGACTTCTCACAAGTGACGAACACATACGAGTATCGACTTGCTTCTAATATAATTAATTAATCTTCATTTAATATTTTCCACTTTTAAAATTTCTGAGAATAAGAAGATCGAAATGACGACGTAAAAATCTAAGAGAAGCGTGTAAAATTCAACAGTTTCTTTCTATCTTTACGCACAGTTTTGTGTCTTTTAAGTAAAAAGTTAAAGGAAATGATAATGCTGCCATCTTTTGGTATGTTTAAAGAGATTGCAGAATCTGCGTGTTGCAGAATGAAATATGTGGGTGCATCTAAAATGCATAGATTCATCGTAGGCTGTCATCATACACTTGCTGATATGAGTGGCTATGGAGCGATTACAACTGAATATGAAGTTCTTGAAAATTGAATCTAGTTGACAATTAACCTTATTATCACCATACAAAAGAATATGAAAGTGAAATTGTTAAATATTACCGCGCATCTACTGCAAAGCGAAAGCAATCTCGCTATTTTTAAAATACCTATACTGCCATTACTAGACATCCCTCTGAAATTAACACTTTGCATAGTCTTTAATCATAGGCGGTTGTCTATCTGCGGTATCATCACTCGTTTCAAAACGTTTATTGACGACATTCACGTAAATCTGGATGCATTTGCATTGTGAGTGGTAAGCATGACCATACTTCTTCAATTTCAAGTTCTGCAAACGTTGACATGAAATCTATAGGTAGACTCGATGTCTTTTGTTTGCATTAATGCAAGACGCTTCACTTCATAGTAAATTCTCATTGACCTTCGAAGAGATGCAGGCTAGTCTTGAAGATTTTACAGTATACAATTTTAAAGCATTTTAACATTTTCTTTAGCACACTTTCCGTTAAATGTATGATTTTCGCAATTTATTGAAAATCGACGTTGTTGTTGTCCTATGAGTTTCGGTAGAGATGGACAGGCTAATATGTCTATATCGACAATATTGTCAGCATCTAAAATTTCCTGCAACCTATGTCTTTTATTTGTCTGCGCCTTTTATGTATATCTTGTGAGCACATGTAACGATGTCTTCCAACGTTTCGTTGATTCCATCAAAGGGTATATCGCCCGATTCCAATCGTAGACCATGATAATTGTGCATTAACCAATTGTTTTATGTTCAAAACGTACTTTACTACATTACTGTCGGAAATATCCATAATGTACATTTCCTTCGATATAAACTGATTACCAGATCCGGGGAATCCTTGCACGTCGACAATATTCTACATTTCTAGTATCTAATACTGATTTGCTTGTCCCCTTCATTAATTGACGCATCATTCTCTCTCACACACACTCTTTGCCCCTTCCACATATGGCGTGGTACCTCTAACTTATGGGTATACGTCGTACCTTTCTCTCTCTAGATCGTAGTATCTCTTCGTAAAATCCTATGAATCGGAAATCAAATCAGAGTGTAACAAAAACGTCGATTCTTCAGCGGGCCAACACTTGAGATTTTCGATAGTTTGTGAGTTACGATACTCAGATGATGAAGAAGTTAAACGTAATATTAAATCGTTTCAAGTACTAGCACCAGTATGATGGTCACCGCACTTTTACAATTGAATAAATCTTTTCTACGATATTCGATCTAATTGAAATGTGCATAGACGTATGAATACAAGTTTCGATTGGTTTATAATACAATTGAGCGTGCCAAAGATCTCTAAATTTTAAATAAAAAATGATCAGTCATTAACTTGACATCCTTTAAACAATTAATTTTTGTATGTATATTAAATAGCGATACACTGCAGTCTTAAATCAAATAATTAAAATCATTACATCTTAAAGTCAGTCCATGCATAAATCTTACATGGTCTAAGTCATCTTATCTACACTACATCTTTCTTTCTGTAAATGCAAAACAAAACGAAAGACAACAAAGTATTTATCATTATGATAATAACAAATTCTTTCACATTAGAACCGCGTCTAATAGCCCACATAAGGTCGCCTTATTCGTAGTGAATTTAACTTTCGAACTGTCATCTTTAATTGTCGATCATTCTCTCTCTCTCATTAGCTACCGATTTGTTGCATCTATACGAATACTCTTACATCAAATCGAGTCGTATGCACATTCTTGTGTTGTAACATTCACACGACTATGGAATGAAATTCATTCTTAAAACCCAACAAGTACAAGCGTAAATGTATTTTAATACTAACGAATGGTATACCTCTTGATTCGAAATTGTATGTAGCGTAACCGACATGACTATTTAATTCCGTTTACAATAATGATTTGGAGATTCACACCGCACGAAACGTTGTTATATTTGACAGATTTTTGCTACTTCCACATTGTAATCTTAATTAGTTAACTAAGTTATTCACGTATCCATACTATTGTTATATGTAGGTATTTTGTTAAATATATTGCCATAAGGAGAATGTCCTCCTATCCATCACACCTAGTGTAATACCAATAGATACAAGTCATTATATCAATAAATAATTTTCATAGTAATAAATTAACCTTTAAAAACTTCTCATGTTTTCACATCATGCACTAAAATTTCAGATTATTATTATTATTATTAATAATATTGAATCGTTTATAGAACTGATGTTTTCATACATAATCACTTAAAAAGACTGCTGTTGTATATGAAATATAAGACTAAACAACAATTCAACATGAAGACATGCATAGATTAATTCTACTTAAAACATTAGTCATTTTGAAAGGAAAAGTGAAAAATTCTCAATGACCTATCTGTAAAGCTTCTATCTTACTTCTATCTTACTTCATGTTTCTTTTCGACAGTCCAAACACATCGGTACATAAACACACTTTCAATAATTATTTAATAATTTCTTATATAAGGGAGTAAATATTCAACGATTTTTTCGTAAATAATGAAACAATTTAATATATACGATCATTATACAATTTTACTAAAACAAGCTTAATTGCGGTGTTTTGGAAATGTTGATGACAAAGTATGAATATGCAATTAAATGAATCATTTAACACACGTATCTCTATCACTACGTTCAATTATATAATTTTTTAATACTATAACACGTACATATTTACAATATTTGCAGACTGTACGTCAGTCTTTTCATTTTCACGTTTAGACTAAAATGTGCGTCAAAACTGACTCTTGCTCGTCATTAATTATAGGCATCTAGTACATCGGAGCTTTGAAACACCTTTACAATATGTTGTATATGTTCTTAAATCTGAATGCATTCACGTTACTGATGACAATAATGATTCTTTAGTTTAATCTTGACCAAAGGTGCAAACGCAACATATTGAGATGAGTACTATTGCCAGTGTCTGAAATTTCTTACCCACACCGATGAAGGAAATGTCGTATATTATAGGCAAAAGCATTCACAGTTATTAATATGATTCTTTATAAATCATAAGTATATACTGTCGACTAGATTCATAATAAACATATTGTTTAATGTAGATCGGTAAGTATCTAATTCCTTATCTTACATTTAATTCCTCACAATATTCAATATGTACCCTTCAAAGCGTCGTGTTTTATTTTTGATTATTGTATTTTGTAATATATCTGCTCGCACTCTCTATATTGAATTCATATTTTAAAGATAGATTGTAGCCACTCCAGATATTAACGAACACCTTACTAAGAACTAATACCTACACTAATATTCTACCTATACCAAAAACATCTAGCAAATAATCGAGATAATATTTTCACTTCAAATTTATTATTATACTTGAAATATTTCTCCGAGTCTAAACTTCTCTTACAAGTTTACTGTGTTCTGCATCTCACTTATCTTATATTGGAAACGTTAGTTAACTAATATTTTATGCGTGAAATTTGTATATTTTCCAATCCATATGTTTGAACACATTTATTCTCTAAAGATTACTCTAAGTGTTTTCTTTCGACTCTGAGAGTACAGCAATCTACCGTCTTATTTCATACTGTGCACACTTAAACGTGTAGAATATACGAATAATATTTATTTACCCATAATTAATAATAATTTTATATACATTATTACTTTCCCAGTATTACATTATACTCTCACTGATATTCTTCTTCTAACATAATACATCTCAATCGTAGTATTCACTTTCAAAATTTGTAATTATTTTGAATTTTCCATTAATATCTCAGTAGCTTTCTTATATTATAAGTTTATTTCGTATCGTCTCTGCTAACATTCCTCACACTATTAATATTCCCTAACTTCATCTATATAGTTTCAATATTTCCATAGCACATACCTTTTGACTATGGCGTAATCGTGTATTTCATATTTTAAAGATAAAAATTGCAGCTACTCCAGATATTAACGAGCACCTTACTAAAAATTAAGACTGACAATCAAAGGACATAATTTCCGTTCTGGAGTAGCTGCAATTTTTATCTTTAAAATATGAAATACACGATTACGCCATAGTCAAAAGGTATGTGCTATGGAAATATTGAAACTATATAGATGAAGTTAGGGAATATTAGACTCGGAGAAATATTTCAAGTATAATAATAAATTTGAAGTGAAAATATTATCTCGATTATTTGCTAGATGTTTTTGGTATAGGTAGAATATTAGTGTAGGTATTAGTTCTTAGTAAGGTGTTCGTTAATATCTGGAGTGGCTACAATCTATCTTTAAAATATGAATTCAATATAGAGAGTGCGAGCAGATATATTACAAAATACAATAATCAAAAATAAAACACGACGCTTTGAAGGGTACATATTGAATATTGTGAGGAATTAAATGTAAGATAAGGAATTAGATACTTACCGATCTACATTAAACAATATGTTTATTATGAATCTAGTCGACAGTATATACTTATGATTTATAAAGAATCATATTAATAACTGTGAATGCTTTTGCCTATAATATACGACATTTCCTTCATCGGTGTGGGTAAGAAATTTCAGACACTGGCAATAGTACTCATCTCAATATGTTGCGTTTGCACCTTTGGTCAAGATTAAACTAAAGAATCATTATTGTCATCAGTAACGTGAATGCATTCAGATTTAAGAACATATACAACATATTGTAAAGGTGTTTCAAAGCTCCGATGTACTAGATGCCTATAATTAATGACGAGCAAGAGTCAGTTTTGACGCACATTTTAGTCTAAACGTGAAAATGAAAAGACTGACGTACAGTCTGCAAATATTGTAAATATGTACGTGTTATAGTATTAAAAAATTATATAATTGAACGTAGTGATAGAGATACGTGTGTTAAATGATTCATTTAATTGCATATTCATACTTTGTCATCAACATTTCCAAAACACCGCAATTAAGCTTGTTTTAGTAAAATTGTATAATGATCGTATATATTAAATTGTTTCATTATTTACGAAAAAATCGTTGAATATTTACTCCCTTATATAAGAAATTATTAAATAATTATTGAAAGTGTGTTTATGTACCGATGTGTTTGGACTGTCGAAAAGAAACATGAAGTAAGATAGAAGTAAGATAGAAGCTTTACAGATAGGTCATTGAGAATTTTTCACTTTTCCTTTCAAAATGACTAATGTTTTAAGTAGAATTAATCTATGCATGTCTTCATGTTGAATTGTTGTTTAGTCTTATATTTCATATACAACAGCAGTCTTTTTAAGTGATTATGTATGAAAACATCAGTTCTATAAACGATTCAATATTATTAATAATAATAATAATAATCTGAAATTTTAGTGCATGATGTGAAAACATGAGAAGTTTTTAAAGGTTAATTTATTACTATGAAAATTATTTATTGATATAATGACTTGTATCTATTGGTATTACACTAGGTGTGATGGATAGGAGGACATTCTCCTTATGGCAATATATTTAACAAAATACCTACATATAACAATAGTATGGATACGTGAATAACTTAGTTAACTAATTAAGATTACAATGTGGAAGTAGCAAAAATCTGTCAAATATAACAACGTTTCGTGCGGTGTGAATCTCCAAATCATTATTGTAAACGGAATTAAATAGTCATGTCGGTTACGCTACATACAATTTCGAATCAAGAGGTATACCATTCGTTAGTATTAAAATACATTTACGCTTGTACTTGTTGGGTTTTAAGAATGAATTTCATTCCATAGTCGTGTGAATGTTACAACACAAGAATGTGCATACGACTCGATTTGATGTAAGAGTATTCGTATAGATGCAACAAATCGGTAGCTAATGAGAGAGAGAGAATGATCGACAATTAAAGATGACAGTTCGAAAGTTAAATTCACTACGAATAAGGCGACCTTATGTGGGCTATTAGACGCGGTTCTAATGTGAAAGAATTTGTTATTATCATAATGATAAATACTTTGTTGTCTTTCGTTTTGTTTTGCATTTACAGAAAGAAAGATGTAGTGTAGATAAGATGACTTAGACCATGTAAGATTTATGCATGGACTGACTTTAAGATGTAATGATTTTAATTATTTGATTTAAGACTGCAGTGTATCGCTATTTAATATACATACAAAAATTAATTGTTTAAAGGATGTCAAGTTAATGACTGATCATTTTTTATTTAAAATTTAGAGATCTTTGGCACGCTCAATTGTATTATAAACCAATCGAAACTTGTATTCATACGTCTATGCACATTTCAATTAGATCGAATATCGTAGAAAAGATTTATTCAATTGTGAAAGTGCGGTGACCATCATACTGGTGCTAGTACTTGAAACGATTTAATATTACGTTTAACTTCTTCATCATCTGAGTATCGTAACTCACAAACTATCGAAAATCTCAAGTGTTGGCCCGCTGAAGAATCGACGTTTTTGTTACACTCTGATTTGATTTCCGATTCATAGGATTTTACGAAGAGATACTACGATCTAGAGAGAGAAAGGTACGACGTATACCCATAAGTTAGAGGTACCACGCCATATGTGGAAGGGCAAAGAGTGTGTGTGAGAGAGAATGATGCGTCAATTAATGAAGGGGACAAGCAAATCAGTATTAGATACTAGAAATGTAGAATATTGTCGACGTGCAAGGATTCCCCGGATCTGGTAATCAGTTTATATCGAAGGAAATGTACATTATGGATATTTCCGACAGTAATGTAGTAAAGTACGTTTTGAACATAAAACAATTGGTTAATGCACAATTATCATGGTCTACGATTGGAATCGGGCGATATACCCTTTGATGGAATCAACGAAACGTTGGAAGACATCGTTACATGTGCTCACAAGATATACATAAAAGGCGCAGACAAATAAAAGACATAGGTTGCAGGAAATTTTAGATGCTGACAATATTGTCGATATAGACATATTAGCCTGTCCATCTCTACCGAAACTCATAGGACAACAACAACGTCGATTTTCAATAAATTGCGAAAATCATACATTTAACGGAAAGTGTGCTAAAGAAAATGTTAAAATGCTTTAAAATTGTATACTGTAAAATCTTCAAGACTAGCCTGCATCTCTTCGAAGGTCAATGAGAATTTACTATGAAGTGAAGCGTCTTGCATTAATGCAAACAAAAGACATCGAGTCTACCTATAGATTTCATGTCAACGTTTGCAGAACTTGAAATTGAAGAAGTATGGTCATGCTTACCACTCACAATGCAAATGCATCCAGATTTACGTGAATGTCGTCAATAAACGTTTTGAAACGAGTGATGATACCGCAGATAGACAACCGCCTATGATTAAAGACTATGCAAAGTGTTAATTTCAGAGGGATGTCTAGTAATGGCAGTATAGGTATTTTAAAAATAGCGAGATTGCTTTCGCTTTGCAGTAGATGCGCGGTAATATTTAACAATTTCACTTTCATATTCTTTTGTATGGTGATAATAAGGTTAATTGTCAACTAGATTCAATTTTCAAGAACTTCATATTCAGTTGTAATCGCTCCATAGCCACTCATATCAGCAAGTGTATGATGACAGCCTACGATGAATCTATGCATTTTAGATGCACCCACATATTTCATTCTGCAACACGCAGATTCTGCAATCTCTTTAAACATACCAAAAGATGGCAGCATTATCATTTCCTTTAACTTTTTACTTAAAAGACACAAAACTGTGCGTAAAGATAGAAAGAAACTGTTGAATTTTACACGCTTCTCTTAGATTTTTACGTCGTCATTTCGATCTTCTTATTCTCAGAAATTTTAAAAGTGGAAAATATTAAATGAAGATTAATTAATTATATTAGAAGCAAGTCGATACTCGTATGTGTTCGTCACTTGTGAGAAGTCAGATTCATTGTTATCGTATAGTAAAGTCTACAGGTAATTAACAGGTCGAAACTTGTATGGCGATGTTTAAGTCGTAAATTGTACACATATTAAAAAACGGTCAGGAACCTGATTAATTACATTACCCACGTGTCCAAACTCGTATAGCTATGGCTCGAACGTCATGAAAACACGTAAATATCGTGAATAGATAAATGCATAGGGAATAAGCGTGTCATCCTCTCTTTCTAATTACTGCTAGCTTCTTCCATCATTTCTATATTATACATTTTAATACACGCTATTCGGATTATGTGAAATTTATTACTATTTAAATATTATTATTATAAATTATTTATTTATTTATTTATTTATGCTACTTTTGTTAACAAAGGGGTGAGTTGGTCTACAGGTGGCCCGCCATGTTATTCCTAGATAAAATACAGAACTGAGATCATCTCCTTTCTATTATGGTGGAGGTTGTCTAAAAATTTTGGAAAGAGAAAATGTGTTACTTGGTATACCTTTTGATGAAATTGCGCAATGACTTTAAACGCGTCTGAACCTGTATACATGGAAAATATATGGTGAAAATGATCGGTTGGCAATCGGCGATTTCGATGACCGTGATAACGGTATAATCTAACAACGGGTACTAGAGAGCAAGAGAGATGGTAGTAGCACGCAGGAGGAAAAGGTCATTATTAGAATTTTATGTTCACATTCAAAATACGGTTCCTAGCCTACGCTGTATTTCCACATAGGCATCGAGAAGCGAATATGATGTAGCAATAGCTGACCTTTAATGAATTGCTTTTGCAATTTTTTTTTTTCGACATTCCTCACATGACAATACTAATGTGTAACAGCCAGTACTTTTCAATATTTATGAACTAATTTCTTAAGATCACGCATTAGAAAGAGGCCGTTTGCAATGACCATCTAACGGCTGGACATTTTTATAACAATATTAGGGGGTCGGCGCCAGGTCTTTTGAACGCGTTGAGACTTGCTTAGCGGCTTTTCTACGTTAATTTCAAAATGGTCTTGGGTGAAGGGACTCGACGGTTTTGTCTCTATTGGAGATCATTGAGATACGCTAATTAATCTGTGAGCAGCTGTAACCCTCTGTACCGTGATGCAATGAATACGTGTCTCCAATGATAACTTCACCCCATTTGGAATGTGAGGATTGGTCCTTAAGAATTAATTGATTTTCTCAATCTTTTTGATGGATTCTCGAATGAAGTTGGAAAATTGATCCTCAGCAGCGTCTTCTTCAAGAGTGCTGTAAACCCTGTTCAAGGCCTCAAAAATCTTTTAGACATCTACCATATTGATGTAGAAATACAATATTTGAAATAGAGGTGCTTACGTACTGTCAAACATAGACACAGGAACGCGACATTCCTTTGAAACGATGTCTGGACCTGTATACAATTTCGAGAGTTTCGAGAAAACAAATGTACGGTGAATAAATGATCGACGCATAATCGACAACCGTGAAAACGGTATACTGCTAATGTTAATGGATCTAAGAAAGAGTATGTGAGAGCTAGAGAGATCATAGAAATTATGACATTGGAATATTTGAATTAGACTGCTTCCTTTCTCTTACGTCACGGATTGCCGAAATTTGGTAAATAGATAATGTTTTGAAGAAATTGTGCAATGACCTTTTAAACGTGTTTGGACCTGTATACATTTTCGAAAGTTTCAGGAAAACAAATGTACGGTGAATAAGTGATCGATGGATAATCGACGACCGTGAAAATGGTATACTGCTAATGTTAATGGATCTAAATAAGAGTATGCGAGAGCGAGAGAGATGATAGTAGAACGCACGAGGAAAAGGTTTCCGCGCATCAGGGGGTCGACACCAGGTCTTTTGAACGCGTTGAGACTTGCTTAGAGGCTTTTCTAAATTAATTTTAAAATGGTCTTAGCGGTTTTGTGTGAAGGGGCTCAGCGGTTTCGTCACTATTGGAGATCATTGAGATACACTAACGGCTTGTCAAGACGACTGTCATATTGATGGATAGATTTCCCCCGACGAGAGAAAACTCTGAAAGGTGAATTCAAACTTACAACATGGTAAGGGAGAGGTCAACGCCCTGATTGTAGGTTTTTAAAATTTGTGTGAGATTTAAAAAGTACGTCGTCGATATACGAGATTGAGCTAGACACCTTCAAACTGGTATTCAGACTAATGGAAATCTACGCTGTCAATTCATCAAAAAAGATATGTAACATCCGAATTAGGTCGGTAACGGTGTACGCACGAGGAAAAGGTCATTTTACTTTCACTCTCAATACGGTTCCTACCGAATACGATGTATTTCCATAAGCTACTGTAATGTAGCAATATCTGACCTTTAATGAAGGCGACTTTTGAAATTTGATTTTCGACACATGGCAAAGGTCGTCGATATACGAGATTACGCTTCAAGCTGGTATATGGATAGATTTCCCCGACGAGAGAAAACTCTGAAAGGTGAATTCGAACTTACATCATGACAAGGGAGAGGTCAACGCCCTGATTGTAGGTTTTTAAAATTTGTGTGAGATTTAAAAAGTACGTCGTCGATATACGAGATTGCGCTTCAAGCTGGTATTTAGACTAATGGAAATCTACAGAGCCATAGGTCCCGATATATTATCTAATATGCTTGGAATTCACATGTGTTTTCCCAAGGATGGTCGATGATAAGGGAGAGGTCAACGCCTTGATTGTAGGTTTTTAAAATTTGTGTGAGACGAAGTCTTGCGTCATCTTAATGACCTCATAAGCGACGGTCAGATTTCCCAATGAGAGAGTCTTGAAACCGCGTACTAAACAGTAAATCAAAAATGCGAATCAATCCGCGAATCGGCCCGCGAGTCAGTCCGCGACTCAAACCACGAGTCAGTCCGAGACTCAAACCACGAATTAGTTCACGAATCTACCACCTCGCATGCTGCGACAGCACCGCGAGTCTTGAATTATAAGCTCGCGTACTAAACAGTAAATCAAAAATGCGAATCAATCCGCGAATCGGCCCGCGAGTCATTCTGAGACTCAAACCACGAATTAGTTCACGAATCAGTCTGCGAATTAGTTCACGAATCTACCACCTCGCATGCTGCGACAGCGCCGCGACTGTGGCGACGCCTGGTGGCGGCGGCGGGAGTTTCGCGGAAACCGCTCCTATACATCTACTTATGAATATTACTTGTAATAGAATGAATCCCATAAATTTTTTTATATTGTTCTATGAATGTTATAAATAACTGTTCTGCCACGTGTAAATAATTTGAATATGATTCGCTGTAACAAATCACAACTCCACAGAACAATAACAAAAAGTGTTGATATACTTCTTGTGACAAAACATCTTTCAGTACAACTGGACCAATATATAGCATGAACGTTCGATATTCTGTTCCTTTCCAATAATTTAAGACATTAAGTGGCCTAACTTTTCGATGAATTTCGGAGGGTAACATACATTGATTCAAAAAATTGGATACATTTTCAATTTGATTTCCAGACCACTTTGTTTTGTAGCCTAATTTTCCACTGCTCCAACCAGTTAAAAGGCGTTTCATCAAACCTAAATCTAACAAGTGTAAAGAGTCGGACACTGGTACACTTTTTATCATATCGATTGGAAGTTCTTCTAATGGCGTATCTTCGTTGTGATGATCTGGATCGTTACGATTACGAAAACTATCATTAGTCCTTCTTGCTGAACAAATATTTGGAAAACTCATTCGTTTTTGTTGTGTGTAATATTCACCTTCTGTTACACACTTCAAACAATGACTGTATGCATTAAAATTAACGGTGCCTACAAAACAGGCGGTAATCGGATAGTGAAGAGAATTCTAATTAAATAGAACCATATGAAAAAAAGCAACAGAATTAAAATCATGACATTCAAAACATACTTCTAGAAAAGAATAAAAATACATAATCTAATGTAACGAACATTTTTAACAAAACTTAATATACATTTTTTAATTTACAGAATTAAACAATTATATGTAATTAATAAACTTTAAATAGGTACCAAAAAAAGTATTAATACCTTTAATAAGACATCTCGCTGGATTATCACAGATAAAACACCGAATTTGTATGTAAATTTTTTGACCTTTGATCACAATACCATTTAAGACGGATAACAATTCTGTTACAAATGGTGTCAAGAATTCCTTTGCTGATGGTGGTTTACATTCTCCGTAAAAAATTCCAATCACCATTAGTGAAATATTTAAATCTTTAATATTAAATAAAATTGGCCAAAATTGTTTTTTAGCGTTGTTATAAATAGGAATGCCATCTATACCAAAATTTAAAAAAATAATTTTCTTGTTTTGTATAATGTCAGAACATCTTTCCAAGCAATTCTTTAAACCATTTTGCCAATAACTACCATTACCCATTTTTCTAATGAGTATGGATCGTGGAGTTTGTAACAGGGTTCGCGGATCGATCTGTAAGTTTTTATACAATATCAATGTTTACATAATGTTTTTCAATGAAAGCATATGCAAATACTCACAGGTAAAGTTGAATCTTTCACACACAGAATGCATAACAATTCCTTTAACGCATTATGGCAACTGTTAAATTTTAAAGCCCATTCTCGAAGATGTTCTTGCAGATTAGGTTCATAATTTTCACTGTCTTCACTTTCTGAGTTTTTAAAATTTTCAATAACACTTTGACCAGATTCAGCCAACAAATCATCTGCACGTACATCCAAATCATTTCCAAGTGCATACAATTGATGCTCATTAAATTCTGAATTGTCATCAGTGTGCAACAACTGATCTGACATTGATCTCAAAAACGCTGATGAGGTTAGGAAATCCTGATTATTGTCACTGGCTGTAGCAGTTTCATTAGACTTTAATATATTTACGATATCGCTCTTCGGCAGTATTTTCTTCATCTGTATATCGATTTTACGAAAATACGTTTTATTTTTTTTTTAATTGTTTAAGCTTCTCCAATTCGATGACTGCCTCTTCCATTTTATTATTACAGTACTAAAATACGTTAATATTAACTTTCAATACTTTTTGTTGGTTAACAGCACATATTACGTTTAATTAATTACATATTACGTTTAGGCAATCTTTAATTGGTATTATACCCCATTTTACATGTATTTATTTCTAGACACACTGGTGTCACCAAAAATTATTTGCAGATGTTAGCTCCTATGAACAGCCTATTTACGTTAAGGATGCTCCCAAGTGAATCGGTCACGACACCTGGCGGTCGTTATTTTTAGGCATTTATTAGTCCAATTGTCGTATTTTTTTCAGATTTTAGACAATACATTAGATAATTAATTTCATCTTGTTCAAGGCATGAATTCGTGAGAATGAAATTTCACTAGAATTCTAATATCAACTGCAATATTTCAAGCCCTCATATTTATTATTGTTTATTTTTATTTCGGTGATGTAAAAATAAAAAGCCAAAATTCAACGGCGGCATTTTTACATCTTACGACTTGAATTCGATACAGAATGTAACAAATGAGGGCATAAATTAAACGGTCTTAATATCAGAATTGTAGGGAAACTCCATTTTCTTCAATCTGTGCTTTATTATTTGCTGCCATAACACCATTGCAGCAATAAAGTACAGCTAAACGGCTGTGCTGTGATTTGTGTAAATTCTTTGCTGTTGCAATGTCATCACAGCGACAAAATACAGCTAAATAGCTGTGCTGCAGTTTGACTCTGTCCGTTGCCGCCGCAACATCGTCGCAGCCATAAACTACAGCGCAATAGCATTTATAGCTAAAAAGCTGTAAATGAAGTTGTGAAAACGTTGTGCCAGCTGTGTCTTTGCTGTCACAGCAAAAATAGCCGTCACGTGTTACTTGGGAGGCATCTAGTACATCGGAGTTTTGAAACACCTTTACAAAACACCTCTATATTGCATTCATATTTTAAAGATAAATTGTACCTACTCTAGATATTAACGAACACCTTACTAATAATTAAGACTGATAATCAAAGGACATAATTTCGTATACATTGCTTATTTGACCATCCACCTTATACCCGCACCAATATTCTACGAATACCAAAAACATCTAGCAAATAATGGAGGTAATATTTTCACTTCAAATTTATTATTATACTTCTCTCAGTGTAAAATTCTCTTACAAGTTTAATATTTTCTCCATCTTACTTACCTTATATCGGAAACATTTATAGTTAACTGATATTTTAAGCGATGAATTTGTATATTATCCAACCCATATGTTTTAACACATTTATTCTCTAGAAATTACTCTACGTGTTTTCTTTCGACTCTTAGAGTACAGCAACCAATGCTATCTCTCTTCTTTTATATTCCCTGGCACCACATTCTAATAAGACTTGAATTTTATATGTATTTGATGACGTCATCATTTTCAATATAACATTCCGGTTTGTCACCACGTAAATGCATTATTGATTTAAATCTGTCGGCATTTATTTAATATTTCTACGCATTTGAACATTACATCCAGTTACTATAGAAACATTCATAATAAAGCTTGAATCTTATGTTAAACTTAATGATAGAATGCAATTTGTCATGAGCCTACATTCAATATTTTTCTTCAAAATATGCAATCTGCAACATTTAACTGTACGGTAGTTCATCTGAAGTAAGAACACTTCTAATTATACTTTTATTTATAATTTTGAGTATTAAGCTATCTACGTTATGATATGCATGGTGAACGTTTGTTACCATTGCGAGATGTATTTTTGTTGTTGTTTCCGTAACATTTACTTCACATTGGCTCTGCATCTTAATGTAGTCTTACGCTAAACGATCACCTGCTTTATCAATGATTACACAGGACCACAAAAAAAAATTTCAAAAAGCAACTGGGATCTTAGAAGGTGATTCTTATAGATTTCTGGTCGCTGAAACCGAAACCAAACCCTATTTTGCTCTAACACGTCAGGATTATGCAGAAAGTGAGGTTATGTAGGCGAAAAATAGTGATTTTCGTCACTGCGATAGTGTAGTCGATAAACAGTTACAAGTGGAAGTAATACCAGAGAGATAAAAGGTTATGACTCTGAAAAAATAATTTCTATTTTAACTGGCATTTAATTCTTATTCTTAATAAATTGTTAAAAATTCTTTCCCCAAAACAAAAAAAATAATTTTAACCAACGTTGAATTATTTTAACCAAAGTTGAATTACTATATGAAGGAGATGATTCTCTATAAATGAACTGAAAGAATGTTTTTTTTTTTAATTAATATAAAAATAAAATAAAAATAATTCCGTTTTTCTTTTAATTTGATGAGTGAGGTTATGGAAAATTTTTTTGAGAAAATGAACCTTCATTAGTTAAAATCCTTGAGTCTCCAGAAATTTTTCAATACATGTTTTTGAAGAAAAGCTCAATTATATATATATAAAAAAAAAAGTAAATTAATGACTTCTGATTACCATTTTTCAGAGACTATAACCCTGTACTAGCAATGACATTAAAAATATTAAAAGTATAATAAATTATTTTTCCACATGCATGATATTAAGATAAACTCTCCCTAAGCCTACAAAATTAGAAAATAACTTTTTGAATTAGATGAAATAATCTGGATTTTAAGAAATCTTCGTAACTCAGTCATCATTCTCTCGGTTCAACTTGTTGGATATCGTTTTTGTCGCTTTTGCCTGTACTTTTCTTCACCGATTTTCCTAAAAAATATAATGAAATTTGTTTATAATTATGGATGATAAGAACATTTTCAGATAATTTGAATCACTTAATTTGCATCTTTAATATAATTGTTTCTAATTAATATTTTGAAAATTAATGAAATTCAAATTACAAAAACAAATTTATTAGTATATATTATATACGACATTCTCAATAACAAAAATAATACAAAATTTACTCACCCTGTTGTGTTTGTTGCTAACGACTGGTGCTGTTTCTTAAAACCCTTTTCAGCAGTTTAATATTGTCATCTACTGAAAACTTAATATCAGCCATACGTATCAAGTCAAATATTACATTAATTATTTGGTCAAATTTCGAAAAAATAATTTTTGATGTACATTCTTCATTTTCGACATTATCGGGATTCTGATTATTAATATTTGTTCCTTTTTTTTCGTAGAACCCGTCCAAGAACACAATGCCAGAAACTTTCTGTCAAAAAATGTATCAATTATCAAATAGCCAATTTTGAATCCATCCTTTTTTCCAGCTGTGCCTCCAATACTGGACATCGTTTTTACCTAAATAACAGATGAAATCAATATTTATAATTACGTTCCTGTATTATAATACATTAAAATAACCGTAGCACTTACTACATTTGAACGAAATTTGACATCCTGCAATTTATTATTTAATTCTATAGTAGCTTCCTCTGATGCAACAGGATCCATCATGGAGATATCTGTTTCGACGGCATTATTTTCATCACTCACTGTATCATCTTTGTTACTCCGATCTCTTTTTATTAATATATCAATTAATTTGTCAATTTTAATATTCAGGCCGCATATTTCACGTAAAATTTTCTTTTGATTTTCTTCTACGTTTTCCAATTTCCGGGATAATATATTCAATTGATCTGGAATATTGAAAAATAAAATAATACAGTGAGAAAAGTGATATCATTTTGAAATACTACTCGTGTATCCTATTCAAGTCTAGTTGAAAAATATTATATGAAAGTATAATTTCTAATTGTGTACATATGTATGAACTGCAATGAAACTGTTTCGCAGAGACAATTATGACGTGTTATCTAGTTCCGATTAATAAGTTTTATTAATTTTCCATTTGGTAAAAGTTAGACTACGTCTGTCTAATAGATAAGCTAATTGTTTATTCAGACTTAGAGTATACCACACAATTGCTTGTAAAATGTCAAAACAAATAGTAATATCGTTTACCTTGAAAAATTTTTGGCTCTACTAACGTGGATACAGGCAGTGACATAATGCCTGTTTCATCGTTTTCTTCTGTACGAACATCAGTTATTGATGAATCCTTTTGCATTAGAAGATTGACATTTTCTGGGAACTTCGATATTATGTTGGTTTCTTGTACACCGATCATGTTGTTAAAATCGAAGTTAAATTCTCTAGCATTTGGCTTTCCTGTACTACGTTTTGCTAAATAACTAAAATAAAAATAACAAATGAATGAAAAGCCAAAGAATTGTACATACTTTATTGAAAATTAAGTAAGACTTCCAAGTGTTTCCGACAAAATTCTTTTTTATATACTTATCGAGTTAAGCACTTAATAAGAGACTTACTTTTGCTCATCTTCTGTATCATCGAACTGAGACAAATATTTTTCTGCCTTAACAGCTTAACCTTAACAGCTTCTAAAAATGTCGAATAATTTTTTCGTTTTACAACACATTTTTGTGTAGTCCAATCCTTTGCGGGTAAACTTTTTGCATCTTTTCGCAAGTTGAGCCCTTGCCTTCCTGGCGGCCAATACAAATAACCGGATTTCACCCAATTCGCGGGTACGACGCATAAATTAACCTCACCTTCCTCAATCGTTTCCACTATAACAAACATTTTATATTGTTTATTTATTCTACTATGTATGTAGACTGCACGACCACGAAATCACCATCCGCAAATTTAATTTAGAGGTTAAGTCTGCAAAAGCGCGCGAACTGGAACCGCCTTACCGAGCGCTAAGATCGTGATCTCGAACCGTGATGAACTCAACCAATGAAAACGTACCATCTTACGGCATTGACCAATCACAGGATTGTTTCCCTCTGTTCGAGATCACGAGCTCAGCTCACCGCGACCAGGAATTCCAGCCGCAGTGCAGTGTCTGATCGCTAGGGTACGCACCAACCTTGACCGAACTGACCTAATATGTAAGGCAGTATCTTTCCCGCAAGCGAGAGCTGCTCGAGATTCTTAGTATATATACATGATTAAAAATAAAGCACTGATAGGCGAAGCGATGCGATGCGATGCGATCGGTGCGATATATGCGATAGGTGTGTGTGCGCGCGTGTGTGTTTGTGTGTTTGTGTGTTTGTGTTTGTGTGTGTGTGTGTGTGTGTGTGTGTGCGTGTGTGTATGTACAACGGTATGATTTGTGTCATGTTAATTATGTGAGGGAATGTGTTCGAAATGTTTGCGATACTTGTATATATGTATGTGAATAAATACAAAAATAGTCATAGTGTAAATGTTAATAATGTTTTTTTTTGTATTCAACAAAATATTTGTACAATTAAAAATTGTTTTTTTTTGTATTTACTTATTTTGATTAAGTGAAAGTGCAGTTGATTAATCAAGAAAAGTTTCGTACTTTTTCCATATATATATAGCTGATAAAACGTTATTCCAGCAAAACTAGAAAGCATCGATTTAGCTGCGACAATGTTTTGGCAGCAAATGCTAAAGCCCCACAACCTTGCGGCAGCACAAAAATAGCACAGCTATTTGTCTGCGGCAGTGTTTTCAAAGCCAAAAAATGTACTGTCATTTTTGCTGCAACAACGTTTTGAAGACGTTGTCAGTGAGCTGTGACTGCTTGCTGCGGCAGCCAAGTGGCTGCGGGCTTTGCTGTGCCGCCGTTCTGGCAGAAGTTTTACAGCGAACTGTGTTACTTGGGCTATCATTAATGACGAGCAAGAGTCAATTTTGACGCACATTTTATTCTAAACGTGATAATGAAAAGTCTGACCTGAAGTTTGCAAATATTGTCAATATGTACGTGTTATAATATTAAAAAATTATACAATTGAACGTAATGATAGAGATACGCGTGTTAAATTATTCATTTAATTGCATATTCATACTTTTATCACCAAGATTTCTAAAACACTGCAATTAAGCTCATTGAGAATTTTTCACTTTTCCTTTCAAAATGACTAATGTTTTACGGAATCACATGCGCACATTTAAATAGAATTAATATATACATGTCTTCATGTTGAATTGTTGTTTGGTCTTTTATTTCATACACGGTAGCAGTCTTTTTAAGTGATAATGTATGAAAACATCAGTTCTATAAACGATTCAATATTAATAATAATAATATGAAATTTTAGTACATGATGTGAAAACATAAGAAGTTTTTAAAGGTTAATTTATTACTATGAAAATTATTTATTGATATAATGACTTGTGTCTTTTTCTATTACACTAGGTGTGATGGATAGGACGACATTCTCCTTATGCCAATATATTTAACAAAATACCTACATATAACAATAGTATTCGTATGTGAATAACTTAGTTAACTAATTACGATTACAATGTGAAAGTAAACAAAAAATCTGTCAAATATAACAAGCACTGTGATTCTCCAAATCATTATTGTAAACGGAATTAAGTAGTCATGTCGGTTGTGCTACTTACAATTTCGACTCAAGAGGTATACCATTAGTTAGTAATAAAATACATTTACGCTTGTACTTGTTGGGTTTTCAGAATGAATTTCATTCCATAGTCGCGTGAATGTGACATCACAAGAATGGGCACACGACTCGATTTGATGCAAGAGTATTCGTATAGAAGCAACAAATCGGCAGCTAATGCGAGAGAGAGAGAGAGAGAGAGAGAGAGAGAGAGAGTCGACAATTAAGGAATACAGTTCCGACGTCAAATTCTCTATGAATAAGGCGCCTTATGTGGGCTATTGTACACGGTTCTAATGTGAAGAAATTTGTTATTATCATAATGATAAATACTTTGTCGTCTTTCGTTTTGTTTTTTCATTGACAGAAAAAAAGATGTATTATAAATAAGATGACTTAGACCATGTAAGACTTATGCATGGACTAACTTTAAGATGTAATGATTTTAAGTATTTGTTTTTAGAGTGCAATACATCGCGATTTAATATACTGTAACGTGGCAAAACACATTACAGTGCTAACTGCCTCGAGACTCACAACGGGGATAACTTAAGGGGGGGACTGGTCTTCAAGAACCGCTAATATTTCATATGGGTGCAATTTCCGAAATGATCTCATCACCTTATAGGGGGGACTGCTCCGAAGAAGCGCTAGTATTTATTTTGGTGATGACGTCATTCGGCTCTTTTTGAATGTTATATGTTAAGAATCTGCCGGGAGGCTTTTATCCAAGGGGGAATGTTGCCATTATAGGGGGGGGACTGCTCCGAAGAAGCGCTAATTTTTAATATGGCAACAAATTAGGATTCATATTTGTTATGAATCTGCCGGGAGGCTTTTATCCACGGGGAAATGTTGTCATTATAGGGGGGACTGCTCCGAAGAAGCGCTAATTTTTAATATGACAACAATTGAGACATAGAATTCGTAGTTTAGGAATTAATAATTGATAATTATAAAGGTAGCTATAATTCGGCGTATTATTCAGTATTTAATTTTATTTTGATTATTTCCTGAAATTAATATATTGCATGCGATAAACATTTCATGTGTAAACATGGGTATTCGCATGTGCTTGTTTTGGAAGTCGGATCAAGGACGGCCCTGTTTTCGATTTCCAGAAGTACGAGACCCGAACATCCAGGGTCGTCAAGCACGCTGCTTATTGCGGGCGTGCAGGGGGGGAACGACGCGTGTAGATTCTGGAATGTTCGCGAAGGGGAGGGTACGCGAGGGCGACGTGACGAAACTTCGCGAACATTCGAGAAGGATAAGAGAAGAGTACCGGGAGGGGACGGCCAGTCATGTGTGCCCGTACGGGCCGCGGGGCTCTCCCTACAATCACGATCGCGGTAGAGAGGTGATAAACGGTGGCCGGCGCGGCACGAGCGTCGCGATTCCAACCGACGCATCGGATCGGCAGTCCGTGGAAGAATTGGGACAGTCCGTTGGTGGCAGCCCTGGAGCCTATAGGTACGCCTGGTCATCAAAAGGTACCAACAGCCCTGAGCGCAAATAGTTTCGGCTACGAAGTCTTTCCGTACGCCAATATTTCGATTCTTTGTGCTCACGGCTTTGTGTAGCGTCTTCTTCAAGAGTGTTGTAAACCTTCTACAAGGCCTCTTCCCATGACGACAAAATCTTCTTGACATCTACCATATTGATGTAGAAATACAATATTTGAAATAGAGGTGCTTACGTACTGTCAAACATAGACACAGGAAACGCGACATTCCTTTTAAACGCGTCTGGACCTGTATACATTTTCGAAAGTTTCGGGAAAACAGATGTACTGTGAATAAGTGATCGACTCATAATCGACGACCGTGAAAACAGTATACTGCTAAAGTTCATGGATCTAACAAAGAGTATGCGAGAGTGAGAGAGATAGTAGTAGGACGCACGAGGAAAAGGTCATTTTACTCACATATGGCGATACTACATTGGAATGCTTGAATTAGGCTGCCTCGAGGAAAAGGTCATTTTACTTTCACTCTCAATACGGTTCCTAGCTTACGATGTATTTTTACATAATCACGGTGAAGCGAATAAAATGATGCAATATCTGACCTTTAATGAAGGCGATTAAAATTTGTTTTTCGACAGTCCACATATGGCAATACTACATTGGAAGTTAATAAATTTAACAAAGAGTATGCGAGAGCGAGAGAGATGGTAGTAGGAAGCACGATGAAAAGGTCATTTTACTTTCACTGTTAATACGGTTCCTAGCTTACGATGTATTTCCATAAGCGACTATAATGTAGCAATATCTGACCTTTATTAAAGGCGACTTTTGAAATTTGATTTTCGACACATTTTATTAACAACAATATCCAATGAAATAATAAATATTGGTTGACCTTTACCTTCTCTTTTCATTCGACAATGTAACGCATTAAATTACCTATGTTTTTCGACCTTCACAGCTTCCGAAAGGGCATAGGGGGTTAACTATACAAAAAATGCCCCCACAGCTCTGTCACCCGAACTGGGTCCATATATTGCTACCCCGATGACTACAAATTTCTGAAAGTATGAACTCAAAATTCGCTTTTTCGAAAAAGTTATGGAGGGGGAAAGAAAAATAAAAAAACTAATTTTTCTCGAAAACTACTGGATCGATTTTAATGAACTTGAAATATGTTAGAAACGTAGGTAAGACAATTTAAGAGAAACAATATGAATTTTTTTTTTTTTTTTTAATAAATAAAAAACTGGTTTGAAATATTCGAAATTTTTTTTTTGGCATAATTTTTTATGTGACCACCTTCATCTTTTTTCTTGAGGTACCTTACAATGTCCCCTTTCATATATATTTTTTTAAAATTTTTAAAAAATATAGTTTTTGAATCAAAAATCGTAAACCATGGTCGTCCGGCTTGACTTGCACATTCGCACACGCGCTCGCGCGCACGCATGCATATATATATATATATATATAGAGGGTGGCCGATTTATCTGAAGGCATCGAAATATCTCGAGAACTATGCACAGAATCAAAAAAGTTGTCGCATGAAAGTTGTTCGACACGAAGGGGGGCATCCAGTGATAATTAAATTTACCCCCTCCCCCATTCCCTGGAGGTGGAGTGGGGGCAAAAACAATAAAACTTAAATAGGAACCCCCATTTTTTATTGCTGATTTGGATTCTCCGGAAAAAAGTACACGAATTTGACATAGGAGCTATTGCATTTTGGTTCACAGGTGGCGCTGTAATCGATAAAAATCCAAATTTATCCGAAGACATTGAAATACCTCGAGAACTATGCTCAGAATCAAAAAAGTTGTCGGATGAAAGTTGTTCGACACGAAGGGGGGCATCCAGTGATAATTAAATTTACCCTCTCCCCCATCCCCTGGAGGTGGAGTGGGGGCAAAAACAATAAAACTTTAATAGGAACCCCCATTTTTTATTGCAGATTTGGATTCTCCGGAAAAAAGTACACGAATTTGACCTAGGAGCTATTGCATTTTGGTTCACAGGTGGCGCTGTAATCGATAAAAATCCAAATTTATCCGAAGACATTGAAATACCTCGAGAACTATGCACAGAATCAAAAAAGTTGTCGGATGAAAGTTGTTCGACACGAAGGAGGGCATCCAGTAATAATGAAATTTACCCCCTCCCCCATCCCCTGGGGGTGGAGTGGGGGCAAAAACAATAAAACTTAAATAGGAACCCCCAGTTTTTATTGCAGATTTGGATTCTCCAATATTGACAATTTTCGCCCGCGTAGCGGATATGGAATACGGTCATTCTAACAAAGCCGGGAAAAAATACATTTAGCGTTACCCAGGAACAACGACGTGGACGTAGTATTTTTCTGTTCCCTTTGGGGCGCTTGTTTTACGTGAGTCCCCTTGCCTCTCACTGTCTCACTTTTCACTTACTTGAGTAAGTGTTCGAAATGTTGACCTTCCACTTCAATGCATTTATTTATTCTTTCTTCAAATGACTATATACATGATAGAATCATATCTGCAGAAATTTCTGCGCAAGCAGTTCTTATGCGTTCCACAATGTTTTCACGAGTCGTTGGTACTTGTTCATAAACCTTACCTTTTAGGTAACCCCATAGGAAGAAATCCAGAGATGTTAGATCAGGTGACCTCGCAGGACAAATTAATGGGGCCACCTCTACCAATCCACCTGCCATTGTAATCACGGTCTAGTATTTCCCTTGCTAATCTTGAAAAATGTGCTGGGCAACCATCATGCTGAAACCACATTGTCCATCGGACGTCCATAGCAACATCCTCAAGTAGTAATGGTACTTCTTGTTCTAGGAAATCTCGATATTTTGTTCCATTCAAATTACCTTCAATGAAATAAGGACCAATGAGTTTATTTCCTATGATTCCACACCAAACGTTCACCGACCAAGGACGTTGATGATTAACTTGTCGTAACCAATGGGGATTTTCTACGCTCCAATAATGCATATTATGCCTATTGACGCCACCATGGTTCGTGAATGTAGATTCATCAGAAAATAATACATTAGCAAAGAAATTGTAGTTCGTTTGCATTTTTTGAAATGCCCATTCACAAACCACCACGCGGTTATGAAAATCATCCCCATCTAGTTCCTGGTGCAGTGAAATGTGATATGGGTGAAACTTATGACGATGCAATATTCTTTGAATACTGTCTCTGGAAATGCCGGAATCGTGATGTAATTGTCGTGTGCTTACATGTGGATTTTGGTGAATAGCTGCTAGTACAGCTACTTCGTTAGCTTCTCCTGTAACTGTTAATCTTCGCTTCCTTTTTTTCATTTGTACGCTGCCATCAGAGTGAAAGGCATTCACAACTTTGTAAACAAAAGAACGCGAGCGAGCATTATCTGGAAAACGCTCAGCATACAACGCAACAGCATCGTCAATATTCCTCTTGCATTCACCATAAATAAGAATCATTTCGATTTTTTCGGGAACTGTAGCAGGATTCATTTTTAACTTGTAATTCGATTTAAGCAATGAAGGGTAGACAAAAAATAGTCACGTAAACGGAAAGTTGTTATTCTAAAAGCAAAGTGACCTCCGACCGAATTACTACCAATACAATGGACTTCAAAAACAGTCTTACACTGAGAAAATACCGTGAATACTAAATTTTAATATGGGGATTAGAAAGTCGCGATATCCATTTACTTCCCTTCAGGAAAGTAGAGGAAAATGTAGGTGAACTGGTTACGTGTGACTCAACTTATGTATAAAATGATATGCTACTTTATTTTCGAGTTATGTCGCCCTCTAGCGTTATGTAACAGAACCGGCGCCGGTGATGGCCGAAATGCAAGCGATGTACATGTATGAAACCACGTGAGTTCTCTCGGGGTCCGGTAGATGGCGACGAAATCCCCAAATGAAGTAAGAGTTTCGTTTTGTTTAATAGAAGCTGGTTTGACCGTCAATGCTCAGCTTATTTATTCTCATTTCGGAAAAAACATACAGAGAGAGAATGAATGAGCTGAGTGAAGGGACATGACGCGTTTTTTAATGGATTGCGTGATGTCCTCTTTTTGTTTATTAAATAATAAATTTAAAACCTAAAATGTAATTTTATTGAAGGTAGAAAACTTATTTATAAAATTGCTTCCATATTGTATGCACAATTTTTATGTAATCAGTTTTGATTTTTAATATGAAGAATATCAATTATTCATAATCTTAATTTTTCGAATGGACATTATTAAAATTTCATATTCAGAATAACAATTTTCGCAATTGATATTACTAAATTCTAATATTAAAAATCCTAATATTAGAATTTTTAATATTAAATTTTCATAAAGGGATCAAATTGTCCCTATTTGCCCCCTGGATGCCCCCCTTCGTGTCGAACAACTTTCATCCTACAACTTTTTTGATTCTGTGCACAGTTCTCGAGATATTTCGATGTCTTCAGATAAATCGGCCACCCTGTATATACAGGGTCATCGAAAAGTATCGGACCCCCCTAATATCTTCAGTTAGAATGCACTTAGGAGAAAATGTCCAATAGCAAAGTTGTATGGTTTCAAGCGGGGAGTAAGATGATGACCTTGACTTTGACCTTGACCATATCCTGCAAGGTCATTTCAAGGTCAATCTTATTTTTTCAAATAGAACCCCCTACATTTTATTGCATATTCTTATAGCTTATCTCGAGAGCTTTCCAAAACACTATAATAAAATATTTTTTTATTTATTATTAACATAATTGCTTGAAGCCGTACAATACTTTGCTATTGGACATTTTTCCAAAATGCATTCTTACTGAAAATATTAGGGGGATTCGATTAATGTATTTTCTTTAAACCAATTAATTGGTCTCATTATTCCGCGCACAACAGTATTAAGGTTATGATTACTGAAAACTAAATAATATTTTATAGCACTGCGTGCCGTAAATTCGCTCATACCGCACGATTTTGCGTGTCGTAAGTAGTGTTTTCTGGCACACGGCGGCGCTTTCTTTCTGGCACGGTCTGTCTACCATACACTGCGAATTGCGCACGGAGACCATGAAAACCCCACTTTTTGACAGTGTGTACTTTCACAATAATACAGAGCTTTTAAATGAAAAAAACAGTTCAAAGTCACTGTTATATTCAGGAAATACGATTTTATTATTATAAATCATAGATGAAACGGATGAAACTACTAATATAGTTACAAGGATATGTGAAATATTTGTATCAAATGATAACAGAATTTAGGTTAAGTAAGTTTCATTGTACGACACATTTTAAACTTAAAATTCTTATAATTTTTTAAACATACTAGTGTAATGTTGATAAAATTAGGATTTACGAATAGTGCAGTTATTAAAAACAAACTTATCATCTATGTTCGCATGTAATGTTACGTTACAGTTGTTTAATATTATTGTTTTATTCTGATTTCCGGTGTTTATGTCGTAAATGTATAAACCAATATCAGGATCATAGAAAACTGGATACCCTACATCTTTGTTTATTTTAGAACTTGCAGCTTCCAAAATAGAATCTCCAGCAACACGAACATTTGTATTTGAGATTTTAGTTTGTGACGAGTATGGTGTCTCTTCGACTGCAGGAATATACGAATCCTGGATTAGCGACATGACTGGTATTTCTTGCAAAGTAGACTTCTTATTGATAGGAATGTTTCTATTTCTTGTTTCGTCATTTATTACATAACGTTTAACTTCATGGTGGGTGCTGTTCGTAGCTAAATTTATCGCTGGATTAGTTATAGCTACTGGAACATTAGAAATTATACTTGCAGCATGTGTTTCTTTACGTAATGTAATTCCAGTAGTTATTTGACGATATATTTGTTTTTTATTATTTATCGAGTTAGCAATGTATCCTTCTGCCACAGAATTAGACTTCCAGCCACCATGTCTTTTAAGCGCAGTAATATCTGCTCCGGCATCCACTAAAAGCGTGGCAGATGTTCTCCGGAAACTGTGTCCAGTGAACGTATCAGCGTTTGGCAATATTAAAAAGGTTGCAATCTCCTTTGGGATCGAACCAAATTTATTTACACCTATTGGCTGACATAAACACTTTCCATTAGAGTATTTCAAAAAAAATCTGTCCGTCGGACACACTGCTGGCCTGGAATTCATATAGGCCTTACATATATCGTACAATTCTCCAATGATTGTGAAAGATCGTGGGACTTTGTTTTTAGTGTTTCTTATATTGACGAGCAATAAATCTTCTCCTTCCAAACAATCACTCACCAATAAATTTGTTAATTCAGATCTTCTTAGAGCGCCTGAAATTCCTAGTATGAGGGCAACCTGAAAAAATTAAATAAAATTTGTTTATTTCAAACAATGCTCACCTTATTAAATTATACTAGATAAGATCATTTTTAACTTTGTTTAAACGTATATTTAACATACAATAAAAATATACAATAAAAAAACTCTCAGAATTGCACAAGACATCTATTTATTTAAATTAATCCTACAATAAACATAAAAAATTAAAATCTGGTTATCGTCGGAGCAAAATTGTTTAAACTAAACTGTTTTAACTATTGTTCTACTTGCGATATTGATATGAAATTTTCCATGAAAGTCTATTTTAACCAAAAATACAATAAAATAATACTCTGAATTAACTAAGACACTTTATTACTCACCTTTTTTGCCAGATATATCTCATCAGCTGCATCATTCAAAAATATCACAATATTTTCTTTCGTAAACACTGCAGACTTTTTCACTTGGTAGCCTTCATTTTTTCTTTTCAGGAACGATTGCAATTTCAAATATTTAGAAATATCAAAATTGTCATAGGAGCTCAATGTCAATCTTAACTTTGAATATATCGCCCACAGTGAGTTAGGTGAATATTTTGTTGCCAACATGTCAAAATAATTTAATAAAACAATTTCGTCGAATGAATTTGTTCTTAATTCTTTTCGCCCTGCTTTAAATTTGTTATAGGCAGCTGTATAATTTTGTTTGGATTTTTTTGGCAACAAATCAATTGTCATTTCTTCAGCCCTTTCCATTAGCTCTTTCGGAATAATTTCGTCAAAATCGTTTTCCGAAGAACTGTCTTCAAGATCTTCATTCATTTTTGAAGAACTAAGAAGTATACACGATATATTTCTATAAAACCTATAAAACTGATAGCGTTTTCGGGCGGACTGCACCGCCTGCACGGTTTTTGCACCGCTTTGGGACTCATGAACTCAACCAATGAAAATGTACTATGTCACGGCATTGACCAATCGCAGTATTGTTTCCCTCGGTTCAATCATTAAAAAACTTTTGAATAACAATCATTAAAAATAACAGTTTATCTTGTATCGGGGGGGCGGAGCCCCCCGTACCCCGCCCCACTCCCACCACGCTTTAACTAATTTCGGCGAATTTACGTCACACGTGCTATAAAATAGTATACGATACACGGGTGAAAGTGACATATTCGTAATGTACTATTACAAGATATTCTACATTTTGTGTAAAAAAATTGTTAACTTCAAACCTTTATAACTCAAAAAGTACTTAATAAAAAAATATTTTATTAGAGTGTTTTGGAAAGCTCTCGAGATAAGCTATAAGAATATGCAATAAAATGTAGGGGGTTCTATTTAAAAAAATAAGATTGACCTTGAAATGACCTTGAAGGACATGGTCAAGGTCAAAGTCAAGGTCATCATCTTACTCCCCGCTTGAAACTATATAACTTTGCTATTGGACATTTTCTCCTAAGTGCATTCTAACTGAAGATATTAGGGGGGTCCGATACTTTTCGATGACCCTGTATATATATATGTATAATACTGGGTACACAATTTAAAACTACCACCCGGAAATCTGAGAATGAATGCTGTTTAGAAAAAAAAAGTTTAAATAGAAACGTTTTTGGATTCCGAGGGGGACATTCAATAGTGACCTTGACGTTGACCTTTCAGGTCATTTCAGTATGAAGCCTCTTTTTAATGAGACCCCTTATTTTTTCACTCCGGAAATGGAAAAAGCGGAATTTACGTCCGAATACGATCTTGTCTTAGTACCCAGGTCCCATGGTGGGGTTCTATAATTATTTTTCTTTATGTCCGTTAGTTTGGACCTTCCCGCGGCCAGCATTCAGCATGGTTGAACCTGATCTCATATAGCCCGAGCGGATCGTTAGCCATAACACCTCCACCACGTGAAGGTGGACAAATGAGGGCACCCAGCCAATTAAGGCAAGATAGACGAGTCACCCAGCCAGTTAAGGCAAGATAGACGAGTCACCCAGCCAGTTAAGGCAGATGGAGTTGTTACCCATACAATCAAAGCAAGATGGAGGAATAACCAAGCCAGTTAAGGCAAGATGGAGGAATCACCCAGCCAGTTAAGGCAAGATGGAGGAGTCACCCAGCCAGTTAAGGCAAGATGGAGGAATCACCCAGCCAGTTAAGGCAAGATGGAAGAATCACCCAGCCAGTTAAGGCAAGATGGAGGAGTCACCCAGCCATTTAAGGCAAGATGGAGGAGTCACCCAGCCAGTTAAGGCAGATGGAGTTGTTACCCATACAATTAAAGCAAGATGGTGGAATAACCAAGCCAGTTAAGGAAAGATGGAGGAATCACCCAGCCAGTTAAGGCAAGATGGAGGAGTCACCCAGCCATTTAAGGCAATATGGAGGAGTCACCCAGTCAGTTAAGGCAAGATGGAGGAATCACCCAGCCAGTTAAGGCAAGATGGAGGAATAACCCAGCCAGTTAAGGCAAGATGGAGGAATCACCCAGCCAGTTAAGGCAAGATGGAGGAGTCACCCAGCCATTAAAGGCAAGATGGAGGAGTCACCCAGCCAATTAAGGCAAGATGGAGGAATCACCCAGCCAGTTAAGGCAAGATAGAGGAGTCACCCAGCCAGTTAAGGCAAGATAGAGGAGTCACCCAGCCAGTTAAGGCAAGCTAGAGGAGTCACCCAGCCATTTAAGGCAAGATGGAGGAGTCACCCAGCCAGTTAAGGCAGATAGAGTTGTTACCCATAGAATTAAAGCAAGATATATTACCTTGCCTCTCGCTCACTGATGCTACAATTGTTCAGTCTTCATCGCTATCAAATTCGATTACTGGTACAATTTTAGTTGTGGTGAATATGTCAGTTAATATCTCAGCTGGTTTGAAAATTCTTGATAAATAACGCGCATGTGATAAATAATATATAACAGCCGCAATGTGGGAATAACAGCCAACAGTTCTATTTCCATTGGCACATTCACATGTGTATTCTGTAATTCCAGAATGACCAATAGTGTCAGGTTCGTATTTAATAAAACACCTATAGGTTTGACGAGAAATGTGACGGGACGGAACTCTAATTTTTAAAGTCGTTGAATTATCTTTAACAAATTCCATTTTTAGATTGCCATCTTTATCAAGCATTTCTGCTAAATAGGAAACAGCCTGAGCAAGTTGATAGGTACCAGTGAATAAAATTTTCAAATCATTTGTTGTTAATTCCGGAAAATCATTAAGATCATCTGAGGAGATAGTTCCAAACGGAAGTTTACGACGTAGCCATCCTGCTTCTTCTACTTTATCAGCCAAAGAAAACTTCACATTTTTCTGAGTTTGCATCTTTTGAAGAATATCATCGAAGTTATCTACATCAGAATGTAATCTTTTTCCGAAAATATTATTAAGAAAACATGCAATTCTGAAGTATGATCCAACTTTTAGTAATAACTTATTATCGATTTTATGATTAAGAAGAAGATATTTTTGCTTGATGACACCGTGAACGGATTCTACAGCCCACCGAATTTTCGTAACAAAGCGAGAATTATTTGATTCTTCTGCAGTTAATTGTTTCCTTTTTCCTTTTAAGGCAGACATCAAAACTCGAAATTTTTGTTCTTCCAACTTTTCTTTTACGTCCCGAAATCCACGGTGAAGAACAAAAATATCACCTTCATTAACTAGCTTAGTTAAACCTTCAGGATTTTCGAGAATTATTTAAAAAATCTGGGCATCATTTTGATTCGCAAGAAAAGGTCCAGCAATGTCTACAACGAACTTTCTTTTGGCCAGAGTACGATTTCCTTTGGTAATCATTATTAGAACTTTTTTGATGTCTAGCGTATGTGCCGTCGCATATCAAAAAAAGTTTATCGTTAGAATCGAATAAATGTTTTGCCATTTTAGTGGTATGGTTTAGAATGAGTTCATTCCGTCTACAAGCATTCACTCCAAAACGAAGTGGCAAAACATCATCTTCAAATGATTTCATTACACTGGCCGAATAGTCCGAGACATCGTGTTCATTTTGCAATTGCAAAATTGACGCGATCATTGCATTCGAATTACCCGACCATAATTTGAACAAAAAGACAACAATAGCTTGAATGTCGGAACGGGAATGACTATTTCGCAATGAAGTTAACATGTCTTTCAGTTCATTTAATTGTTCCCAATTTAAGCCTGTAAAAATTTTGAGTTGTTTCTCAGAAATATTGTATTCCCCTATTTTATCAAGCAATGTCGAGTCACATCTAATAGAAAGAGTTTCCATTAGTTTTGATAACTCAGATGCCGTAAGGCTTGTAGTATTAGAATAGGCTTTCAGTTGGATAAGATCTTCTTCGTATATTCTATCGTTTATCAAGTGCATACGACAACATCAATTCCCAGATGGAATGTAGATTTGAGTTTTGATATAAGTTTTTATTCGTGTTTCCTCAGGAATGACACGTAAATGTTTTGTGCCGCCACAAAAGCAACATGATTTATGCGTTGCAATAGTTCTCCGAATAAAAACTTCCATACGTTCAACCTCAGAAACCGATGCTTTTGATTCAACTATTTCAAACGTGGGATCATTATCTACCGAATCAGGCACAATATCATTTACGACATTTACTTCAGATTTCTCTGCAGATATATTTTTTCTATAAACAGACATTCTACATTTTTGACAATTAATGTCATTTACATTTATTGCTTGCTGCAAAGAAGTGGAGTAAATATTCGCTTCCTGTTGATTTGTTACTATTTTTTTTCGGCCTGTAGTATTTATTAAAAAAGTATTGCAACCAGGGCACTTTTGTCTTAGCAATACGGTCTTATTCATCTTGAAAATTATGAAGAAATAAGAATGTCAGATGTAAACAAAAGAATGTAAAAAGTAAAATTCTCCAGAATCACAGAGATATAACTCCGAAAAAAATACTAAATATAAACCTGCACTCAGCTATACCGATTTACATAGACTATACGAATCAAAGCACAATATCATATACAAGTGTCAGGTCGCACCGTCCGGATTCCTAATCTACTAAAAAAAGGATGGATTTCGATAACGAGAATGAAATGGCTATCGAATAAAAGGAACGATGCCTACCGGAGAAGAAGTCACCTATTGCCTCGCAGTTCTTCTATATAGGAGTCTCGTGTCAACAATCACGCCGACATCACACCGAATAATAAAATATCTCATTGACATCGGTTAAGGTCGACCTATACTATATACACTCAGCACCGGTTTTTGTTTCGGTCCAATTTAACTTCGTACATTTCAACACTGTGCATTAAACACGAAAAAACATTTGAATATTTATATTGGCTACACATGAGTCTCAACTGTATATAACATAGTATTTTTAGTCAGTGCGTGCTTGCGTGAGTGCACGGGTGTGTGCGAATGCGTAAGTCAAGCAGGACGACCATGGTTTACGATTTTTTATTCAAAAACTGTATTTTTTAAAAATTTGAAAAAAATATATATGAAAGGGGACATTGTAAGGTACCTCAAGAAAAAAGATGAAGGTGGTCACATCAAAAATTATGCCAAAAAAAAAATTTTGAAAATTTCAAATAAGTTTTTTACTTATTAAAAAAAAAAAAAATCCTATTTTTTCTCTCAAATTGTCTTACCTACGTTTCTAACATATTTCAAGTTCATTAAAATCGATCCAGTAGTTTTCGAGAAAAATTGGTTTTTTTATTTTCCTTTCCCCCTCCATAACTTTTTCGAAAAAGCGAATTTTGAGTTCATTCTTTCAGAAATTTGTAGTCATCGGGGTAGCAATATATGGACCCAGTTCGGGTGACAGAGCTGTGGGGGCATTTTTTGTATAGTTAACCCCTATGCCCTTTGTAAAAACAATACATGAAATTGTTTATAATAACCTCCTTTCACTCCTGACCTTCTGACGGCCCACTTGCGCAATTTTTCCATCACACTATCATCGATGGGAGGTAGGGTGGGGAGAGCCAGACCCCCCCCTAGCCTCTCCACTCATTCATATAAGAATACAATTTAGGCTGCAAATTGTGATAAAGATATGTTATTAATTACATCTGGCACTCTTTAAAAGTAATATTATTAGTTTGGTACTCATCGGTTGCTTCTTTTCAAGAAAAAAATGCATTTTTTGTTTCTTCGTCGAAAGTCCACTCGGAGCCCAATTTCACCAGTGTTTTGTATTAACTTTTTCACTACCTTAAAAGTAACTAATTGATATCAATCTACTTGGAATAGTTCCAGAAGAGTAAAATCTACCAAGTTTCATGGTTGTATTAGAATTTTTAGCACAATTTCCATTTTTATGTGCTTTAACCAAACCTGATAAAAAACAGTTGCTTGGTATGCAATAAAAATTGAAATTGTGCTAAAAATTCTAATATAAACATGAAACTTGGTAGATTTTGCTCTTCTCGAACTATTACAAGTAGTTTGGAATCCATGAGTTGCTTTTCAGTCAATGGAAAAGTTTGTTTCATTCAGGGTCATATTAGAATTTTTAGCCTAATTTCAATTTTTATTGCATACACTGTAAAAAAAGATTTTGTACTTTTACCCCAATCTTGTAAATTTACAACGTACAGCGTGGGACGAATTATTGCCCTCGCTGTAAGTGGGACTTTTACGCGGTAATATTGTAAATTTACACAGCTATTGTGAACGTTATTTTTATGCTTGTAAAATTTCCACGAGCATTGTAATTTTACAACGAAACATGGAAAATTGAAGGTTATGGGGTAAAGTTACACGCGGACCGCAATTGAGCGGCCCAATTCTATAACTTGCTCGACGCTCAAACGGCCGGAAAAGTTTTGTCAAACGAAAAAAAAAAACGTTCAATTTTTAAAGGTAGGTATTTCGATTTAAACAAAATACATGAATGTAGAAAATGACAAACCGAGCAAGTTTTTCCCAAGAATTTTTTAATAATAATGAATTGTTTCCGTTTTAATAAATAAAAACAATAAAATTTACAACCAAAAATTGAATTACATTTTAAAACATAAATCGTCATATCTCGGCCAATTATTGTTAAAATTGTTTGAAATTTGCGATGTACACCGAACAGATCCTAGTGATGCCTATGAAGTGATAAAGCATTGCAAAAGTTAATTTTGTTATCAACAAATTAATTTTTTAACGGCTAATGTGGAAATCCGCGAATAGACAGCTACGTCGTCAAAAAGTCTGTGGGGAACTTTCGATTTCAAAAAACTTCAAGCGAGTAATTTGTTCCTTACAAGTAGTGAAAGTTTTTTGGAAAATTTGAAATCGATTTGAATTAAATTCATAAAGTTATGGCGATTCTTAATAAAGCGCGCGGCGAAACACGGAACGCGTCGAGAGAGTTATAGAATTGGGCCGCTCAATTCCGATCAAACTTACATTTACATAATGAATTGTACAATCAATTTATAATATTTCTTGCTACAATGACAATTTTACAGTTTAAACCAAAATTAAACCGAAATATTTGGATATTTACCAGGAAAGATTATTTTTACTGGGCCACTGCTTTTTTTAACTCGAGTTGTAAATTTACATAACATTGTAAAATACACATGTACAACGTGGGCACGATTTGGGCGCCACCGTAAATGCCGAAAAAAAAATGACGAACGGAAGAAATGCCGAAAAATTTAAATGACGAACGGAAGAAATGCCGAAAAATTTAAATGACGAACGGAAGAAATGCCGAATGGAAAAAAAGTCGAAAAAACAAATGCCGAATGGAAGAAATGCCGAAAAGTGATGTATTGCCATCCGCTACTTCTAGAAAAATATCCCTAGCCATGAGAGGTTAATGTGTGTGAGTGTAGTAAAGCAACAACAGAATTCTGACGACGCGCCGTCGGTAAATTATCGGCCGAACGTAGAAAGATGAGAAACGATACAGTAGATTATGTAGATTTTTGCTCATCTTTTAAAAAGTAATTGAGAATAATAAAAATGTAATCTAGAAATATTATATTCATGATCAATTTATTACATATTGAGTCGACTGTTTGTTATTAAAGAATAATTAATTATAACTTTATTAATTGAACATTTAAAGCATTTTTATTTATCTATTTTAATCGCAGTTTCACACGAAAAATGTACTTTTTATATTTTATCGCAAATCAGATGTTAAACAAATTTCTTTTCCAAATACAGGTAATTAAAAACTGACCTAAGCGCATTAATTATTTCCTTTTGTTAAAATTCCATTAATTTCATTATTCTTAAGGGGCTTACAGTCTGGTCAGTCGGTAAGGTAGTCTTTTGAGACAAGGAATATAAATTAAAAATGACTGACTCTATTTTTAAATACTCGAACTCCAATTCTGACCACTATGTATATGATATCCTACAAAATATCAAAGAAATCAATTGATAATTGATCGAGATTTTTCGGAAATGCGAATATGTTTATCAATTAATTATATTGGTGATTCCACTAAACGGAATCCCGAAACATGTCGTCGACGTCACGTTATATAGTTTTGCAATCGAATTTTATTTTATTACTTATTTATATGTTTACTATCATTTCACAGATAGTATATTTTCCATTTTTCATTCTCAAATTAGCACTTGAAAGTTGATCTCACGTTTTTCACAAAAATAGCATTATAATGTACCAGTATGATTAAAAAGTACCTAACAATATATATAAAAACTTTCACAGCATTAATTATATGTTTTAACCCATTAAATGTTTAGTCATTTTTACTGCCAAGAAATGTTTGTACATTTTCCCTTAAAGTACGTAACATTCCCAAATTGAGTCTTAATATTCGTAATACACGGGCTTTTTGTGCACATAATTATATAATTTTCATCGTATATTTTTTAATGCAATTCGTGTTTCCATTTTCTGGATCGCTTCGTTGAAGTGGAAGGTGTTGGTTCGTCTTGCGATATTTTTTTCAAGATCACTTTTACAAATCGCATTATCGAAAATTCTCCGGTTCCGAGCGCAGCTGTCACTGAAAATATGAGAAAACCGTTGCCGGATAGCAGCATCATTTGCATTACCCAGAAAACGAAAATAGAATTTAAAACATTGAATTAAATGCTGGAAATTTAGACATTTGAATCAATGAATCAATGTGAATAAAAAGTATTAGACTGTAAATTACATGTTCCAATAAAAATTAATTAAAAAAAATAATATTTCTACAAACCGTTAGAAAGTGAATAAATTTAAAGAACAAAATTATAATTGAATATTTTTATTGTTAATCACTTTCAATAAAAAAATTCCTTTCCTCACTTCACAGTTGTAGAAGTAATATTTTTTTAATTCATTTTGATAGGGTATAATTAAGAGTTTAATTATATTTATTGGCATTCTTTCACTGATTCAAATTTATTCCAGTTGTTCAATAATTTGGTTCAATTCTTTTTTACCCCATTTCCGGAGACGATGCTGCTCTCTGCTGGCACATCTTTTTCGACCTTTTCAGTCTTTGCATTTAGAACAAGAGGATTGTGGATTCTGCAAAAGTCTTACAAGAAAATGTCGCAGGACGAACCAACAGCTTCCACATCAACGAAACGGTCCGGAAAATGGACGTACGAGTTGAAGAACAAAGTTTATAACCAATTTCGGTATCGATACGACAAGAGTTGGACGAGGGAATCCGACGGTATTCAAGTCGTGTAAGTATAAGTAGTGTTTCACTATTTATATTTTTTTTAATGTTTCATTTTGTTCTCATGTTATGCCAGTTATTTTCCTTTTTCGCAATCTTAGCGACTTAATATAATTAAATATAATTAAGGGCCTTTGTCTTTGATACTCGAGTACCCAGAGATAAATGAAAACATTAGTTGCCGCGCCGCTCGGGCCCTAATAGCGAGGTTAAAGGAAGAAAAAAAAAACACTGCCGACAATTTTTTGTTGCGCAGTCTTTTGTTTTATTCTGGAATTAATCATGACAACAACGAGAATCAAACGCGAACTCGAAGAATGTTTTGTCTTCTTTTATTTTAATAAGATAGAAAAGGACAGAGTAGTCTTCGAGTTTCATTGTCGCATTCGGTTCTCCGATGACCAATTTTTCACTTTTTGCGAAAACACGATTTTCTACAAGCATTTTTTCAAACGTCATTGTTAATTGAAGTACCCATTATCTTTTCATAAAACCTTTCACAGTCGAGTATTTGGGACTCAAACAAAAGCGCGGGGCGGACGAGAGGAAAAAGCGAGAAAGCCTTTGCTCCAAGTTCTAGCTTTTCAGATTGAAGTTGCAGGTAATTTTTTTTTACGGAAATATTCGTTATTATTACGGCGACCGGATGAGTGATTTTAAAGAAATTTTGATGCTACGAAGTGCTGAAAAATAAATATTGAAAATTTGAATTGTACGTCAGGTTACGGAACCTGTCATTTCACATTTGTTTTTCGGTTCAGTCCTTCACGTTTCCTTGCAGCGTGCGTGTCATCTGCGAATATTCCTGCAGTATTTTGGAAAAATATGGATGATCTTTTTTAGGTACAGGTTCTAGGTATAATGAGGTGAGATGGCGATACCATAAGGTAAGAATTACGATAAAAAATTCAATGAGTAGTTTGAAATTCGATGCGATAAAGTCACGCTTCGAGGTTAAAAATTAATTTCGGGTAGCTCGGATTTCCACGCTTCCTATCTAATTAATCAAAGCGTGCAGTAAATTACAATACAATAAATTTGTTTCTTTTACATTTTTTTTTATTTTCTCGAGTTGAATGCATTTTATTCGGTTAGGAATGACGCCTGAAAAGGTTGCATCGTATATGTTTTAGAGAAATTTTTGTTGAGTAAATATGTCTTTGAAATAAATATATGGATGAAAATTTTTTCCAACTTCAAAATCTCTATACAAACTTCGAAAACACCGGGGCATATATAAAGCTGCTTATAAAATTTCTTATCGTAATTCGTGGAAAATTTTAGAAAATGTAAAAACACCAAATACATCCTATTATAATTTACTTCACGCTTTGATTAGTTAGATAAGAAGCGCGGAAAAGCAAATTATCCAAAAATAATTTGTAACCTCAAACAAAGCGTGATTTTATCACATCGAATTTCAAAATTTCTTATTGTAATTTTTACCTTATGGTATCACCATCTCGCCTCATCATGCCTAGAACCTGTACCTAAAAAAGATCATTCATATTTTTCCAAAATACTGCAGGAATATTCGCAGATGACACGCACGCTGCAAGGAAACTCGAAGGACTGAACCGAAAAACAAATGTGAAATGACAGGTTCCGTAACCTGACGTACAATTCAAAATTTGAAATTCGATGTGATAAAATCACGCTTTGTTTGAGGTTACAAATTATTTTTGGATAATTTGCTTTTCCGCGCTTCTTATCTAACTAATCAAAGCGTGAAGTAAATTATAATAGGATGTATTTGGTGTTTTTACATTTTCTAAAATTTTCCACGAATTACGATAAGAAATTTTATAAGCAGCTTTATATATGCCCCGGTGTTTTCGAAGTTTGTATAGAGATTTTGAAGTTGGAAAAAATTTTCATCCATATATTTATTTCAAAGACATATTTACTCAACAAAAATTTCTCTAAAACATATACGATGCAACCTTTTCAGGCGTCATTCCTAACCGAATAAAATGCATTCAACTCGAGAAAATAAAAAAAATGTAAAAGAAACAAATTTATTGTATTGTAATTTACTGCACGCTTTTATTAATTAGATAGGAAGCGTGGAAAACCGAGTTACCCGAAATTAATTTTTAACCTCGAAGCGTGACTTTTTTGAAGAAAGAAAGACGTTTTTGAGAAACGTGGAAATCAATTTTGTCAATATAAAATCAGCGAATAACGAGTTTTAACCCTTTGAAGCACGCAATATTTCACATGGAAAAAAGCAAAAATTTTTTTTCCGGGGGATTTTGGGGTCGCTGAATACGAATCTGACCTCTGATTTTCAAAAATGAAAATGGCGGATCCAAGATGGCGGACAGGAGTGTGAAAAATTGTTTGATCGAGATAAAACTGGATACTCGGAAGTTTTCAGGGTCGCAGATTATGAATCTGACAAAAATCTTCTAACTATACCTAAATCTAACTTATGGGATAAAACGGAATCAGATACGATTTTTGTAAGAATGGTTTTTTAACCTAGAATTGTGTACCAATCGCTCTATAAATTTGGTTTTGGTTGACATTTATGTCTATCCCAGACATGCTTGAAGCCCAGTGTGTTATATCTTCGTTGTATATTACCGAATCATAACAATTTTTTTTTCATTTCAATGGTAATTCAAAGCTATTTAAGGAGAAATTATTAAATTAGAGGTACATTTCTCGCAATTATTTCAAAAAACTCGGCAACATTTGCTCGAAATTTAAGGCACTTTTCCTATGTGAAGTACGACGTTCTTTTAGCATAATTCAGGTTTTTGTTTATGTAAATGACATGCAATCTTTTCGGTCATTTTATATATGTTAAGGAGCATCCAGAAGTATACAAAAAATGTGTTTAGTCGATTTTCAATGGTTGACCTTATGAAGTGCGGCTTGAAGTTGACGCCTCCAAAGAAAAATGCATGGGTGGTAGCACTGATTACTAAAGTTAAAAATTTAAAGGTTTCTTAGATTTGCGCATATACGTGTAATATGCCAATAAATAGACGGCTACCAATAGATGGACGATTAGCACATATCGCTATTTCTTTTGAAAATACGGTGCAAGTAGTCTATTGGCATATTGGAGCGGCTGCACCGTTTCTGCACTTTTTCAGTGCACGTGTTCGGGAGTTCAACAACTCACACTCTTGCGGTAGATGTTTTGGCACTCTCCCGGGACGGAGGTTCGGGAGTCTCGGGACATAGCACAAAAACGGTGCAAAAGCGGTGCAAAAACGGTGCAGCCGGTGCAGCCTCCCGAATATGCTGTATGAAATGCGTTAAACATTGTTTTGAATGTTCAAAGAAAATAAAAACACGCATTTCATAGACTTTGTGCACTGTATATTAAAAGAAATACTGATATATGCTAATCGCCTATTCATTGTGTAGCCGTTCAATCATTGGCATATTCACCCTATAACGAATGAAAAGGTTGCATCTCATTTTCATAAAAAAAAATTGAATTATATTAAAAAAACGGCCATCACATAGGAAAAGTGCCTTAACTTTTGAGCAAACGCTTTCCGAGTTTTTTTTTAATAATTACGAGAAATATATCTCTAATGTGATGATTTTTTCGAATTACCTTTAAAATGAAAAAAAGAATGTTGTGATTCGATAATATACAACAAATATATAAGCGATTGAATGTAAAAGAAAGATGACCTCTGTTTTACATGTAACCTATGCATAGGTTTACGTGCAAAGTGGGGACTTCTTATTTTGTGGTAAAATTAAAATGCCGATTTCACTTCTGAAAACTAAAATGTCCATGTCAATTTATATATCAAAATAGTTTTACATTAACTGTATGCTTTTTCATACATTTTCTCAGAATTTTTAAAGATACAACCAGTCGTAAATTTGTATTGAAAAATTGAAAACACTTTTGTGCTGTTATTTTGTAAATCATGTAATACTTACTGTACAATAATTGTAAATAAAATAATTACGGTTCCATTTATTTTTTCCAATCCAATTAGACGTATTCGGTGCACGTTGCCGAACTGCAAGGGGAGTGCACACCTTACAGGACACGCCCTAACGTACAATTACGACTCCGGAAAATACGAAATTGAAGGTGGCATTTTTAGAGAAAAAAAGGCACACGGCCACTCTCCAAGAGAGTACGAAGAGGAAATGACCGAATTCCGGAGTCGGCTGTATGAAGCGGCAAGACTTAGGGGCCATCATATGCAACAAGTGTACAATGAAATCGCACCACAGTACGTATGACGATTCCTTTTGATAGAACACCCCTCTCCCCCTCCTTCCCCACTAAGTAACCAAATATAGTGTTAAAGTTCGAAAAAACGTCTTTTTTGGCAATGTTTGAGGAGACATATCTTTTGACTGAAACAAGATAAGGGATTCAGTAATGGCTTAAAAGAATGTTTATAACTTTTACTGTATGAGAAAAAAATTTAACACGACCAAGCGAAAAAAATATTGCCTTCAATGGTCAATTTTTGGTATGCATCAAATGTCGGTGTGACCTCGTACGGACCGTAACTACTGCGCACTAGTCCGCTGTATATCAGAATACTGGAAGAACGGGACCGTTTTCGGTACACATTTTTTGAATAAACCGGTTTTTATGATTATTTTTCGCGACTGGATTTCAGCCAATCAGAGCGCGATATTCAAGGGGTTCGATGGTAATTTGTTTAAAATTATAGTGGAAATTGCACTGCAACTCCTGGAAGTTGCACTCGAGAATTGCACACTCACTATTCGTTTGTTTCTAATAACCAGTCCGAAATCCAGTCACAAAAAATAATCCGCCGAATACCCCTCGACCTTCAACATTAATCTGCAATATTCACTTGTTTGCAACAAAGCTATCGGGAAATATTCCGATAATTCTGGAGGTCTCGGGATATTACAACTGAAAATTGGTATACAGGAGTTTTTGGACTCGCTGATTACGAATATGAACTCAAATTTTGGAAATTGAAAATGGCGGATCCATGATAGCGGCCAAAAATTAAGATGTTATTGGATCAGCCTAATGAAATTTCATGAGCACGTAAATGAAGCAGTTATTTATGCATGTTTATTAAATTTAATAAACACGTTTCTTGAATTTAATGAACATTTAATAACGTGCACTATAAATAGGGGAAGACGGGTATATTACGACACGCTGTTAAATTCCGACCCCTACGTTATCTGTCATATGACAAAGCACAAGAAAGTGTTGATATTTTTTTAAATACTAATGTATATTAATATTTTCACCGCAAATGGTATATTCATACCTTTTTTTGCTCAGCAATTGTAAACTTTAGTTTCAATGCGGCATTTCGAATGCCATATTGTTTTCGTTATTAGCGTTATTATAATGTAGCTCACGCCGAGCTAAAACGGAGCTTCCATTTCTTCTCCAGGTTTCCAACAGTAGCGGCTATGAGCAACCAGGAGTCGCTGCTGAAAAGAATGCAGGAGCAAGTGCTCAGAAGCCGTCCACCTCTCCCCGTTTCTTTCGACCAATATTGCACACAGGTTGCAGAAGACACAGAAGCGCTGGAGCATAAATTTGGTCACTTGAGTGTGTCATCGGTGGAAGGTGGTGGTCAAAAGGCCGTCATCTTCACAGATACGGAAGTCGTAAGGAGGGCTTTCATGCCTAAAGCAGAATTTGACGACTTCATATCTGCCGATGGAACATTTAGTGTAGTTAAACCGATTCCCGGCGCCTATCAGGCATTTATTTTGCTTGCTATGTGTAAATACAAAACGGTTAGTAGTTGCTTCCTTTAAATGATAGCTTTTATTCGTAGGTCATAGTAGGTACAATAAATATCACCTGTTGTATTGCAGGCAATACCACTGTGCATCGTGGTAACAACAGGAAAAAGCGAAGAAGTATACACTGCGGTTATGAGGCACGTGCTCAGCAACATTGCGCCAAAACTGGGCACTTATGGGACTACTGGCATATCAGTAATGTGCGATTTCGAAAAAGCGATTCGGAATGCTTTTCGAGCAGTAGTCCCAGGTGTCCAGGTACTGGGATGTTATGCACACTTTGCTAGGGTGAGTACAATATCTTCAGGCATATGCATAATTGCTGTTGCTATGCTAAAGAGCTTAGATAAAGATTATTATAATTGGTTTTTAAAAGAGAAAGATTACTTGGTTTCGTACAATATTTCATCCTTCTCGTTTGCACAGTGAGCTGGAATGATGGATAGAATAAACTAAAATATGGATGATTAGAGATGTTCAAAGATTATACCTACTCTCCCCCTTGTACTAATTTGGCACACGGTAGCACAAACCGATATATCCTGTAGATATGTTCGAGGTCTGCGATATTTTTGAGAGTAAATATTTGGAACCCTAAATTTAGCAACTTTCAAAAATAACGTCACATTAAAACGTTCCTGAGGTTTGACATTCTCGGTTCCTATCTTTTGGTAGGGTCACCACTGAAACATGTTGAAAATAAACGTATTTCGGTCTATACCTCCTTAACATTACGAAAAATTTCTTCAAATTACTACATTGTAACGGAAAGCCGTCACTGAAAATTACGAAATATTATCAGAATTTTTAGTAACCGTAACTGCGTAAAACTTTACTTACAGTAACTGAATTTTTACATACAAATTTCTTACAGTATAATGTAATGTTAATCAGCTAACCATAAGCAATGTTGCAGCTCACTGTGTTTGAATGTCCAAAAGTACTGCTTTGCAGTAATGAAGTATTTTAGTGAATGTAAACATGTTGTATTGATGCTATTTAACAGGCGGTTAGAAAACAGGCGAAGAAATTACTCTTTCCCAGCCGTGCCCCGACGAAAGTCGTGCCTACTGGCATGTAGAAATAGTGAGAAAAATGTACGCGCTGGCCTTACTACCGCACAACGAAATTATAAATGGCTACCGGTACATAGTGGCCCTGATGTACCGACATCACGTATACGATATGTTCGGGCCATTTATGACCTACTTCCAAAGCCAGTGGCTGATACATCCGGAAGAAATTAGTATTTATCCCTGTAAATACAGGACCAGTAATTTCTCCGAATCCTTCAACCGATATGTACAGCAATTGCTGGCGGAGAGAGGCTCGCAACCCAATTGTCGCCAAGTGACAGGTAAGAATGTAGGGACTTTAATCATAATAGGGGGGCAAAAGAGGATACTGGGGAAAGTGGGATTTGACCGTTTCGTTTTATAAGAGGTAATTCCTATAATTACTTGGACCCAGACTAAGTCTGGACGAAGTATTGAATTTGGTCACTTCGGTCAAAAAAATTACCATATAGTTTTTCCTCAAATGTCGACGTTTCAGACCCTAAGGAACCCAAATCAACAATAAAAAAATTTGTGTCCGTGATCTTGTACGTACGTACGTCCGTACGTCCGTACGTCCCGTTTTTTTGTCTCGCGATAACTCGCGAACGGATAAGCGTATTGACATAATTTTTTTTTAAAAATACGCGTCTTGGCATAACTTAGCTCTGATTAGATTTTGGGGCAGATCCACCCGTCCATTACTAAAAAAAATTAGCCCCAATTAAGTTTCTTTGTAGTTTTTTGCATTTATTTTGAAAAATACAAATTTTATTAAAAAATGTTTCAAACAAAAAAGATAGAGCATGAAATTCTCTACAAAAAAGGCTGTATACATTTTCTTCCTAAAGTCAACGATAATGCCATAAAAACTGGTTTAAAATGTTTATGACTATTGTCTGAAAAAGTATTGAATTTGGTCATCGCGGCAAAAAAATTACCCTATTGTTTTTCATGAAATTTCGACGTTTCGACCCCCTACCCCCCAGGGGTAGTCTTTGCCAGCCCTTCGGGCGCGGTGACCACCTACGGGCGCAAAGTTCTTTTACGCCCTTGATACGAAAATAACTATTTCGATATATCTAAAAGATGTCTTATAGATATCTATAAGATATCCGTCATAGATCTTTTCGACACTTTCAAGATATCTTTGACGAATTATATGTATTTATATTGTATATATAATATCATAATAATACAGACAGTAATTAGTAAAACACAGTAAACATGTAATATGCATCGAATCGTCTATTAGAATACAGGTGCATGAAGTAAGTGTTTTGGAACTTTTATTTATTAATACCTCGGCTGGCCTGTTGTCGGGGTCGAAGTTTTGAAAATGCTCATTTTCAATTTTCATACATATAAGAAACACTATATTGTTGTAACACATCTATCGAAGCCACTTGGATCGAAATATGATTGGACCCCCAAATATTTATCAATATAATTTTATAATATAATTGAAAGCTGTTAGTAAACAAACTAGTCTTAAGGAATAGCCGACTCTCCACTGGGTCGAAGTTTCTGAGTGAGCGAAGCGAGCGAAGCAACACGCCAACACTAGTTTTATTTACATTGTTTATTGACACATGAGTTGACCCAGTATAAATTTTGAAGTATTTTCCAATCTATTTAAATTTTTCCAGTATATTCCAATTTACAACCTTTCCATAAGTGATTTAAACGACTTTGCCCCGTGATTTTCAGATCTCTCAAAGTAATACTTTTTCGTAAAAATTACATTCGCATTATAAAACAAATATTTTTATTTAAATACCCAGTTGAATACGTTAGTTTATGAACCGAATTAGAGTTTTCATATTTTTCCATGCCGTTTTTAATGCAGTATCATTCGGATTCATTACTTTTCCTGTAGGTATCTCAATTTGCCCCACGTTCCCCTAATCCTGACTTTTCTTAAATCTTAGTGGATATATTGGGATTCCACGTTGGCACACGTTCTTTATTATTATTTAGAATATGTATCTTGGCTGCACAGAGAGAAAGCGAATAGTTGATGGAACCATTTTATAATAGGGGCTTTCCACAGAAAACCGCACAGCCAGTTTTTCTTGAAATTGTTCAATTCTTTTTTACTTATAGAAATAATACTTGTACAAAAAAGTGAATTATATGTTTTTGTTATGAAAAACTATCAACTTTCCGAGAAAAAAATAATTACGAAATATTAACTCCTTCTAGTCGAAAACCCTTTTCTCATTAAAAAATTACTCGTAATTCGACCTGCCCAAACTTTTTTGTTGATTTTATTTTTTTTACAGAAAGGTGAGGTTCTTATAGTAAACATCCTAAATTTACAAGATGTGCTCTCAATACGATCATTCAAAATTATTTTTTATATTACGAAATAACATAGGTCCACGCGGTAAGCAATAAATCCCATCTTATTTTTTAATAAAATAATTAATTTCGCATGCTCGCATTGAGAACGCAGGCTGCAAATATAGGGTGTTTACTGTTTACTATAAAATCCTCAGGTTTCAAAGCAAAAAAATAAAAAGTTGGTCATTTTTTAATGAAAAATCCCAGGTAGCAATTTCGGAGGTCTGCCGGAGTTAACCACCGGCAGGGTACTGACCCAGTAATGAAACACATACTGACTTATGGAGCGGAATCAGTACTGGCTACACCACCGGTAAAGTACTGAACCAGTACTGACCGTCAGTACTGACATACGGAGTTGAGTCAGTATCGACTTCCGTACCACATCAGTGCTGACTCTATACTGGCAGTCAGAAGCAATGTCCGAAACTTAGTTAATATATAGGGAAATGTTTATTATTAAAAAATAATTAGACAAGATCAGAGACAAATTAGAGATTCTTTTGTGTAATAATTTCTATTCAACAAATAAAAGTTTATCCGTAAGCATAACCGGGGTTTTTAAGACTTTTTTTATTTTTACCCCATTGCTAGTACCCTCCTCACATAGAAAATTAAAAATAATAGTACACAGCGTTTCTTTTGAAAAATAACGACTATTTTTGTTTCGAACAAAATTGTTTAGCTTTTGAAGTTTTATATAGGACATGGATCTAAAAATAATTTCAACCTAAGCAAACAATATATATATATATATATATATTTTTTTATTTAATCTAACTTTGCAAAGTTTGGATGTATCTTAATGTATCAGTTCCGAAATTATGTTTTGCAACATAGCGTGTGGCGTAATGGTTAGCGTGCGTGCTTTATGATCTAAAGGTCGTAGGTTCGAATCCCGGTGGATGCAAAAGCTTTTTTTCATTTATATTTGCGAGTTATTTACAATTATAAGAAAATAGAGTATAAAATGTGAAATACTTAATGCGAGAGACAACAATAATAAATAATAAATTTTTTTTTTTTATTCTCAAGAATTATACCGGCAATCAGTACTGGTACTGCTCTACTCCGGCAGTCAGTACTGGAGAGCGTTACCAGCCTGGGGTGGGCCATTACTGACTCAGTACTGACGGTCAGTACTGAACTCCGGCAGTCAGTACTGAATCAGTACTCTGCCGGTGGTCAATTGCTACCTGGGATGGGGTTTCGACTAGAAGGAATTGATATACCTTATTTACTTCTTTTTTTTCGGAAACTTGAGATTTTTTCAGAAAAATACATATAAATCATTTTTTGTACGAGTAATATTTCTATAAGTACAAATAAATTTGAAAATTTAAAACAAAACTGGCTGCGCGCTTTTGTGTGGAATGGCCCAATAGTAAAACTCGCTATGACAAAAACTACTTAATTTAACTACTTCCACAATAAATATGACAATGAAATTGTTCTACTTACTACTTCTGCGTGCTTAAATCATTCATATATAGTCTCAAATGTCAACTATAACCTCTTATTCACCCTGTTAACGATGTCAATGCGTGCTTAGAGGTCAGAGGAATTGGGGTATACATTCGCTAACAGTGCGAATGTTATTAAGTCTACTTTTGTCATATGTTAAAATCGTTTCTACCATTTTTTTCATGGTCCCATTAACACCTTTTTTCCTCTCTGAGTAACCTCAGGTCTGGTTCGATTTTAGGATCGATGCATTCGTGGTTCAGTAAAAAAATTAATCAGAATATAAAAATAGTGTTACATTTATTGATGCGGATGACCAGTGGTGGGGTCGAAATTTTGAAAATTTACAATTTCAAGTTTTCTTCTTTTCAGAAAAGAATATAACAATAACCCTTTAAAACAGGATTGTTCACCCTAACGAAAATCATACGTACCTGTAATTGATGTAATTGTAGGGGTAGCAAATTGTTTAAAGTCATATCATCGAATTCAAAGAACAATGTCCACAGTGTATGGAAAAAATTCCCGAAGGCGTTACGTATGAAGGGTTTTCGCTAAAGGGAAGTTTGAAACAATAACCCCTGAATGTTGGTGTCTGATCAGGAACACCTGTTTTCACTTAAAACGCATTAGTGACATGTTTCTTTATTTAATTCATCTTTCGGATCATCAGTTGATTCGCTTAAATGTAATTAGATTAAGAAAATTCGATTAAAAGTACAAAAAAAGATTCTTTACTGTTGATCTTGTTTCGATACATCATTACGACTGTCCGTGGGATATTTGTAGCCTTCAATATTGTTTAAAAAGTTTATCAAATTTACAAATACAATTTCTTAACCTTCATCATTAATGTTTATGATTTTTAAACTCTTCAAACTATTTCCTAGTCTAAAGACATTGCATATGCTTTCTGAAATTATGAAACGAATCAACATCAACGCTGAAGAATCTTTTTTATACTATTCATTTTTTAAAAATGTTCTTTACCTAACTACTTTTCGACTGCGTTTGGTCCCACATTTAGGTGAGTAGCGCGCCCAAACATCTTTCCGTGTATTTATGCGTTTTAAGTAAAAACAGTTATTCCTGGTTAGACATGAATATTCAGGGGTAATTTTTTCAAACATCCCTTCGTCGGAGATCCTTCAATTTTTTAAAATCTTCAGTATTTCGTCCTCTTTCATTCCATATATGTTTCATAGGTGGCGCCTTCGGGATTTTTTTGCCTTATGCCGTGGGCATTCTCCTTCGTAATACGGATAATAATTACATTCAATGTTGTTGATTTATATTGGTAAACACCGCAATGTTTCATATAATACTTGTAGGTCTAACTTCATATAATGTTTACTAATTTTTTCTTTTCTTTGCATAGAGACTTTTGTCCAAGTTTTTCGTGACGCGTCACTGAAACTTGACAAACTGGAGCAGAATGCAAGGCCGCAACGTTTCCGTGGATCGTATGAGGCAAAAATGACTAATATTCGAGCGCACTGGAGAGCCCTTGCAAAAAAGCAAGTAACAATAGAAACGATCCTCGACAATGCTAGCAGCATTCTTTCGTTTGAAACTGCCCACAGCCCAATTATGTGGAAGGTAATATAGTACTAACAACACACTGAGAGAAATTTGATAGCATTTTTTACTATTCTGACAAGGAACTCGAGGACAGACCTCCAATTATGTTAATATTTAATATTTTTTTATTAAATTTTTCTATTCTCTGTAGCAAAAAGTCCCATTCAGAATAGGGAAATTTAGTAAAATTAAATATTAACATCATTTTAAACAAATGTGAAACAAATGTGAAGTTATGAAAAAACTGTTTGATTTAGGACCAAATTCTTCTTGTGCATCAGAAACATATTAAATCTATGATCATTTGAAGCTTATCTGATTTAAAATGGATACTATTTGATTCTTACAGGTCAAATATAAGCAAGCACAATTTAGTTACTTTTTGTCGCATAATAAATAACCGGTACCTGCACGGATAGAACAAGTTGGCTATTCTAGCGAAAAAATTCGCTGCGTCAGCGAATTATTCTTGCTAGATTTGGGTCAGCGAAAATTTTCGCTACTTTAGCCAATCATTTGTCTATTCCAGCGAAAAATTGGCTAGCACAGCGAAATTTGTTGCTACATTTGGGTCAGCGAAATTATTTTTATCAGTGTGTTTATCACTCGATCGACAGATCGCCACTGACGGTCGCGCGTTAAATTCACCTCTCACATACATCTTTTTGCCATTTGGGGTGTTAGCGGGCAGTGTACAGTTTCTGAGATATTTCGATTGCCCAACTTACCCCTAAGCTCAACTAGCCCCACCCTACCCTACGTACGTTGAGCAAACACAATAACGATTTTACTTATATTACAGATGACGATGCTCAAGAATCGGGTGATGAAACAACTGCCCGAGAAGGCCAATTGCCAGGTAATAATAGAGATATCAGAAAATTAATCCTGCTGTAAGAAATGGAATCTTTCACTCTTACATTTTTGTAATAGCTCTCCAAAGCGATGACCCCGGAAGTGTCGAGAGTCATGATACGCCGGATCTACAGTTGATTGCCGCAGAAGGACAATCGTCAAGTAAAGCACATCTCAAAATTATTCGAAATGTTTATTTCCAATTTTCCAATTACTTAATTTTGTGCGCGTATTTATGCTACGTGGGTTAGATTTCGCAGTGTCAGTAATTGATATACAGTTAACGATACTAGGGCTTTCATTTCTATTGTTTTTTGCAGCAAGAAATAAGCAACAAGTTCGTGTTCGTTTACTGTTTCGTTTCTATCCGTCTTCATATATTTTGCGTGCAAAGGTTTCGTACCTGTTTTTTCAGTTAGTAAATCCTAACGACCTTTTGAAAATAAAGGAGTAAAAATAAAGGAGTACTCATTGCGGCAATAGAGCAATAAATGAGCAACATAAAAGCAACAAATTTTTAATGTAGTTCGGTTTGGATTTCGAACTTTGCGAAAGATATTTAATATTTTTTTGCAGAAAAAATATGAACATTAATTAATCGTTTAGGCAAATATTGTAAATAATATATTGTGCTGTAATCAATCTAAATCCTTTACAATATAATAGCCAGAGCTCTTCTAGGACTCATCAGACTCTGCCGTAATATCTTCCAGTATATTGAAGTGCGCTATAAAACGATTTCTATTTCACTTGAATGAAATAATCAAGTATATAAATGTTTATTACCTAGTAAAAATTAACCTTTATTTCTCTTGATTTTCCAAAGGCCTATTCTTGACCTTAATTTCCTTCTATGCAGCATTACATTTCCTATGTATATTTCCTATAATAATGAGACATTGACGGATATACGTAATGCAGGCTTTCAGTATTTTGAATCAGAATTTAACGTTTCTTTCGGTACACCGCTTTACTGTTTTATTAATTTATTTTGTATGTAACTAAGACGATCGTTTTGTATTGTAGATCGCGAAGTTGGAGAACGAAACGAGTCACCCGACATGCCTGCAGGAATGCCATTTACCTGAGTGCACGAATTGTCAGGTATTGATACACATTTCGGAAATTATAGTTTCAAAAATATTTGCTATTTATATGTAATGTTGAGATATCACTTTGAGTAATGAGAATAGTATTAGGATTAATTACACTGGCCGAGAAAATTGAAGCAATTTAATCTGAAGAAATGAAAATAGGTAATCATTCTAAACTGTGGATCACTGAATCCGAATTCAATAATAAAAATTTTTATTACCTCTTGTTTTCAAGAAATATGGGGTTAAAGTTCGAAAAAAGTTCGTCGTTTTTAGCAATGTTTGAGGAGGCACATCTTTTGACGGAGACTAGATAAGAGCTTCACTAATGGCTTAAAATAATGCTTGTAACTTCTACTTTAAAGGAAATAATGTCGCACAACACAAGAAAAAATAACATTGTCTTAAATAGTAGCTTCTTCTTAATGCGCCAAATGACGGTCTGACCTCCTACAGTCCTCTAACTGTGGAGCACTATTACACTGTCAAAATATTGGGCGAGTGGAATCGTTTGCGGCACACATTTTTTTGATTAAATTTGAAAATTGGGATATAGTGTTTTTTTGGGTCGTTGGTTATGAATCTTAATTCAGATTTAAAAAATATAAAATGGCGGCTTCAAGATGGCAGCCAAAAATTAAAATATTACTCTTGATAAAACTGAACACTGATAAAAATTTATTCATGAAATTTAATGAAGACGTAAATGAAGTCATTGTTTATGCTTATTAAATTTCATGAACATGTTTCTTACATTTCACGAACATTTATTTATTTATTTAGTGCATATCAATAGTGTAATAATAATGCACGTAGTAGCCTGATAATTTTCAATCAAAATCTGAGTTAAGATTCCTAGGCAACGACATAACAATGCCATCTTGGACATGCCATTTTAAATTTTCAATATTTGAGTTCAAATTCGTACCTGTCAACCTCAAAAACCCCTGAATACATAAAAAAAGGTTCATGACAAAAATGTGTATCGCAAAGGTTTTCGATCGTCCAATATTTTGATCTACAGTATTAACTTTATTTTTAAAGTATTAACGTTATGTTAAGAGGTGCCGAAACGCCGCCGAGTGGCCATTTCGATAACACTCATAGTCGTGGTGTTAAAAGTACAGGCTATGATGGGAATAAAGACTATTTTCTAGATATCTCAGCAAAAAGACGTTCTTCGACTAATTTATATTTATAAATTAGTTTTTATTTTTTGAAAACTATTTAATAAAATAATAATATCGACGTAACAGAAATTATTGGAATTATTGTCGATTTAAGTAGCTTTTAAGAAGTAGAAACTAATTTCTAATTATCATTTTATCGAAAAACGTCTTTTTGATGAAATATTTACAAAATAAGCGTTTATCCACATCATAACCTGTACTTTTAATCACGACTATAAGTTTTCTCGAAATGGCCACCGGGCGGGGTTTCGGCATCTCATAACATGACGAATAATAGTGTGCAGTAGTTACAGGACCTTAGGTGGTCAGACCGGCATTTGACGCATACAAAAGAATTACCACTTAAGGCAGCATTTTTATTTCTGGCCGAGTTATATTTTTCCGCATGAAGTAGTCTCTCTCTCTCTCTCTCTCTCTCTCTCTCTCTCTCTCTCTCCTCACGAACTTGAGAATAAAGAAATAGATTTTCAATTTTTAACAATTTCGATTCGAAATTTACAAGCATTCTTTAAAATCTCCCATATAAGAAAAAAACATTCTTTTTGTGATGTGACATTACTAAAAATAAGGATTACAAAACATAAACGCAAATTAATAAAAGGTGTATATTTTACAGAAGTCGCTGATACTGTGGCAGAAGATGTACAGTATATGTTCGTCGACGAAAATGGCGTTTCAGTAAGTGTACAATTCTTTCAAGACGAACAAGGAAGAATTTACACAGGTAACTATAAGGTAAACGTACCAATAGCTGGACGCTTAGTAAAACGACCCTATAGCTGGACAACCTAATGCTTGTCTAGAGAACAAACGAATATCGCTTAGTCTGTCCAGCGATGGGTACATGTCCCGTCATTGGTACGTTTACCGTACGTATTTATCGCTTTCAAAAGACATGTACATTTTCAAAACATCACCAGTTTAATAACTAAAAATTTTCCGAAAATTATTCGGCATGATGTTACCCCTTCCAGTCACGCAATTAAGAAAAAAGGCAACTAATTAGAAACTGAACACGAGATATGATTTTTAGTGTCACTAAATACGAATGTGTTAGCAGATTCTCAAAATTTCAGATAGCAAATCTAAAATTGCAAACGTCATTCGGGGATTGTTAGGGTCGCTGAATACGAATCATATGAATACAAAATTCGTAATTAGTAGTAATGAAAACATACGAAGAGACAACTTGATAAGGACCTGCCACCCCATGTTATTGGCAATCCGACATTTTGAATTTTTAAAATCTGATATCAGATTCATATTCAACAATTCAAAAAATTACCGAATAATGAAGTTCTCGAGTATTGATCAACATTTCCAATGTCTTATATGCCATTTAAAATCGTTACGATAATTGTATCATCTCGGTTCTACAAATAATGAATTTCAAGTGTTTTTAGTAATTGTTTATTATAAAATTTCTGAGCTAATTAATTAAGAACCATCGAGCGAGTGGGCAGAAGAGGGGAAAATAAGAAAACCGTTGCTCCAAGTTCAAGGTTATATGAGGAGCTTTTTACTGAATTTTTTTCAAGACAATATTCTTTGTCATCATAGCTACCGGACGGGAGAGTTTGAACTGATTCCACCGCTAGGAAAAAATTAAAAATAAATTATTTACGGAACTGAAAGATCAAAGATGCGCGAGGGTTGTATAGAAAGACAGGTTCCCGAACCTACATTGAATTCCATAACTTTTTTCCATTTTTAATTATTTTGTAGCAGCAGAATTGCCTGAAATTCGTTCATTCGGTAGCCAAGAGGACAAAAAATATTTTCGTGAAGAACAATTCAGTTAAGAGCTGTTTTTACACAGAAAAACGACTTGGTTTGGAGAGCCAGCTGTGAATTGGTTGGAATTGGTTGGTTGGAGCAAGCAATTAATTGGTTGAATCAACCAATAGTTGGATCAATAAATCAGTTAAATTGGTGCTCCAAACAATTTATTTGCTAGATCTCAGCGCATTAAGCCACCCAGGTAGCAATTTCGGAGGTCTGCCGGAGTTAACCACCGGCGGGGTGCTGACCCAGTACTGAAACACAGTACTGGCTACACCACCGGTAAAGTACTGAACCAGTATTGAACGTCAGTACTGACATACGGAGTTGGGTACTGACCCTATACTGGCAGTCACTAGTCGTTTTCGAAAGTTAATGACTACTGACAGCCGGAGTGAATCAGTAATGACCAGTACTGACAATCAGTACTGATATTCGGAGTCGAGTGAGTACTGAATTCCGTACCACATCAGTGCTGACCCTATACTGGCAGTCAGTAGCAATGTCCGAAACTTAATTAATATATACGGAAATGTTTTTTATTAAAAAATAATTAGACAGCTTAGAGACAAATTATAGATTTTTTGTGTAATAATTTCTATTCAACAAATAAACGTTTAGCCGTAAGCATAACCGTGATTTTTAAGACCTTTTTAATGTTTACCCCCATCACTAGTACCCTCCTCACATAGAAAATTTTAAAAAAATAGTAGACAGCGTTTCTTTTGATAAATAGCAACTATTTTTGTTTCGAACAAATTTTTTTATCTTTTTTAAGTTTTATATAGGCCATGGATCTAAAAATAAATTCAACCTAAGCAGATGTATATATATATATATATTTTTATCTAACTTTGTAAAGTTTGGATGTATCTTAATGTATCAATTCTGAAATTATGTTTTGTAATATAGCGTGTGGCGTAATGGTTAGCGTGCGTGCTTTAGGATCTAAGGGTTGTAGGTTTGAATCCCGGCGGATGCAAAGGCCTTTTTTCATTTATATTTGCGAGCTATTTAGAATTATAAGAAAATAGAATATAAAATGAGAAATACATAATGCAAGAAACAATAATAAATTATATAATAAATAAAAATACACAAAAACATAAAGAAAAAATAAAGTTAATAAAATATTTTTTTTTAATTTAAATTCTTTTTTTTAATTTAAATTCTTTTTTTTATTCTCAGGAATTATACCGGAAATCGGTACTGGTCCAGTACTGCTCTACTCCGGCAGTCAGTACTGGAGAGCGTTACCAGCCGCAGGTGGGCCATTACTGACTCAGTACTCAACTCCGGCAGTCAGTACTGAGTCAGTACTCTGCCGGTGGTCAATTGCTACCTGGGCAGTTGATTGAGTCAACCAATTAATTGGTTTCTGCCACCAACTTCTTTCCGTGAACAACCCAGAAATTGGAACAAAGGTTTTCTCACATTTTTCCTTGCCCGCCAACGTTTAAAATGCACAGAAATACGTCTTTTTTGTAATGTTTCGCTATAACCCTTGTAAACAATTATAGATTGAAAAAAATATTACGTTTACAGAGTTTAACTAAAAAAAGATTTCAGAATTTTACATCAAATAAAAAATTTGTGTATATTACATTTGTGATTCATAGTTTTTGACATTTACTTCCTATGAAGAATTGTTATATGTAATGTTCATTACTTATATAAATCTGGAATTTTTTTGTTGCAGCACAAGAAGTTGCCGACATTCTGCAAAATACTGGTGAAAATGCCTCATTGCCGTAGAATATAAGTTCTTTTCGTTTTGTTTTTATTTTTTTTTTTATTTTATTCGTTCGTTATTGTATTCGCTTGAAATTAAATTGGTTATATTCAAAAACATATGTAGTAAGGATTTTTTGTCCCTTCGCCACGTAATTACAAAAATTTATATGTTTTTAACTCATTAATGCATGAATGTCCAAAAATTGCACATCAACTTTCGCATAAATTGTTCTAGATGTTTTAGGGTATACTGTACACGATGCAACCATTTAGGAAAGTAAAAAAGTTCATTTTGTATTGTTTTTTGATACATTTGTATAAAAAATCGCATTTTTACACGATTTTTTGGAAGAAAACGCTTGTTTTTGAACGGAAAAAAATATGTGTTTATTACCTAAAATTAATAAAAAAAAAACATGTCATTAGTATTTGTACTAATGATCTATGGAGGAAGATTTGTTTCAAAGTTTTTTTTTCCAAAAATAGGAGGTTTCAAATCTAAAAAAATATCACTCGCGCGGGCATTATCAGAGGTACTCAGTTTCTTTTCACTACTATAACACCCGATTATTCACAAAAGTCTATTCCGGGGTTTCTGAGGTTGATGATTACAAATCTTCTGTCAGAAATGGAAAATTGAAAATAGCGGATCCAATATGGCTGCCAAATTTTGAATAAAGGTCAGATTTGTAGGGAAAAAATTGCCAGACTGAGATGTTTATAGTCTTTAACTATGAATCAGATGTCAGAGTTGAAAAAATAAAAATGGCGGATCTAATATGGCGGCTGAATTTTGAAGAATGGTCTGTTTTACCGGAAAAAAATGCTAAAACGAGGCTGTTTAGAGTCTCTCACTGAACCTGCTTTTAGACTTGAAAAAGTCAAAATGGCGCAGACGATATTGACAAAAATATGAACAATTTTAAACATTTTCATAAGAAGTTGGAATAAAGGTGGACTTTTGTGTTATTGATTAGTAACCTTGGATTCAATTTCACGAATTTGAAATCTGAGATTCAATATAACACATTTTTTTAAATTCGTATTTGTATACATTTAACCGATGATATGATTTTGTAAAGTTTTTCGACATTATTATAAATGTTTTCCGATTCTCACCGCAGGGGGGCTGAGGATTGACGAGAATCATGTTTTTTTTTTATATTCTAAAATTTTTTTGTAATTTTTATATTTTTTGTACTTTTTTATTTTTTTTTTATTTTCGTATTTTTTAAAATAATTTTCGAATAAATTTAAAATTGAATTTTTGTATTTTTATAAATCGTAAGTATGATTTATGAGCTCGCTTAGAACACGTTGCGCAATAATCTAAGTTCCCGCATCCCGTAGTTCATAAGATATTTTATATAACGAAGGCAGAAAAATGTGGTTTTTCATCGCTAGCAAGGGATGAAAAGCGCCTTTTTGGTGCATTTGTTACGTAAAAGAGATTTATACCAACTAAGAAAGATAGCAAAATTGACTATTTTGATAAATATGAAATCCTACTATCTGCAAATAATTGGAACCACAAAAATGTTAGGTGTATATGTACCTGTCTATTTTAGTTGGTATAGATATTTTTTTCGTTGACCTAACAATTTCATTTTTTCCGCGGAAAAAATACAAAAAGAAGTATAAAAATTCGCAGTAAAAGATGCCAAAAACACCATTTTAGACATTTTTTCCTGTAGTCGCCGCCATATTAGATCCGCCATTATTATTTTCCCAACTCTGACATCTGATCCATAGTTACAGACTCTAAATATCCTGGTATTGTCAATTTTCCCTATAAAACGGACATTTTTTTCAAAATTCGGCCGCCATATTGGATGCGCCATTTTGTATTTTCCATTAGTATAATATATAACCCGATATATTCGGGATTTCATTGAAAGATTCCATCTTGAAGTTGCTGTACAATTTTTGGACATTCACGCATTAATGGGTTAATACATAATAATGTATTATTTCAGTACATCTATGCGTGAAAGGCTATGTAGACATTACAGTCATATTTCATTCATCTTTTCGAATTTATGATAGTGAAACCTACGGTCTAGGTCGAAGTAATTTGTTTCTTCGCATTCAAGACGTAAACTTAAAGGACTGTACCAAGGTAGGTAACCTAACGAAGTAATATCTTTTGTTAGAATGTTGTATATTTCATGTACAAAAGTTCATATTGTAACGGTAGTTTCCGGGGTAAATATCTGTTTTCTCCTTGCCTCACTCAGTCGATACGCCAGGGTTCGGAGAAACAGAGATTTACTGCCAAAGGATGGAAAGAAAATGATTTACTCTGGTTTTGGAGATAAAATACCCGAGTATTTATTATCACTATCGGGGTACAGCTGTTGTGCTTTTCGTCTCAGACGCCAATGTGTACCCAGGATCGTGCGCAAGACGTCGTAGTCTTTATCCGGAGCCTGGAGCTGTGCAGAGGAGTCTCGTTGGTGCCAGACGTCACTGGCTGGTTAGGTGCATGATATCACAACCGAGGATGGATGAACGGTCGGAGGATGGACAGGTCGGATAAAAGTCTCGTTGCGCAAGACGTCAACGAGTAGCTGTTGTGCGCAAGACGTCACAACTAAAAAAATGGGTGAAGGGTCGGAACTGGTTCGGGTGAGAGTCTCGTTGCGCAAGACGTCAACGAGTAGTTGTGCGCAAGACGTCACAACCAAGGACAGGTGGTTGGTCGGAACAGGTCGGGTGGGAGTCTCGTTGCGCAAGATGCCAACGAGTAGTTGTGCGCAAGACGTCACAACCAAGGATCGGTGGTTGGTCGGAACAGGTCGGGTGAGAGTCTCGTTGCGCAAGACGTCAACGAGTAGTTGTGCGCAAGACGTCACAACCAAGGTCGGAACCAGTGATGGGATATCGAGGATTTTTCGCGCACCGATGTGCGCAGGTTGGGCGCGATTAGCGGCTGGAGGCACAGTCGAGCGACAGCGGAAAATCTATAGTCCTTGCGTGTTCATGCTTCGAATAAATGTCTGCGGCTAGCAGTTTATCAGCTGCTTCGCGGCTCATATCGTAAAGGGTGTAGTAGCCGAGTGGTTAAAGCGCTCGACTGATGAACATAATTTTTGTAGTTCGCGTACTCGCAGATGCATTTTTTTTTTTTATTTTTTATAATTATGTAATATAATTTTTTTTATTTTTTTTATTTTTATATTTATTTTTATAATTTATTGCAATTTATTAAATGCTATTTAAATTATTTATTGTATATTTTTGAAAGGAATTTTTAATTTTTTAAATATACTTTTTAACCTAACTTAAGTTATTTTCTGTAACTTATTTTGACGAATATGGCGTTAAATAAAACTGAAACATGTTTTCTCTACTTTTATTTATGTAGTTGTATATTACAGTTGTATTAAATAAATAAATTTCTTCAGTTAGGAAGATATTGCCAAAATGTTTTTAATTCTTTTTTATCCGCCAAAAATGAAATTAATATGTCACAATACTTTTTACGTATATAAAATAGTAGCTTATATTATACAAAAGAATTGTGAATAATACCATACCCATCTATTTTCCAATACTTGGAATGTTATTTTTACTTACTCCAATTTTATGAAGCTTTAAATAATGCTTAAATATTTAAATACATAATTTTCCAAGGTTATAAAAATATTGCCACAGTTTTTCACTTCTTATTTATCCGCCAAAAATGAAATTGATGTGTAATAATATTTTTATCCGATTCAAAATAGTAACTAATATTATGCAAAATGATCTGTAACTATAATGAAACTATACCTATTCAATGTCTATTATTTGGAATATTGTTGTTACTAAGTCTTTTTTATTTAGCTTTAAAAAAATGCTTAAAAATAATAAAAGTTAAAAAAGCATTTGGTAAAAATAATATTATAATTTATTAAATGCTATTTAAATTACTTATTTAAATTTTAAATTAATTATCTGTGACCGGCAATATTATATAATACATTTTCCAAATTAGTAGTAATAAATAAATAATTTTCTACAGTTAGGACAATATCGCCAAAATGTTTCTATTTCTTCCTTATCAGCCAAAAATTTAATATGTAATAATATTTTATGTTTAGTATCATAAAACATACATATATCTACATTCAGACCTCTTAACAATATCATGGTCATTCATACGTTGCGATTTTCCAATGAAAAAAGGTATTAAAAAATTCTATGTTTAAATACATTTAGAGAACTGGCTAATTAAGAGGTAATGAACCTAGTAACTTATTTTATGTAAAAGTATCTGTAACTAATGCAATTACACATATCCAATGCCCAATACTTGAATAATTGTTGTTTAGGAAGTTTAACCCATTTCAAACAAAATATAAAAATAATCAAAATTAAAAAATACCACGACAAGGACATTACAGAACTAATAATAAAAAGGGAATATAATAGCATATATGAATACAAGTAGCTAGACATAAGCAATATTTATGTAAAAGTTAACGTTGTCGAGTGATCTAGATGACTGAAAATCATTCGATATTTTGCAGGTTCGAGAACCGCTGGATGCATAATTTTTGTTTACCTAATGATTAATTAATTTATTGTTTCCCTTTTTATCATTTCACTAAAAACCGTTTATAAAAAATTCCTGAATCGATTTTCAAAATTCAGACTCTGTAATGAAAATTCTAATTACTGCGGACGGTATCCTAGAAAATATCAAAGAAATTAAGAACGAGAATTTTCGGAAATAAGTAATTGTTATTTATATCTGAAAATTCTCGGTCATTTTTTAATTAATGTCTTTGGCATTTTCTAGGGTACCGTATATGGTCATTAAAATTGCTCTAACAGTGCCCGAATTTTTAAAAATCGATTCAGTCATTTTTTTATTTACTGTTTTTAGTGGAAATTCCTACCTTATCGTCCAAGCACTTTAGAACTCCCTGAAGGAGGATATAAATCCACACAATGATAAAACAGAAAATTACACTTAACATTGTAAATAAACAAATTATAAAAATTTAAAACAAATCTATAAAATGTAGGTTTTCCAATTTTTTTCTGATTATCCGCATTAATGGCCTAATAAAGAATAAATGCACAACTTAATATTCTCATAAATTTACAAATTCACATACATTTATAAATTCTCTAACAATTTGTAATAAAAGTTAAACAAAAATTAAGATTGGCACCGAATGGATGACATATTTTAGAACCGTTTCAGTTGAAATGATCACGTTTAAAAGAATATATAATAGAAGTAATATACTAAAATAGATTCAAATTTAAAAAATATCGATGAAATAATAAAAGTATAGAAAGCGTGGTATTTAACAATTTCTGTCATTAATAGTAATTCGCACCAATAGAATCAAATACAAATAAAAGTAGAATCAAAGTAAGTTACGAAAAGTCTATAAAATTACGTGAAAAAATATATTTCAAGAATTACAATATCTTTAAACACTTACAATATTTTAAAAAGTATATAATAAATAATTTAAATAGCATTTAATAAATTATAATATTAACATAATAATAAAATTAATAACAAAAAAAAAACGTGCACTCGCCAGTACGCGGTCTTCCAACGTCATACATACGAGGCAAGCACTCTAACCAGTCGACTAAACGAACTTATTTGAACTTGTTGTCGCAAAGCCGTTGATGAATTACTGCTGCATTCGTATTATATATTAGTTAATTTGATTGTGGCGGATAAATAAGAAGTAAAAACCTTGTCGCAATATTTTTCTAACTTTAGAAATGTTTTTGTTTATTACTGGTAGTTTAAACAATGTATTATCTTTTCATTATTATTTTTACAAAATCGTTTTTTTTTAATTTTTATTATTTTTCATAATATTTTTAAAGCTTCATAAAAAGATTTGTAAAAACAAAGTTCCAACTAATGGACATTGAATAGGTATAATTGCATTACTTACACATAATTTTGGATAACATAAACCACTATTTTATATACGTACAAAAAAATTATTACATATTAATTTGATTTTTGGCGGATAAGGAAGAAATAGAAACATTTTGGCGATATTGTCCTAACTGTGGAAAATTATTTGGTTATTACTACTAATTTAGAAAATGTATTATATAATAATGCCTGTCACTGATAATGATGATTCTCAGAAATAGAAATATCACCGAAATAAGTTACAAAAAAGATATCATAATTACGAGAAAAAATATATTTAAAGACTTTCAATTTCTTTAAACAGTTACAATATTTTAAAAACTATATAATAAGTAATTTAAATAGCATTTAATAAATTATAATATTATTTTTACCAAATGCTTTTTTAACTTTTATTATTTTTAAGCATTTTTTTAAAGCTAAATAAAAAAGACTTAGTAACAACAATATTCCAAATAATGGACATTGAATAGGTATAGTTTCATTATAGTTACAGATCATTTTGCATAATATTAGTTACTATTTTGAATCGGATAAAAATATTATTACACATCAATTTCATTTTTGGCGGATAAATAAGAAGTGAAAAACTGTGGCAATATTTTTATAACCTTGGAAAATTATGTATTTAAATATTTAAGCATTATTTAAAGCTTCATAAAATTGGAGTAAGTAAAAATAACATTCCAAGTATTGGAAAATAGATGGGTATGGTATTATTCACAATTCTTTTGTATAATATAAGCTACTATTTTATATACGTAAAAAGTATTGTGACATATTAATTTCATTTTTGGCGGATAAAAAAGAATTAAAAACATTTTGGCAATATCTTCCTAACTGAAGAAATTTATTTATTTAATACAACTGTAATATACAACTACATAAATAAAAGTAGAGAAAACATGTTTCAGTTTTATTTAACGCCATATTCGTCAAAATAAGTTACAGAAAATAACTTAAGTTAGGTTAAAAAGTATATTTAAAAAATTAAAAATTCCTTTCAAAAATATACAATAAATAATTTAAATAGCATTTAATAAATTGCAATAAATTATAAAAATAAATATAAAAATAAAAAAAATAAAAAAAATTATATTACATAATTATAAAAAATAAAAAAAAAAATGCATCTGCGAGTACGCGAACTACAAAAATTATGTTCATCAGTCGAGCGCTTTAACCACTCGGCTACTACACCCTTCACGATATGAGCCGCGAAGCAGCTGATAAACTGCTAGCCGCAGTCATTTATTCGAAGCATGAACACGCAAGGACTATAGATTTTCCGCTGTCGCTCGACTGTGCCTCCAGCCGCCAATCGCGCCCTACCTGCGCACATCGGTGCGCGAAAAATCCTCGATATCCCATCACTGCTCGGAACAGGTCGGGTGGGAGTCTCGTTGCGCAAGACGTCAACGAGTAGTTGTGCGCAAGACGTCACAACCAAGGACGGACGAACGGTCGGAATTGGTCGGGTGAGCGGGTTAGCAGCTATGCGCAAGACGTCACAGCCTGGAAGAGGAAGGTGTCCGTGGCCGTGGACACCGGAACTCTGTGTCGATATTGCGTAAGATCCCTTTTTTTATAGGCCGTCAATCCTACTCTTCTAGCCGGGCGCGGCGCACGCCGATCGCCCCACCTCGGCGCGGCCTCCTACTCCGGAGCACTGAGAAGTGTGTACGGCCCATTCGCAGTGACCTGCTGATGCCAGAGGTTCCCCTCGCAAGGGGGAGGGGGGGATAAGATATTCGAAACGATTATGTCGTTTCAATATTCGTAAATAGTAACAATGCGTATACTTAGACGGATTGCAAAAGAAAGAAAGTTGCTCTCAAAGGAAGAAAATTGAAGATGTAAGTGTTGAATATGATACAAAACCAGCTATAATAGCTACAATTTCAGAATTTAAAAAAAATAGCTACAATTTCAGAATTTTGGACTCGTCTCTGCCAAATTAGATCTTACGCGAATTAAAAAAAAATGAATTTTATCAAGATCGAGATTATTATCAAGATACTATTATCAAAGAATCATTGTCTATGATATCTATTATGTGAACTATAATTTAATACAAAAATGAAATGAAAAAATATTAACAATAATAAATCATTAATAAATATTAATTTCATTATAGTTCGTTGTAGTCCTCGTACATCCTTAAAAGTGGCTGAACAGCAAATTGCAAGTAGTTAGAAAACTAAAATGAAACGTACAAAGATAGAATGTTATTATTTTCCAATGGCAAAGACAGATGTAGTGAAATCTATGAATTTATTTACATATAAAAAGCCATGGAGAATACGTATACAATGTTCACGTAGCAAGGTTGATTTACTTAAAATTAGCATCTCATGGGCCACAAACGGAAACGACACGACTTTTTACTCACCAAGAAATACCAAGTTTACGACGTTAAAAAGACAATAATTAACAAAATCACGATTTTTTATATGAACAAAATTTTCATCATTGAGAAAATATATAAAAGTGCATAAGATGTTTGTACTTAAAAGAAGTGACCTAAGATGTTTACATTTTTAAACTATAATTGTATAATCAGTACAGATGAAATAAACATTTTGTATGGAGTATTTGGATTTCTGATTACAAATTGGACCTCCATTTTGCAAGTACAATTCAATTGAACAATTTAATTCAATAATGTATTTAACATGGCGAATAAAAATTTAAAAACTAAATAACTCCTCTTTTTATTATCTGATCTATAAATATTACACAACCCCGGACGTCCAAGCTCCGAATATTACAAAAAATGCAAGCATTTTCTGGACATTCACATTGATGAAAACTCCGTTATCGTGTAGAAAATTTGAAATGGAAAGAAAATAACTCCAAAAATCACGTTTCTTCAAACTTTCGCCGATGTAATTGCGAATGATGTTTTTTTTTCGACAATTTTAACTGTATCATTCAAAAGAGCACCCCTAAAATAGTCGACAAGTTCTTTTAAAAATTTTTTTCACGGATTTTGTAATTTTTTACAGGATGGAAGTTGCACCAAGCAGACAGTGCAATTTAATGGGTTAAAACATATAATTAATGCTGTGAAAGTTTTTATATATATTGTTAGGTACTTTTTAATCATAATGGTACATTATAATGCTATTTTTGTGAAAAACGTGAGCTCAACTTTCAAGTGCTAATTTGAGAATGAAAAATGGAAAATATACTATCTGTGAAATGATAGTAAACATATAAATAAGTAATAAAATAAAATTCGATTGCAAAACTATATAACGTGACGTCGACGACATGTTTCGGGATTCCGTTTAGTGGAATCACCAATATAATTAATTGATAAACATATTCGCATTTCCGAAAAATCTCGATCAATTATCACTTGATTTCTTTGATATTTTGTAGGATATCATATACATAGTGGTCAGAATTGGAGTTCGAGTATTTAAAAATAGAGTCAGTCATTTTTAATTTATATTCCTTGTCTCAAAAGACTACCTTACCGACTGACCAGACTGTAAGCCCCTTAAGAATAATGAAATTAATGGAATTTTAACAAAAGGAAATAATTAATGCGCTTAGGTCAGTTTTTAATTACCTGTATTTGGAAAAGAAATTTGTTTAACATCTAATTTGCGATAAAATATAAAAAGTACATTTTTCGAGTGAAACTGCGATTAAAATAGATAAATAAAAATGCTTCAAATGTTCAATTAATAAAGTTATAATTAATTATTCTTTTATAACAAACAGTCGACTCAATATGTAATATATTGATCATGAATATAATATTTCTAGATTACATTTTTATTCTCAATTACTTTTTACGAGATGAGCAAAAATCTACATAATCTACTGTATCGTTTCTCATCTTTCTACGTTCGGCCGATAATTTACCGACGGCGCGTCGTCAGAATTCTGTTGTTGCTTTAATACACTCACACACATTAACCTCTCTTGGCTAGGGATATTTTTCTAGAAGTAGCGGATGGCAATACATCACTTTTCGGCATTTCTTCCATTCGGCATTTGTTTTTTCGACTTTTTTTCCATTCGGCATTTAAATTTTTCGGCATTTTTCCGTTCGTCATTTAAATTTTTCGGCATTTCTTCCGTTCGTCATTTAAATTTTTCGGCATTTCTTCCGTTCGTCATTTTTTTTTTCGGCATTTACGGTGGCGCCCCACGATTTCCACCCACGTACAGCGTGGTACAAATACATCGAATTGTAATTTTACAACTGTCAACGTAGGATATTTACATAACCTTGTAATATTTCGAATTTAGCGTGGGAACTTACAGCATAGGTAGGAATATTACAACGTTAAACGTGGGCAAATCACCATATTTTTACAAATGAAAATTACAACAGATTTGTAAAGTTCATTTTCATTTTTTACAGTGTACCAAGCAACTGTTTTTTAACAGGTTTGGTTAAATCACGTAGTCGTATTTCATCAAAATGTTGTATTAACTTTTTCACCACCTTAAAAACAATTGATTGATATCAAACTACTTGGAATCATTTCAGAAGAGCAAAATCTACCAAGTATCATGGTTATATTAGAATTTTTAGCACAATTTCAATTTTTATTCATACCAAGCAACTGTTTTTTATCAGGTTTGGTTAAAGCACATAAAAATGGAAATTGTGCTAAAAATTCTAATACAACCATGAAACTTGGTAGATTTTACTCTTCGGAAACTATTCCAAGTAGATTGATATCAATTAGTTCCTTTTAAGGTAGTGAAAAAGTTAATACAAAACACTGGTGCAATTGGGCTCCGAGTGGACTTTCGACGAAGAAACTAAAAATGCAGTTTTTCTTGAAAAGAAGCAACCGATGAGTACCAATCTAATAATATTACTTTTAAAGAGTGCAAAATGTAATTAATAATATATCTTTATCACAATTTGCAGCCTAAATTGTATTCTTATATGAATGATAAAACTCCCATCGAAAAGAGGAATTAGCTGATTTAAATTCTTATATCGTTGATATAACTTCCATCGAAGAAAGGAATTGGATCTAAATTCTTATATCGTTGATTATTGTAATGGAATAAAGTCAAGATGTAGTTTTTAAATTATTTATTTGTTATTTTTGTACATCTAATAGTCTTGAAGGCATAGACGTAGAAAATTAATTATATATCGTTCAAAAATGAAGCCAGGAAATTTTGGGTAGATATATGTTAAGCATATACACATGATAATATAGAATACTACATTGAGATTTTTCACATTCGTAAATCCCTGAAACTTCGGAAATAAGTGATTTTTATCAACCGTTTTCAATTAATGTCTCTGTTATTTTCTATGATACCATCTATAAAAATTAAAATTGCCCTTACAGACCCCGAATTTCGAAAAATCGTTTCAGTCACTTTTTATTTACGGGTTTTAGTGAAGAATCCTACCTTATCGGTCGAGCACTTTACAACCCCCTTCACTAATGATTAAGTATTTTATGTAAATATATTTCATTACAAAGGCAAGAAATAAAACACCTGCGTAAAATGTGCATATAGTATTTGCGTCAAATGCAGAAATTATTTCGGCTGGAACTGAATTATGTACATGTAAAATAAAGGCATAAAGTTGAACGGACTTTCATTGTACATTAGTGCACAGCATTCCAATTTTTATAGGGTGATAATAATTTCTTCGTCATGGAGGCTTTACGGATAGTAACCATCCTTCGTCATACGAAGTTATATAAGAGCGAGCGTAGCGTAGTGGTTAAGGCGTTAGAGTAGTAAGCGAAGGATCCGGGTTCGATTCCACACCGGGACGAGCGTTTTTCTTATTTGTTTTCGAGCGTTACTAATTTATTTTCGATAGTGTTAAATACAATAAAAGGAGCAAAAGATAATTAAACTTCATTTACAAATAAAATTACATACAATCGTATAATACATATAACAGAGAATTTACATAATTTAAAAAAAAATAGAACGATAATTCTCAAAATTTGTTTCGTTTTTTTTTATAAATATTTTAGCCAAAATATTCCTTCAGCGAATGTAATATTCTGGATACAAATTTCAAACAACAGCAATAGTGATATTTTTTATGTTTATTCCATTACTTTTTTTTTACAGTGTATAATTCATAATATGTTAACCCAAAAATCCAATTTTAATGTAATCATGAATTTTAATGAATGCAGTATCGATATACAACACCTGGTTTGAATTTACGAGTGAATGTTGCATAATGCATAATATCAATTTTGGACGAAAGCTTATGGAAATTTTCATCGTGGTAACCCAAAAATCGAATTTTAATGTAAACATGATTTTCTATGAATGCCTTATCGATATACAATAAGTGGTTTGAATTTACATGTGAATTTTGCAAATATGATAATATTAATTTTGGCCGAAAGCATATGGAAGTTATCATCGTGTAAAAGCTGGATCAGAATTACAATAAAAACTTCAATTTCTATGAATGCCTAATGGATTGTACAACAACTGGTTTGAATTTATATGTGAATGTTACAAAATTGATAATATTGATTATGGCCGAGAGTAATAAAAATTGTCAGCGTGGTAACCCAAGTACCAAATTTCAATGAAAACGTGAATTTTTATGAATTCCATATCGATATACAACAAGTGGTTTGAATTTACTAGTGAATGTCCCAAAATTGATAATATTAATTTTGGCCGAAAGCATATGGAAGTTATCATCGTATTAATGCTGAATCAGAATTACAATGAAAACTTCAATTTCTATGAATGCCTAATGGATTGTACAACAACTGGTTTGAATTTATATGTGAATGTTACAAAATTGATAATATTGATTATGGCCGAGAGTAATAGAAATTGTCATCGTGGTAACCCAAGTACCAAATTTCAATGAAAACGTGAATTTTTATGAATTCCATATCGATATACAACAAGTGGTTTGAATTTACTAGTGAATGTCCCAAAATTGATAATATTAATTTTGGCCGAGAGCATATGGAAGTTATCATCGTGTATAAGCTGTATCAGTATTACAATGAAAACTTCAATTTTTATGAATACCTTACAGATTGTACAACAACTGGTATGAATTTATATATGAATGTTGCAAAATTGATAATATTGATTATGGCCGAGAGCATATGGAAATTGTCATCGTGGTAACTCAAGTACCAAATTTCAATGAAAACATCAATTTTTATGAATGCCTTGTCGATATACAAGAACTGGTTTGAATTTAAATGTGAATGTTGCAAAATTGATAATAGTAATTTTGGACGAAAGCATATTGAAGTTATCATCGTGTAAAAGCTGTATCAGAATTACAATGAAAACTTCAATTTTTATGAATGCCTTATGGATTGTACAACAACTGGTTTGAATTTACGTATGAATGTTCCAAAATTGATAATATTTATTATATTATATTACAAGTACCAAATTTCAATGAAAACATGAATTTTTACGAATGCTATATCGATATACAAGAACTAATTTGAATTTACATGTGAATGCAGCAAAATAGATAATATTAGTTTTGGCCGACAGCATATAGAGTTGTCCTCGTTGCAACCCAAAAATCGAATTTTAATGAAAACATGAATTTTTATGAATGCCTTGTCGATATACAAGAACTGGTTTGAATTCACATGTGAATGTTGCAAAATTGATAATATTAATTTTGGCCGAAAGCATATGGAAGTTATCATCTTGTTAATGCTGAATCGGAATTACAATGAAAACTTCAATTTCTATAAATGCCTTATGGATTGTACAACAACTGGTTTGAATTTACGAGTTTATGTTGCATAATTCATAATATTAATTTTGGACGAAAGCTTATGGAAATTTTCATCGTGGTAACCCAAAAATCGAATTATAATGTGATCATGAATTTTAATGAATGCAGTATCGATATACAACAACTGGTTTGAATTTACGAGTGAATGTTGCATAATGCATAATATTAATTTTGGACGAAAGCTTATGGAAATTTTTATCGTGGTAACCCAAAAATCGAATTTTAATGTAAACATGAATTTCTGGGAATGCCTTATCGATATACAACAAGTGGTTTGAATTTACATGTGAATGTTGCAAAATTGATAATATTAATTTTGGCCGAGAGCATATGGTAATTGTCATCGTGGTAACCCAAGTACCAAATTTCAATGAAAACATGAATTTTTATGAAATCCATATCGATATACAACAAGTGGATTGAATTTACAAGTGTATGTCGCAAAATTGATAATATTAATTTTGGCGGAAAGTATATGGAAATTATCATCGTGTAAAAGCTGTATCAGAATTACAATGAAAAATTCAATTTTTATGAATGCCTTATGGATTGTACAACAACTGGTTTGAATTTACGTATGAATGTTCCAAAATTGATCATATTTATTATATTATATTACAAGTACCAAATTTTAATGAAAACATGAATTTTTACGAATGCCATATCGATATACAAGAACTAATTTGAATTTACATGTGAATGCTGCAAAATAGATAATATTAGTTTTGGCCGACAGCATAAAGAGTTGTCCTCGTTGCAACCCAAAAATCGAATTTTAATGAAAACATGAATTTTTATGAATGCCTTGTCGATATACAAGAACTGGTTTGAATTCACATATGAATGTTGCAAAATTGATGATATTAATTTTGGCCGAAAGCATATGGAAGTTATCATCGTGTTAATGCTGAATCAGAATTACAATAAAAACTTCAATTTCTATAAATGCCTTATGGATAGTACAACAACTGGTTTGAATTTACGAGTGTATGTTGCATAATTCATAATATTAATTTTGGACGAAAGCTTATGGAAATTTTCATCGTGGTAACACAAAAATCGAATTTTAATGTAAACATGAATTTCTGTGAATGCCTTATCGATATACAACAAGTGGTTTGAATATACATGTGAATGTCCCAAAATTGATAATATTAATTTTGGCCGAGAGCATATGGAAGTTATCATCGTGTATAAGCTGTATCAGTATTACAATGAAAACTTCAATTTTTATGAATACCTTACAGATTGTACAACAACTGGTATGAATTTATATATGAATGTTGCAAAATTGATAATATTGATTATGGCCGAGAGCATATGGAAATTGTCATCGTGGTAACTCAAGTACCAAATTTCAATGAAAACATCAATTTTTATGAATGCCTTGTCGATATACAAGAACTGGTTTGAATTTAAATGTGAATGTTGCAAAATTGATAATAGTAATTTTGGACGAAAGCATATTGAAGTTATCATCGTGTAAAAGCTGTATCAGAATTACAATGAAAACTTCAATTTTTATGAATGCCTTATGGATTGTACAACAACTGGTTTGAATTTACGTATGAATGCTCCAAAATTGATAATATTTATTATATTATATTACAAGTACCAAATTTCAATGAAAACATGAATTTTTACGAATGCTATATCGATATACAAGAACTAATTTGAATTTACATGTGAATGCTGCAAAATAGATAATATTAGTTTTGGCCGACAGCATATAGAGTTGTCCTCGTTGCAACCCAAAAATCGAATTTTAATGAAAACATGAATTTTTATGAATGCCTTGTCGATATACAAGAACTGGTTTGAATTCACATGTGAATGTTGCAAAATTGATAATATTAATTTTGGCCGAAAGCATATGGAAGTTATCATCTTGTTAATGCTGAATCGGAATTACAATGAAAACTTCAATTTCTATAAATGCCTTATGGATTGTACAACAACTGGTTTGAATTTACGAGTTTATGTTGCATAATTCATAATATTAATTTTGGACGAAAGCTTATGGAAATTTTCATCGTGGTAACCCAAAAATCGAATTATAATGTGATCATGAATTTTAATGAATGCAGTATCGATATACAACAACTGGTTTGAATTTACGAGTGAATGTTGCATAATGCATAATATTAATTTTGGACGAAAGCTTATGGAAATTTTTATCGTGGTAACCCAAAAATCGAATTTTAATGTAAACATGAATTTCTGGGAATGCCTTATCGATATACAACAAGTGGTTTGAATTTACATGTGAATGTTGCAAAATTGATAATATTAATTTTGGCCGAGAGCATATGGTAATTGTCATCGTGGTAACCCAAGTACCAAATTTCAATGAAAACATGAATTTTAATGAATGCAGTATCGATATACAGCAACTGGTATGAATTTATCCGTGAATGTTGCAAAATTGATAATATTGATTATGGCCGAGAACATATGGTAATTGTCATCGTGGTAACCCAAGTACCAAATTTCAATGAAAACATGAATTTTTATGAAATCCATATCGATATACAACAAGTGGATTGAATTTACAAGTGTATGTCGCAAAATTGATAATATTAATTTTGGCGGAAAGTATATGGAAATTATCATCGTGTAAAAGCTGTATCAGAATTACAATGAAAAATTCAATTTTTATGAATGCCTTATGGATTGTACAACAACTGGTTTGAATTTACGTATGAATGTTCCAAAATTGATCATATTTATTATATTATATTACAAGTACCAAATTTTAATGAAAACATGAATTTTTACGAATGCCATATCGATATACAAGAACTAATTTGAATTTACATGTGAATGCTGCAAAATAGATAATATTAGTTTTGGCCGACAGCATAAAGAGTTGTCCTCGTTGCAACCCAAAAATCGAATTTTAATGAAAACATGAATTTTTATGAATGCCTTGTCGATATACAAGAACTGGTTTGAATTCACATATGAATGTTGCAAAATTGATGATATTAATTTTGGCCGAAAGCATATGGAAGTTATCATCGTGTTAATGCTGAATCAGAATTACAATAAAAACTTCAATTTCTATAAATGCCTTATGGATAGTACAACAACTGGTTTGAATTTACGAGTGTATGTTGCATAATTCATAATATTAATTTTGGACGAAAGCTTATGGAAATTTTCATCGTGGTAACACAAAAATCGAATTTTAATGTAAACATGAATTTCTGTGAATGCCTTATCGATATACAACAAGTGGTTTGAATATACATGTGAATGTTGCAAAATTGATAATATTAATTTTGGCCGAAAGCATATGGAAGTTATCATCGTATTAATGCTGAATCAGAATTACAATGAAAACTTCAATTTCTATGAATGCCTAATGGATTGTACAACAACTGGTTTGAATTTATATGTGAATGTTACAAAATTGATAATATTGATTATGGCCGAGAGTAATAGAAATTGTCATCGTGGTAACCCAAGTACCAAATTTCAATGAAAACGTGAATTTTTATGAATTCCATATCGATATACAACAAGTGGTTTGAATTTACTAGTGAATGTCCCAAAATTGATAATATTAATTTTGGCCGAGAGCATATGGAAGTTATCATCGTGTATAAGCTGTATCAGTATTACAATGAAAACTTCAATTTTTATGAATACCTTACAGATTGTACAACAACTGGTATGAATTTATATATGAATGTTGCAAAATTGATAATATTGATTATGGCCGAGAGCATATGGAAATTGTCATCGTGGTAACTCAAGTACCAAATTTCAATGAAAACATCAATTTTTATGAATGCCTTGTCGATATACAAGAACTGGTTTGAATTTAAATGTGAATGTTGCAAAATTGATAATAGTAATTTTGGACGAAAGCATATTGAAGTTATCATCGTGTAAAAGCTGTATCAGAATTACAATGAAAACTTCAATTTTTATGAATGCCTTATGGATTGTACAACAACTGGTTTGAATTTACGTATGAATGCTCCAAAATTGATAATATTTATTATATTATATTACAAGTACCAAATTTCAATGAAAACATGAATTTTTACGAATGCTATATCGATATACAAGAACTAATTTGAATTTACATGTGAATGCTGCAAAATAGATAATATTAGTTTTGGCCGACAGCATATAGAGTTGTCCTCGTTGCAACCCAAAAATCGAATTTTAATGAAAACATGAATTTTTATGAATGCCTTGTCGATATACAAGAACTGGTTTGAATTCACATGTGAATGTTGCAAAATTGATAATATTAATTTTGGCCGAAAGCATATGGAAGTTATCATCTTGTTAATGCTGAATCGGAATTACAATGAAAACTTCAATTTCTATAAATGCCTTATGGATTGTACAACAACTGGTTTGAATTTACGAGTTTATGTTGCATAATTCATAATATTAATTTTGGACGAAAGCTTATGGAAATTTTCATCGTGGTAACCCAAAAATCGAATTATAATGTGATCATGAATTTTAATGAATGCAGTATCGATATACAACAACTGGTTTGAATTTACGAGTGAATGTTGCATAATGCATAATATTAATTTTGGACGAAAGCTTATGGAAATTTTTATCGTGGTAACCCAAAAATCGAATTTTAATGTAAACATGAATTTCTGGGAATGCCTTATCGATATACAACAAGTGGTTTGAATTTACATGTGAATGTTGCAAAATTGATAATATTAATTTTGGCCGAGAGCATATGGTAATTGTCATCGTGGTAACCCAAGTACCAAATTTCAATGAAAACATGAATTTTAATGAATGCAGTATCGATATACAGCAACTGGTATGAATTTATCCGTGAATGTTGCAAAATTGATAATATTGATTATGGCCGAGAACATATGGTAATTGTCATCGTGGTAACCCAAGTACCAAATTTCAATGAAAACATGAATTTTTATGAAATCCATATCGATATACAACAAGTGGATTGAATTTACAAGTGTATGTCGCAAAATTGATAATATTAATTTTGGCGGAAAGTATATGGAAATTATCATCGTGTAAAAGCTGTATCAGAATTACAATGAAAAATTCAATTTTTATGAATGCCTTATGGATTGTACAACAACTGGTTTGAATTTACGTATGAATGTTCCAAAATTGATCATATTTATTATATTATATTACAAGTACCAAATTTTAATGAAAACATGAATTTTTACGAATGCCATATCGATATACAAGAACTAATTTGAATTTACATGTGAATGCTGCAAAATAGATAATATTAGTTTTGGCCGACAGCATAAAGAGTTGTCCTCGTTGCAACCCAAAAATCGAATTTTAATGAAAACATGAATTTTTATGAATGCCTTGTCGATATACAAGAACTGGTTTGAATTCACATATGAATGTTGCAAAATTGATGATATTAATTTTGGCCGAAAGCATATGGAAGTTATCATCGTGTTAATGCTGAATCAGAATTACAATAAAAACTTCAATTTCTATAAATGCCTTATGGATAGTACAACAACTGGTTTGAATTTACGAGTGTATGTTGCATAATTCATAATATTAATTTTGGACGAAAGCTTATGGAAATTTTCATCGTGGTAACACAAAAATCGAATTTTAATGTAAACATGAATTTTTATGAATGCCTTGTCGATATACAAGAACTGGTTTGAATTCACATATGAATGTTGCAAAATTGATGATATTAATTTTGGCCGAAAGCATATGGAAGTTATCATCGTGTTAATGCTGAATCAGAATTACAATAAAAACTTCAATTTCTATAAATGCCTTATGGATAGTACAACAACTGGTTTGAATTTACGAGTGTATGTTGCATAATTCATAATATTAATTTTGGACGAAAGCTTATGGAAATTTTCATCGTGGTAACACAAAAATCGAATTTTAATGTAAACATGAATTTCTGTGAATGCCTTATCGATATACAACAAGTGGTTTGAATATACATGTGAATGTTGCATAATTCATAATATTAATTTTGGACGAAAGCTTATGGAAATTTTCATCGTGGTAACACAAAAATCGAATTTTAATGTAAACATGAATTTTTATGAATGCCTTGTCTATATACAAGAACTGGTTTGAATTTACATATGAATGTTGCAAAATTGATAATATTAATTTTGGACGAAAGCATATTGAAGTTATTATCGTGTAAAAGCTGGATCAGAACTACAATGAAAACTTCAATTTCTATGAATGCCTAATGGATTGTACAACAACTGGTTTGAATTTATATGTGAATGTTGCAAATTTGATAATATTACTGATGGCCGAGAGCATATGGAGGTTGTCATTGTGGTAACCCAAAAATCGAATTTTAATGTAATCATGAATTTTAATGAATGCAGTATCGATATACAACAACTGGTTTGAATTTACAAGTGAATGTTGCAAAATTGATAATATTGATTATGGCCGAGAGCATATGGTAATTGTCGTCGTCGTAACCCAAGTACCAAATTTCAATGAAAACATGAATTTTTATGAATTCCATATAGATATACAAAAACCGAATTTTAATGAAAACATGAATTTTTATGAATGCCTTGTCGATATACAAGAACTGGTTTGAATTTACATATGAATATTGCAAAATTGATAATATTAATTTTGGACGAAAGCATATTGAAGTTATTATCGTGTAAAAGCTGGATCAGAATTACAATGAAAACTTCAATTTCTATGAATGCCTAATGAATTGTACAACAACTGGTTTGCATTTATATGTGAATTTTGCAAAATTGATAATACTGATTATGGCCGAGAGCATATGGAGATTGTCATCGTGGTAACCCAAGTACCAAATTTCAATGAAAACATGAATTTTCATGAATTCCCTATCGATATACAACAAATGGTTTGAATTTACTAGTGAATGTCGCAAAATTGATAATGTTAATTTTGGCCGAAAGCATATGGAAGTTATCATCGTGTTAATGCTGATTCAGAATTACAATGAAAATTTCAATTTCTATAAATTCCTTATGGATTGTACAACAACTGGTTTGAATTTACGAGTGTATGTTGCATAATTCATAATGTTAATTTTGGACGAAAGCTTATGGAAATTTTCATCGTGGTAACCCAAAAATCGAATTATAACGTAATCATGAATTTTAATGAATGCAGTATCGATATACAACAACTGGTTTGAATTTACGAGTGAATGTTGCATAATGCATAATATTAATTTTGGACGAAAGCTTATGGATATTTTCATCGTGGTAACCCAAAAATCGAATTTTAATGTAAACATGAATTTCTGGGAATGCCTTATCGATATACAACAAGTGGTTTGAATTTACATGTGAATGTTGCAAAATTGATAATATTAATTTTGGCCGAGAGCATATGGTAATTGTCATCGTGGTAACCCAAGTACCAAATTTCAATGAAAACATGAATTTTAATCAATGCAGTATCGATATACAACAACTGGTATGAATTTATCCGTGAATGTTGCAAAATTGATAATATTGATTATGGCCGAGAACATATGGTAATTGTCATCGTGGTAACCCAAGTACCAAATTTCAATGAAAACATGAATTTTTATGAAATCCATATCGATATACAACAAGTGGATTGAATTTACAAGTGTATGTCGCAAAATTGATAATATTAATTTTGGCGGAAAGTATATGAAAATTATCATCGTGTAAAAGCTGTATCAGAATTACAATGAAAACTTCAATTTTTATGAATGCCTTATGGATTGTACAACAACTGGTTTGAATTTACGTATGAATGTTCCAAAATTGATCATATTTATTATATTATATTACAAGTACCAAATTTTAATGAAAACATGAATTTTTACGAATGCCATATCGATATACAAGAACTAATTTGAATTTACATGTGAATGCTGCAAAATAGATAATATTAGTTTTGGCCGACAGCATAAAGAGTTTTCCTCGTTGCAACCCAAAAATCGAATTTTAATGAAAACATGAATTTTTATGAATGCCTTGTCGATATACAAGAACTGGTTTGAATTTACATGTGAATGTTGCAAAATTGATATTATTAATTTTGGCCGAAAGCATATGGAAGTTATCATCGTATTAATGCTGAATCAGAATTACAATGAAAACTTCAATTTCTATAAATGCCTTATGGCTTGTACAACAACTGGTTTGAATTTACGAGTGTATGTTGCATAATTCATAATATTAATTTTGGACGAAAGCTTATGGAAATTTTCATCGTGGTAACCCAAAAATCGAATTTTAATGTAAACATGAATTTTTATGAATGCCTTGTCTATATACAAGAACTGGTTTGAATTTACATATGAATGTTGCAAAATTGATAATATTAATTTTGGACGAAAGCATATTGAAGTTATTATCGTGTAAAAGCTGGATCAGAACTACAATGAAAACTTCAATTTCTATGAATGCCTAATGGATTGTACAACAACTGGTTTGAATTTATATGTGAATGTTGCAAATTTGATAATATTACTGATGGCCGAGAGCATATGGAGGTTGTCATTGTGGTAACCCAAAAATCGAATTTTAATGTAATCATGAATTTTAATGAATGCAGTATCGATATACAACAACTGGTTTGAATTTACAAGTGAATGTTGCAAAATTGATAATATTGATTATGGCCGAGAGCATATGGTAATTGTCGTCGTCGTAACCCAAGTACCAAATTTCAATGAAAACATGAATTTTTATGAATTCCATATAGATATACAAAAACCGAATTTTAATGAAAACATGAATTTTTATGAATGCCTTGTCGATATACAAGAACTGGTTTGAATTTACATATGAATATTGCAAAATTGATAATATTAATTTTGGACGAAAGCATATTGAAGTTATTATCGTGTAAAAGCTGGATCAGAATTACAATGAAAACTTCAATTTCTATGAATGCCTAATGAATTGTACAACAACTGGTTTGCATTTATATGTGAATTTTGCAAAATTGATAATACTGATTATGGCCGAGAGCATATGGAGATTGTCATCGTGGTAACCCAAGTACCAAATTTCAATGAAAACATGAATTTTCATGAATTCCCTATCGATATACAACAAATGGTTTGAATTTACTAGTGAATGTCGCAAAATTGATAATGTTAATTTTGGCCGAAAGCATATGGAAGTTATCATCGTGTTAATGCTGATTCAGAATTACAATGAAAATTTCAATTTCTATAAATTCCTTATGGATTGTACAACAACTGGTTTGAATTTACGAGTGTATGTTGCATAATTCATAATGTTAATTTTGGACGAAAGCTTATGGAAATTTTCATCGTGGTAACCCAAAAATCGAATTATAACGTAATCATGAATTTTAATGAATGCAGTATCGATATACAACAACTGGTTTGAATTTACGAGTGAATGTTGCATAATGCATAATATTAATTTTGGACGAAAGCTTATGGATATTTTCATCGTGGTAACCCAAAAATCGAATTTTAATGTAAACATGAATTTCTGGGAATGCCTTATCGATATACAACAAGTGGTTTGAATTTACATGTGAATGTTGCAAAATTGATAATATTAATTTTGGCCGAGAGCATATGGTAATTGTCATCGTGGTAACCCAAGTACCAAATTTCAATGAAAACATGAATTTTAATGAATGCAGTATCGATATACAACAACTGGTATGAATTTATCCGTGAATGTTGCAAAATTGATAATATTGATTATGGCCGAGAACATATGGTAATTGTCATCGTGGTAACCCAAGTACCAAATTTCAATGAAAACATGAATTTTTATGAAATCCATATCGATATACAACAAGTGGATTGAATTTACAAGTGTATGTCGCAAAATTGATAATATTAATTTTGGCGGAAAGTATATGAAAATTATCATCGTGTAAAAGCTGTATCAGAATTACAATGAAAACTTCAATTTTTATGAATGCCTTATGGATTGTACAACAACTGGTTTGAATTTACGTATGAATGTTCCAAAATTGATCATATTTATTATATTATATTACAAGTACCAAATTTTAATGAAAACATGAATTTTTACGAATGCCATATCGATATACAAGAACTAATTTGAATTTACATGTGAATGCTGCAAAATAGATAACATTAGTTTTGGCCGACAGCATAAAGAGTTGTCCTCGTTGCAACCCAAAAATCGAATTTTAATGAAAACATGAATTTTTATGAATGCCTTGTCGATATACAAGAACTGGTTTGAATTCACATGTGAATGTTGCAAAATTGATGATATTAATTTTGGCCGAAAGCATATGGAAGTTATCATCGTGTTAATGCTGAATCAGAATTACAATAAAAACTTCAATTTCTATAAATGCCTTATGGATAGTACAACAACTGGTTTGAATTTACGAGTGTATGTTGCATAATTCATAATATTAATTTTGGACGAAAGCTTATGGAAATTTTCATCGTGGTAACACAAAAATCGAATTTTAATGTAAACATGAATTTCTGTGAATGCCTTATCGATATACAACAAGTGGTTTGAATTTACATGTGAATGTTGCAAAATTGATAATATTAATTTTGGCCGAAAGCATATGGTAATTGTCGTCGTCGTAACCCAAGTACCAAATTTCAATGAAAACATGAATTTTTATGAATTCCATATAGATATACAAAAACCGAATTTTAATGAAAACATGAATTTTTATGAATGCCTTGTCGATATACAAGAACTGGTTTGAATTTACATATGAATATTGCAAAATTGATAATATTAATTTTGGACGAAAGCATATTGAAGTTATTATCGTGTAAAAGCTGGATCAGAATTACAATGAAAACTTCAATTTCTATGAATGCCTAATGAATTGTACAACAACTGGTTTGCATTTATATGTGAATTTTGCAAAATTGATAATACTGATTATGGCCGAGAGCATATGGAGATTGTCATCGTGGTAACCCAAGTACCAAATTTCAATGAAAACATGAATTTTTATGAATTCCCTATCGATATACAACAAATGGTTTGAATTTACTAGTGAATGTCGCAAAATTGATAATGTTAATTTTGGCCGAAAGCATATGGAAGTTATCATCGTGTTAATGCTGATTCAGAATTACAATGAAAATTTCAATTTCTATAAATGCCTTATGGATTGTACAACAACTGGTTTGAATTTACGAGTGTATGTTGCAAAATTGATAATATTAATTTTGGCCGATAGCATATAGCAGTTGTCATCGTGGGAACCAAAAAATCGAATTTTAATGTAAACATGAATTTTTACGAATGCCATATCGATATACAAGTGGCTTGAATTTACGAGTGAATGTTGCAAAATTCATAATATTAATTTTGGACGAAAGCATATGGAAGTTAGCATCGTGTAAAAGCTGAATCAGAATGACAATGAAAACTTCAATTTTGATGAATGCCTTATGGATTGTACAACAACTGGTTTGAGTTTATATGTGAATGTTGCAAAATTGATAATATCAATTATGGCCGAGAGCATATGGAGGTTGTCATTGTGGTAACCCAAAAATCGAATTTTAATGTAATCATGAATTTTAATGAATGTAGTATCGATATACAACAACTGGTTTGAATTTACAAGTGAATGTTGCAAAATTGATAATATTGATTATGGCCGAGAGCATATGGTAATTGTCGTCGTCGTAACCCAAGTACCAAATTTCAATGAAAACATGAATTTTTATGAATTCCATATAGATATACAAAAACCGAATTTTAATGAAAACATGAATTTTTATGAATGCCTTGTCGATATACAAGAACTGGTTTGAATTTACATATGAATATTGCAAAATTGATAATATTAATTTTGGACGAAAGCATATTGAAGTTATTATCGTGTAAAAGCTGGATCAGAATTACAATGAAAACTTCAATTTCTATGAATGCCTAATGGATTGTACAACAACTGGTTTGAATTTATATGTGAATGTTGCAAATTTGATAATATTACTGATGGCCGAGAGCATATGGAGGTTGTCATTGTGGTAACCCAAATATCGAATTTTAATGTAATCATGAATTTTAATGAATGCAGTATCGATATACAACAACTGGTTTGAATTTACAAGTGAATGTTGCAAAATTGATAATATTGATTATGGCCGAGAGCATATGGTAATTGTCGTCGTCGTAACCCAAGTACCAAATTTCAATGAAAACATGAATTTTTATGAATTCCATATAGATATACAAAAACCGAATTTTAATGAAAACATGAATTTTTATGAATGCCTTGTCGATATACAAGAACTGGTTTGAATTTACATATGAATATTGCAAAATTGATAATATTAATTTTGGACGAAAGCATATGGTAATTGTCATCGTGGTAACCCAAGTATCAAATTTCAATGAAATCATGAATTTTAATGAATGCAGTATCGATATACAACAACTGGTATGAATTTATCCGTGAATGTTGCAAAATTGATAATATTGATTATGGCCGAGAACATATGGTAATTGTCATCGTGGTAACCCAAGTACCAAATTTCAATGAAAACATGAATTTTTATGAAATCCATATCGATATACAACAAGTGGATTGAATTTACAAGTGTGTGTCGCAAAATTGATAATATTAATTTTGGCGGAAAGTATATGGAAATTATCATCGTGTAAAAGCTGTATCAGAATTACAATGAAAAATTCAATTTTTATGAATGCCTTATGGATTGTACAACAACTGGTTTGAATTTACGTATGAATGTTCCAAAATTGATCATATTTATTATATTATATTACAAGTACCAAATTTTAATGAAAACATGAATTTTTACGAATGCCATATCGATATACAAGAACTAATTTGAATTTACATGTGAATGCTGCAAAATAGATAATATTAGTTTTGGCCGACAGCATAAAGAGTTGTCCTCGTTGCAACCCAAAAATCGAATTTTAATGAAAACATGAATTTTTATGAATGCCTTGTCGATATACAAGAACTGGTTTGAATTCACATATGAATGTTGCAAAATTGATGATATTAATTTTGGCCGAAAGCATATGGAAGTTATCATCGTGTTAATGCTGAATCAGAATTACAATAAAAACTTCAATTTCTATAAATGCCTTATGGATAGTACAACAACTGGTTTGAATTTACGAGTGTATGTTGCATAATTCATAATATTAATTTTGGACGAAAGCTTATGGAAATTTTCATCGTGGTAACACAAAAATTGAATTTTAATGTAAACGTGAATTTTTACGAATGCCATATCGATATACAAGTGGCTTGAATTTACGAGTGAATGTTGCAAAATTCGTAATATTAATTTTGGACGAAAGCATATGGAAGTTAGCATCGTGTAAAAGCTGAATCAGAATGACAATTAAAACTTCAATTTTGATAAATGCCTTATGGATTGTACAACAACTGGTTTGAATTTATATGTGACTGTTGCAAAAGTGATAATATTAATTATGGCCGAGAGCATATAGATGTTGTCGTCGTGGCAATCCAAAAACCGAACTTTTATGTAAGCATGAATTTTTCGAAGGCCATATCGATATACAAGTGGCTTGAATTTACGAGTGAATGTTCCAAAATTCATAATTTTAATTTTGGACGAAAACATATGGAAGTTAACATCGTGTAGAAGCTGAATCAGAATGACAATGAAAACTTCAATTTTTATGAATCCCTTATCGATATACAACAACTGGTTTGAATTTATATATGAATGTTGCAAAATTGATAATATTGATTATGGCCGAGAGCATATGGAAATTGTCATCGTGGTAACTCAAGTACCAAATTTCAATGAAAACATCAATTTTTATGAATGCCTTGTCGATATACAAGAACTGGTTTGAATTTAAATGTGAATGTTGCAAAATTGATAATAGTAATTTTGGACGAAAGCATATTGAAGTTATCATCGTGTAAAAGCTGTATCAGAATTACAATGAAAACTTCAATTTTTATGAATGCCTTATGGATTGTACAACAACTGGTTCGAATTTACGTATGAATGTTCCAAAATTGATAATATTTATTATATTATATTACAAGTACCAAATTTCAATGAAAACATGAATTTTTACGAATGCTATATCGATATACAAGAACTAATTTGAATTTACATGTGAATGCTGCAAAATAGATAATATTAGTTTTGGCCGACAGCATATAGAGTTGTCCTCGTTGCAACCCAAAAATCGAATTTTAATGAAAACATGAATTTTTATGAATGCCTTGTCGATATACAACAAGTGGATTGAATTTACAAGTGTATGTCGCAAAATTGATAATATTAATTTTGGCGGAAAGTATATGAAAATTATCATCGTGTAAAAGCTGTATCAGAATTACAATGAAAACTTCAATTTTTATGAATGCCTTATGGATTGTACAACAACTGGTTTGAATTTACGTATGAATGTTCCAAAATTGATCATATTTATTATATTATATTACAAGTACCAAATTTTAATGAAAACATGAATTTTTACGAATGCTATATCGATAAACAAGAACTAATTTGAATTTACATGTGAATGCTGCAAAATAGATAATATTAGTTTTGGCCGACAGCATATAGAGTTGTCCTCGTTGCAACCCAAAAATCGAATTTTAATGAAAACATGAATTTTTATGAATGCCTTGTCGATATACAAGAACTGGTTTGAATTCACATGTGAATGTTGCAAAATTGATAATATTAATTTTGGCCGAAAGCATATGGAAGTTATCATCGTGTTAATGCTGAATCAGAATTACAATGAAAACTTCAATTTCTATAAATGCCTTATGGATTGTACAACAACTGGTTTGAATTTACGAGTTTATGTTGCATAATTCATAATATTAATTTTGGACGAAAGCTTATGGAAATTTTCATCGTGGTAACCCAAAAATCGAATTATAATGTGATCATGAATTTTAATGAATGCAGTATCGATATACAACAACTGGTTTGAATTTACGAGTGAATGTTGCATAATGCATAATATTAATTTTGGACGAAAGCTTATGGAAATTTTTATCGTGGTAACCCAAAAATCGAATTTTAATGTAAACATGAATTTCTGGGAATGCCCTATCGATATACAACAAGTGGTTTGAATTTACATGTGAATGTTGCAAAATTGATAATATTAATTTTGGCCGAGAGCATATGGTAATTTTCATCGTGGTAACCCAAGTACCAAATTTCAATGAAAACATGAATTTTAATGAATGCAGTATCGATATACAACAACTGGTATGAATTTATCCGTGAATGTTGCAAAATTGATAATATTGATTATGGCCGAGAACATATGGTAATTGTCATCGTGGTAACCCAAGTTCCAAATTTCAATGAAAACATGAATTTTTATGAAATCCATATCGATATACAACAAGTGGATTGAATTTACAAGTGTATGTCGGAAAATTGATAATATTAATTTTGGCGGAAAGTATATGGAAATTATCATCGTGTAAAAGCTGTATCAGAATTACAATGAAAACTTCAATTTTTATGAATGCCTTATGGATTGTACAACAACTGGTTTGAATTTACGTATGAATGTTCCAAAATTGATCATATTTATTATATTATATTACAAGTACCAAATTTTAATGAAAACATGAATTTTTACGAATGCCATATCGATATACAAGAACTAATTTGAATTTACATGTGAATGCTGCAAAATAGATAATATTAGTTTTGGCCGACAGCATAAAGAGTTTTCCTCGTTGCAACCCAAAAATCGAATTTTAATGAAAACATGAATTTTTATGAATGCCTTGTCGATATACAAGAACTGGTTTGAATTTACATATGAATGTTGCAAAATTGATGATATTAATTTTGGCCGAAAGCATATGGAAGTTATCATCGTGTTAATGCTGAATCAGAATTACAATGAAAACTTCAATTTCTATAAATGCCTTATGGATAGTACAACAACTGGTTTGAATTTACGAGTGTATGTTGCATAATTCATAATATTAATTTTGGACGAAAGCTTATGGAAATTTTCATCGTGGTAACCCAAAAATCGAATTTTAATGTAAACATGAATTTTTATGAATGCCTTGTCTATATACAAGAACTGGTTTGAATTTACATATGAATGTTGCAAAATTGATAATATTAATTTTGGACGAAAGCATATTGAAGTTATTATCGTGTAAAAGCTGGATCAGAATTACAATGAAAACTTCAATTTCTATGAATGCCTAATGGATTGTACAACAACTGGTTTGAATTTATATGTGAATGTTGCAAATTTGATAATATTACTGATGGCCGAGAGCATATGGAGGTTGTCATTGTGGTAACCCAAAAATCGAATTTTAATGTAATCATGAATTTTAATGAATGTAGTATCGATATACAACAACTGGTTTGAATTTACAAGTGAATGTTGCAAAATTGATAATATTGATTATGGCCGAGAGCATATGGTAATTGTCGTCGTCGTAACCCAAGTACCAAATTTCAATGAAAACATGAATTTTTATGAATTCCATATAGATATACAAAAACCGAATTTTAATGAAAACATGAATTTTTATGAATGCCTTGTCGATATACAAGAACTGGTTTGAATTTACATATGAATATTGCAAAATTGATAATATTAATTTTGGACGAAAGCATATTGAAGTTATTATCGTGTAAAAGCTGGATCAGAATTACAATGAAAACTTCAATTTCTATGAATGCCTAATGAATTGTACAACAACTGGTTTGCATTTATATGTGAATTTTGCAAAATTGATAATACTGATTATGGCCGAGAGCATATGGAGATTGTCATCGTGGTAACCCAAGTACCAAATTTCAATGAAAACATGAATTTTCATGAATTCCCTATCGATATACAACAAATGGTTTGAATTTACTAGTGAATGTCGCAAAATTGATAATGTTAATTTTGGCCGAAAGCATATGGAAGTTATCATCGTGTTAATGCTGATTCAGAATTACAATGAAAATTTCAATTTCTATAAATTCCTTATGGATTGTACAACAACTGGTTTGAATTTACGAGTGTATGTTGCATAATTCATAATGTTAATTTTGGACGAAAGCTTATGGAAATTTTCATCGTGGTAACCCAAAAATCGAATTATAACGTAATCATGAATTTTAATGAATGCAGTATCGATATACAACAACTGGTTTGAATTTACGAGTGAATGTTGCATAATGCATAATATTAATTTTGGACGAAAGCTTATGGATATTTTCATCGTGGTAACCCAAAAATCGAATTTTAATGTAAACATGAATTTCTGGGAATGCCTTATCGATATACAACAAGTGGTTTGAATTTACATGTGAATGTTGCAAAATTGATAATATTAATTTTGGCCGAGAGCATATGGTAATTGTCATCGTGGTAACCCAAGTACCAAATTTCAATGAAAACATGAATTTTAATGAATGCAGTATCGATATACAACAACTGGTATGAATTTATCCGTGAATGTTGCAAAATTGATAATATTGATTATGGCCGAGAACATATGGTAATTGTCATCGTGGTAACCCAAGTACCAAATTTCAATGAAAACATGAATTTTTATGAAATCCATATCGATATACAACAAGTGGATTGAATTTACAAGTGTATGTCGCAAAATTGATAATATTAATTTTGGCGGAAAGTATATGAAAATTATCATCGTGTAAAAGCTGTATCAGAATTACAATGAAAACTTCAATTTTTATGAATGCCTTATGGATTGTACAACAACTGGTTTGAATTTACGTATGAATGTTCCAAAATTGATCATATTTATTATATTATATTACAAGTACCAAATTTTAATGAAAACATGAATTTTTACGAATGCCATATCGATATACAAGAACTAATTTGAATTTACATGTGAATGCTGCAAAATAGATAATATTAGTTTTGGCCGACAGCATAAAGAGTTTTCCTCGTTGCAACCCAAAAATCGAATTTTAATGAAAACATGAATTTTTATGAATGCCTTGTCGATATACAAGAACTGGTTTGAATTTACATGTGAATGTTGCAAAATTGATATTATTAATTTTGGCCGAAAGCATATGGAAGTTATCATCGTATTAATGCTGAATCAGAATTACAATGAAAACTTCAATTTCTATAAATGCCTTATGGCTTGTACAACAACTGGTTTGAATTTACGAGTGTATGTTGCATAATTCATAATATTAATTTTGGACGAAAGCTTATGGAAATTTTCATCGTGGTAACCCAAAAATCGAATTTTAATGTAAACATGAATTTTTATGAATGCCTTGTCTATATACAAGAACTGGTTTGAATTTACATATGAATGTTGCAAAATTGATAATATTAATTTTGGACGAAAGCATATTGAAGTTATTATCGTGTAAAAGCTGGATCAGAACTACAATGAAAACTTCAATTTCTATGAATGCCTAATGGATTGTACAACAACTGGTTTGAATTTATATGTGAATGTTGCAAATTTGATAATATTACTGATGGCCGAGAGCATATGGAGGTTGTCATTGTGGTAACCCAAAAATCGAATTTTAATGTAATCATGAATTTTAATGAATGCAGTATCGATATACAACAACTGGTTTGAATTTACAAGTGAATGTTGCAAAATTGATAATATTGATTATGGCCGAGAGCATATGGTAATTGTCGTCGTCGTAACCCAAGTACCAAATTTCAATGAAAACATGAATTTTTATGAATTCCATATAGATATACAAAAACCGAATTTTAATGAAAACATGAATTTTTATGAATGCCTTGTCGATATACAAGAACTGGTTTGAATTTACATATGAATATTGCAAAATTGATAATATTAATTTTGGACGAAAGCATATTGAAGTTATTATCGTGTAAAAGCTGGATCAGAATTACAATGAAAACTTCAATTTCTATGAATGCCTAATGAATTGTACAACAACTGGTTTGCATTTATATGTGAATTTTGCAAAATTGATAATACTGATTATGGCCGAGAGCATATGGAGATTGTCATCGTGGTAACCCAAGTACCAAATTTCAATGAAAACATGAATTTTCATGAATTCCCTATCGATATACAACAAATGGTTTGAATTTACTAGTGAATGTCGCAAAATTGATAATGTTAATTTTGGCCGAAAGCATATGGAAGTTATCATCGTGTTAATGCTGATTCAGAATTACAATGAAAATTTCAATTTCTATAAATTCCTTATGGATTGTACAACAACTGGTTTGAATTTACGAGTGTATGTTGCATAATTCATAATGTTAATTTTGGACGAAAGCTTATGGAAATTTTCATCGTGGTAACCCAAAAATCGAATTATAACGTAATCATGAATTTTAATGAATGCAGTATCGATATACAACAACTGGTTTGAATTTACGAGTGAATGTTGCATAATGCATAATATTAATTTTGGACGAAAGCTTATGGATATTTTCATCGTGGTAACCCAAAAATCGAATTTTAATGTAAACATGAATTTCTGGGAATGCCTTATCGATATACAACAAGTGGTTTGAATTTACATGTGAATGTTGCAAAATTGATAATATTAATTTTGGCCGAGAGCATATGGTAATTGTCATCGTGGTAACCCAAGTACCAAATTTCAATGAAAACATGAATTTTAATGAATGCAGTATCGATATACAACAACTGGTATGAATTTATCCGTGAATGTTGCAAAATTGATAATATTGATTATGGCCGAGAACATATGGTAATTGTCATCGTGGTAACCCAAGTACCAAATTTCAATGAAAACATGAATTTTTATGAAATCCATATCGATATACAACAAGTGGATTGAATTTACAAGTGTATGTCGCAAAATTGATAATATTAATTTTGGCGGAAAGTATATGAAAATTATCATCGTGTAAAAGCTGTATCAGAATTACAATGAAAACTTCAATTTTTATGAATGCCTTATGGATTGTACAACAACTGGTTTGAATTTACGTATGAATGTTCCAAAATTGATCATATTTATTATATTATATTACAAGTACCAAATTTTAATGAAAACATGAATTTTTACGAATGCCATATCGATATACAAGAACTAATTTGAATTTACATGTGAATGCTGCAAAATAGATAACATTAGTTTTGGCCGACAGCATAAAGAGTTGTCCTCGTTGCAACCCAAAAATCGAATTTTAATGAAAACATGAATTTTTATGAATGCCTTGTCGATATACAAGAACTGGTTTGAATTCACATGTGAATGTTGCAAAATTGATGATATTAATTTTGGCCGAAAGCATATGGAAGTTATCATCGTGTTAATGCTGAATCAGAATTACAATAAAAACTTCAATTTCTATAAATGCCTTATGGATAGTACAACAACTGGTTTGAATTTACGAGTGTATGTTGCATAATTCATAATATTAATTTTGGACGAAAGCTTATGGAAATTTTCATCGTGGTAACACAAAAATCGAATTTTAATGTAAACATGAATTTCTGTGAATGCCTTATCGATATACAACAAGTGGTTTGAATTTACATGTGAATGTTGCAAAATTGATAATATTAATTTTGGCCGAAAGCATATGGTAATTGTCGTCGTCGTAACCCAAGTACCAAATTTCAATGAAAACATGAATTTTTATGAATTCCATATAGATATACAAAAACCGAATTTTAATGAAAACATGAATTTTTATGAATGCCTTGTCGATATACAAGAACTGGTTTGAATTTACATATGAATATTGCAAAATTGATAATATTAATTTTGGACGAAAGCATATTGAAGTTATTATCGTGTAAAAGCTGGATCAGAATTACAATGAAAACTTCAATTTCTATGAATGCCTAATGAATTGTACAACAACTGGTTTGCATTTATATGTGAATTTTGCAAAATTGATAATACTGATTATGGCCGAGAGCATATGGAGATTGTCATCGTGGTAACCCAAGTACCAAATTTCAATGAAAACATGAATTTTTATGAATTCCCTATCGATATACAACAAATGGTTTGAATTTACTAGTGAATGTCGCAAAATTGATAATGTTAATTTTGGCCGAAAGCATATGGAAGTTATCATCGTGTTAATGCTGATTCAGAATTACAATGAAAATTTCAATTTCTATAAATGCCTTATGGATTGTACAACAACTGGTTTGAATTTACGAGTGTATGTTGCATAATTCATAATATTAATTTTGGACGAAAGCTTATGGAAATTTTCATCGTGGTAACCCAAAAATCGAATTTTAATGTAAACATTAATTTTTACGAATACCATATCGATATACAAGTGGCTTGAATTTACGAGTGAATGTTGGAAAATTCATAATATTAATTTTGGACGAAACCAAACGGAAGTTAGCATCGTGTAAAAGCTGAATCACAATGACAATGAAAACTTCAATTTTGATGAATGCCTTGTGGATTGTACAACAACTGGTTTGAATTTATATGTGAATGTTGCAAATTTGATAATATTACTGATGGCCGAGAGCATATGGAGGTTGTCATTGTGGTAACCCAAAAATCGAATTTTAATGTAATCATGAATTTTAATGAATGTAGTATCGATATACAACAACTGGTTTGAATTTACAAGTGAATGTTGCAAAATTGATAATATTGATTATGGCCGAGAGCATATGGTAATTGTCGTCGTCGTAACCCAAGTACCAAATTTCAATGAAAACATGAATTTTTATGAATTCCATATAGATATACAAAAACCGAATTTTAATGAAAACATGAATTTTTATGAATGCCTTGTCGATATACAAGAACTGGTTTGAATTTACATATGAATATTGCAAAATTGATAATATTAATTTTGGACGAAAGCATATTGAAGTTATTATCGTGTAAAAGCTGGATCAGAATTACAATGAAAACTTCAATTTCTATGAATGCCTAATGGATTGTACAACAACTGGTTTGAATTTATATGTGAATGTTGCAAATTTGATAATATTACTGATGGCCGAGAGCATATGGAGGTTGTCATTGTGGTAACCCAAATATCGAATTTTAATGTAATCATGAATTTTAATGAATGCAGTATCGATATACAACAACTGGTTTGAATTTACAAGTGAATGTTGCAAAATTGATAATATTGATTATGGCCGAGAGCATATGGTAATTGTCGTCGTCGTAACCCAAGTACCAAATTTCAATGAAAACATGAATTTTTATGAATTCCATATAGATATACAAAAACCGAATTTTAATGAAAACATGAATTTTTATGAATGCCTTGTCGATATACAAGAACTGGTTTGAATTTACATATGAATATTGCAAAATTGATAATATTAATTTTGGACGAAAGCATATTGAAGTTATTATCGTGTAAAAGCTGGATCAGAATTACAATGAAAACTTCAATTTCTATGAATGCCTAATGGATTGTACAACAACTGGTTTGAATTTATATGTGAATGTTGCAAATTTGATAATATTACTGATGGCCGAGAGCATATGGAGGTTGTCATTGTGGTAACCCAAAAATCGAATTATAACGTAATCATGAATTTTAATGAATGCAGTATCGATATACAACAACTGGTATGAATTTATCCGTGAATGTTGCAAAATTGATAATATTGATTATGGCCGAGAACATATGGTAATTGTCATCGTGGTAACCCAAGTACCAAATTTCAATGAAAACATGAATTTTTATGAAATCCATATCGATATACAACAAGTGGATTGAATTTACAAGTGTGTGTCGCAAAATTGATAATATTAATTTTGGCGGAAAGTATATGGAAATTATCATCGTGTAAAAGCTGTATCAGAATTACAATGAAAACTTCAATTTTTATGAATGCCTTATGGATTGTACAACAACTGGTTTGAATTTACGTATGAATGTTCCAAAATTGATCATATTTATTATATTATATTACAAGTACCAAATTTTAATGAAAACATGAATTTTTACGAATGCCATATCGATATACAAGAACTAATTTGAATTTACATGTGAATGCTGCAAAATAGATAATATTAGTTTTGGCCGACAGCATAAAGAGTTGTCCTCGTTGCAACCCAAAAATCGAATTTTAATGAAAACATGAATTTTTATGAATGCCTTGTCGATATACAAGAACTGGTTTGAATTCACATGTGAATGTTGCAAAATTGATGATATTAATTTTGGCCGAAAGCATGTGGAAGTTATCATCGTGTTAATGCTGAATCAGAATTACAATAAAAACTTCAATTTCTCTAAATGCCTTATGGATAGTACAACAACTGGTTTGAATTTACGAGTGTATGTTGCATAATTCATAATATTAATTTTGGACGAAAGCTTATGGAAATTTTCATCGTGGTAACACAAAAATCGAATTTTAATGTAAACATGAATTTCTGTGAATGCCTTATCGATATACAACAAGTGGTTTGAATTTACATGTGAATGTTGCAAAATTGATAATATTAATTTTGGCCGAAAGCATATGGAAGTTATCATCGTATTAATGCTGAATCAGAATTACAATGAAAATTTCAATTTCTATAAATGCCTTATGGATTGTACAACAACTGGTTTGAATTTACGAGTGTATGTTGCATAATTCATAATATTAATTTTGGACGAAAGCTTATGGAAATTTTCATCGTGGTAACCCAAAAATCGAATTATAACGTAATCATGAATTTTAATGAATGCAGTATCGATATACAACAACTGGTTTGAATTTACGAGTGAATGTTGCATAATGCATAATATTAATTTTGGACGAAAGCTTATGGATATTTTCATCGTGGTAACCCAAAAATCGAATTTTAATGTAAACATGAATTTCTATGAGTGCAGTATCGATATACAACAAGTGGTTTGAATCTACATGTGAATGTTGCAAAATTGATAATATTAATTTTGGCCGAAAGCATATGGAAATTATCATCGTGTAAAAGCTGTATCAGTATTATAATGAAAACTTCAATTTTTATGAATGTTGCAAAATTGATAATATTGATTATGGCCGAGAGCTATAGAAATTGTCATCGTGGTAACCCAAGTATCAAATTTCAATGAACCCAAGTGGAAAAGTCGGATTTTTACCGGAGCTACCACCGGCGTAGTACCGACCCACTCTCGGAAAGGGATTAATGCCAGTACCGACTGTCGGTACAGGGTCGGCTGTTGACTTTGTACCGGCAACGTACCGGCTCAACACACTTGAAAAGACCGGCAAGGCACCGCTATCCGGAGCAATGCCAACGATCGGCGGAGCACTGGCCCAGTACCTTTCCGGTTCTGTGTACAAAAATGGCTTTTAAAACAATTAAAGGCAAGGTAGCTAAATGAAGTGAAATATGTTTAGTCGAATTTCGAAAATATAGAAGGACGACTTTGATAGGAATCACTTACGTCTTTTTTTATTGGGAAAAATTAGAAGTTAATAAAAAATATGATATTTAAAACATGTAATTTAATTATTAAATATGTAAAATCATTATTTATACAAATTCAATGTCGCAAAAATTGATGATAAACATGCACAAACTAAGCAGTTTGTTTGGAGATCATTTTTGGAATTCTTCTATGGGATATCAAAGATTTTTCGCGCATTGTTTTGCGCAGGCTACCGTGTGATTGGCTGCTGAGGATACAGATCACATCGCCGAAACTGTCTCGAACATGGCTGACAGACGCACTTTCCCTCAAAATTAAAAAAAAAAATATATAAACATATCTGCGTAAGTATTTGCGTATATATTTTGATTATAGCATATATGTCATACTCCAATTATTGTACATACATTAGAACCATTACAGACATGCATACGAGTCTGTGTAACACATTGCGCATGCGCTCCTTTCCCGCGATGATATCGCCTCGACCATCCACGCTGCGCCGCCATATTTGTGTTTTCTTCTGAGCGTCGAGCACGAGCTGGTTGAATTCATCGGCGCGACTATTATCTGCTGCTGATTTACCTGGATTTACCCGTACGATTGGTATGAACACCAGACGGCAAATTTAATTGCAAATTTACGTAGTCAATTATAGAAAAACACACGTATACCGTATATTTATCATAGAAATTGAAGGAAACCAAACAACGTTTTTATAAGCTTACCAACGCAACGCAAGTTTGGTAATTCCTATTTTTCGTTTCTCATATGCAAGAGGTGTATGTATCTATATATATCTATAAATATTTTAATAATATGTATTTCATTTATTTTTGTGTTCACGCTTAATGATATGGTGATGGCCTTTAATATATGATATTTAAAATATGATAATTAATATAACACATTCGCTCTCTATCTCTCTCTCTCACTCTCTAGTTCTGCTTGGTTTAATCTCTCTCATCGTTGATCTCTCTCTAAAAATTTATAATTGTTTTTGAAGATGCAATTTCATCACACAAATCATTTGTAGGTTACAAATATGTCAATTAATTATAAAGCTGAAGGAGGGTATTATCATAGAATGAAAATGATACTGAAACTAGCCCCCTATCTTTCAGTCCCTATTCCTATGCGATAATCTTAAAAATATGTACACGCATATCAGTTCGAGGTCCAAAGCGACCTTAAGTATGTTGAAGTTAATTAATGCAATCCCACAATTTCCAATATAATAAAATGGGATTAAATGAATCAACTAATATGTCAATACTGGTAGCTTTTTGCTAGAATAAAAGCAATGCAACATACGAAATTGATCAATAAATTCGCAGTTTAGTTACTATTGATAATGGGTTCGAATAATAGAAGTGAGAGAAGTAGAGGCTAGCAAAGGGGGCTAGCTTTAGCGTCATGAATGAAAGCGGGTAAGATAACATTCGAGGTCGAGTTTGCGTTCAAAGCCTGATAGTGTTTCAGCCCATACTTATGAAAGTTGAGCTTTACTTAGTGAATCTAACCTTAAATAAAATTCTGAGGCTAATGTGTGCAGTCTGTATATTAAAATGTCACATCGGTGTAAAATTTCGTTTCAATTTATACTTACTGTACTGTTATTAGGTATAATTATATATTTACTTGGTCATACTCAAGTGCATCAGAAATTTTACATTTGTTTAAAAACTGTTTCACTTTTATATATACATATGAAATAATTTACACATTTATTTGATTTATTAAATTTAATGGCAACTGATGGACGTTAAATCACCATATCTACACATAGTAATCAGACAAAATCTAAAAGAAAATCTTTTTTTCAGTACAGAAAATGCCTCTATTGACTTAATAAATGAAGATTTCAAGCCTGCATTACTGCTTTGGATTTTTTTACAAATTTTGTAACATGTCAAAATCTTATTATAGAAAACAAAAACATTTGCATCTACGAAACGCATCTGAGAATAATCACGAAACACACTATAATGAAACGCTAGAAGAGGTGACGAACATTATAACAGATGTAAACTCGAATGAAAATGAGTTATTAAATGCTGTACATCTTGATAACAATACTCAGTTGGCATTGAGTTATCCTGATAACGTATATTCGGATGTTGAAGTTGCATCAAATATTGCAATAAGTGTAAATAATGGCGATTTACATGATGCTTCCGAAAATAAGGCAACATTTAAAGATAAAATTCATGCTTTAATAATTCAACATATCTCACATACAACTAGAAGCTTTATTTGTGATTTATTGCAAATTTTGAGAGATAATGGTTATACAGAGCTACCAAAAAGTGCAGTAGGTTTATTATCGAGTAATAGATATTCAAAATTGAATGGAAAACGTATGAAAACAGCTAAGAATGATGGTTATTACGTTTATTTTGGCATTGCTTATAATTTAAGACGAATAATTGCAACTGATTACTCGAAACCGATAATACAATTATTGGTTAATATTGATGGCTTACCAATTTTCAATAAATCTGCTCAGCAGATGTGGCCTATTTTAGCACAAATTTTTGATTCAGATTATGAACCAGTACCATTCATCGTTGCAGCTTTTTGTGGTCACTCGAAACCAAAGTCTTTGGATGAGTTTTTGAAAGACTTTGTCGATGAAGTATCACAACTTATTACAGATGGTATTATTATCAGTAACATTCACTATGTTGTAGCGATTAAAGGTTTTTCTTGTGATACTCTTGCACGTTCCTTTTTAAAATGCTGTAAAGGTCACTGTGGGTTCTATGCATGTGAGCGATGTGAAGTAAAGGGAATAACTACAAAAAATTCGAAAGGAAATAAAAAGGAGTATATCCATACATAAACGCAGCTCAACGAACTAGAGAATCTTTCATCAAGCAAAGGCAAAAACAGCACCACAACGGAACATCACCATTATTGAAAATTCCTAGATTTGATCCAATAAATGGTTTTTTCTTAGACTATGCATTTACTTTATATAGGAGTAATGAAAATGCTACTGGAATTATGGCTTTCTGGAAATAATAAGCTTTCAAAAATGAGTGCAAGACAACATAAATGCTTTAACGAGAAATTAAAAAACATTAAAAATGTACCTAATGATTTTCAACGAAAGATTTTTGACTTAGATTATCTCAGCAATTGGAAAGCTACCCAATACAGGTTTTTCTTGCATTATTGCAGTGCAGTATATTTAAAAGAATTTTTAAAAATAGATGTTTATAATCATTTTCTACTTTTGTACGTGGCTTGTCGAATTCTGTGTGATTCAGAGCTTGCAGTAAAATTTGCAGAATATGCAAGATTATTACTACGGCAGTTCGTCCTCTTATTTAGTACCTATTATGGTAAGGATTCTGTAAATATGAATGTGCATAACCTCATTCATCTAGCCGATGATGTAATTAACGCAAGTTCTGAGTTATCAGCAATTTCAGCATTTACCTTTGAAAACTGTCTTGGAAACATAAAGAACATAATTAGAGGGAAGAATAAACCTCTTCAACAACTTATAAGAAGAATTTCTGAATTACATTCGTATCCTGAAGCACCAGATTTGCCTATTCTTTCTCATCCACTAGGCAAAAGACTAATTAAAAAAAAAGAATTGGTTGTCAATTTCAAAGAAGGAACTTATGAAGTAACAAGCGTCATTTACAAAGACCTAATTCTTGACACAAGTCCCTCTAATAACGTTGTACAATTACAAAGTGGTAAAATTATTTCCATCTCTAACATCTCGTTTAATAATGAAAATGTTATCATCGAAGGATGTGGTATACGTCAAATGGAAAATCTTTTCACATACTCCTGTAATTCTACAGACATTGGGATTTATAAGATACGTGATCGCTCACCCACATTGAAAGTTTTTCCAATTGAAAGCATAAAAAAGAAATGTGTCATTTTTAATAGTGATGCAGGTGAAATTGCGATATCAATGCTTCATTCTTAACTTTGAATGGCATACTTAAAAACAAGATCTATATTATAAATGTATGGTTTCTTATAATATTACACTGATATAGATATAACCTTTACAACATTTTAACTTGTATTTCTTTTTCAGATCTGTATATATTCGAGTTATGGAAAGCACTGTTTTACGTCAAGACACTACACACGTGGTCATTGAATTCCTTGAAAAGACAAAATTTAACTTAAAAAATGTCGAATTAGTTCCACGCTCATGGATGTTCAATGTCAATAACAAATGGCATTGTTTTTATCCAAATAAAAGTAATTATAAATATATCGAAAAATGGGTATCTAACGAAGTGAAACCTGATAAATTAGCTTGGGAAAAGTACCAGGTGACAATTCTAAAAGAAGCCCGTAAGTAAATGTAAAAGTAATTTACAAATTGGTTATTCCATATTATACTTTTTTTTAAAATAATACTTATAATAATCATAATTTTGCAGATAGTTACAGCCAAGGACTTAGACGACTAGCGAAGTCTTACTCGACAGCAGATATAGAAAGTAGTAGTCAAGTTGAAACTACAGCTGAGAATGAACCGAACGAACTAAATTCAGATGAAAGTGTAGAAAAGCCTGTGATAATGACACCAAATGAAGTAGATAAGTTATTGAGACAAATTCCAGTATTATCTACACAAACAGTAAAACCAGGTAACAAACACTGATCAATCTGCAAAATTTGAAAAGTAACATACATTTTTCTTCCTTTTTTTCCTATTACGAATTAGCAATAATTAAAATGCATTGCAACTCCTCGAGTTGACCGTACTGTATTAAATACATGTTTCTGGTAAGAAACATAATATTTCTAATCAGCCTTTACGACGTATGTTCCATAAGAAGTGCTGGAAGCATCAGTGAAATAAATTTTGTAAAAAGCAGTTGGCATAATAGTGACTTTACCTTACTGCTGGAGCTCTGCTTATTATCACATAATTAGTGATGATCGAGTGTGATATGTACAGATATAATACACGTTCATAGATCTTCCTCCATCATTTGTTGCGTCGAAGCTCCCAATACTGTTTATTGATCATACCCGACTCTATATGACTATAGAAAAAACAAGAAAGAAGAAAAGGAGAAAGTCGATTCGAGAGGAACCAACTCGAGAGGTTGCACTGCAATAAAAGTATTTACATAATATTGTTCTTTATTTAATATTCTACCTATGCAGGCAAACTAAACAGTAAAAGGTTATTTTATCAATCTGATAAAGAAAACTTCTGCCTTCCATCAAAACATTTAGATAATAACCAGAGTGTACAAGGTATGACATTTTGTATACCAATGAATGCGTTAACACATTAGCCATAGTTAGCTAGCAAAAACGTATATATCCTAAACATTTTAACATGTAAATATAATTCTTTTAAGGAATCAATATCACTCAGGTAGTGAAAAAGTTGAAAAAAGAAAAATTGAATTTATTAAATTGTAGCGATGATTCATCGCGTCATTCCAGCAGCGATACCAATACATTAGGTAAATAATTATCATTTAATATATATAATCAATAACATTAAAAATATAAACAGTCATAAAACTGTGGAAAGGAAAGATCTAATGTAACGTAGACATTTATTATATGTAATCTAAAACGTTTTCAAATATTTATAGCTAATATAATTTAAACAAGACAACGAATAATAATTTGTCCAATTGAAAACTACGTTTACACGTTTTCTTACACGTTTTATTGGTTTTGTCATTGGATAAACTGCAATATTCGTCATGTTAAATCCGCTGTGTGCGTACAAATTACTTTTATTTTTTGAATAGTCATACGATGAACCAGTAATGTGAACTGAAGAATGTCTTCTTGCAAAGATGTTAACAAAATAAACCCGTTTTCCAATATGATTCGTGTCACATACCCCCTATCAATGGTTTATTTTTTCGATGGTGGGGTCGCAAGCAGCAGACTTCGGATGGCGAATTATATTAACTGTGATATTTTTATCAATATAATTTTTTTTAGATCTCCACGAGACCAAAAAGGAAGTAAAATATCGTAATAGTAAGAAACGCAAACGTGATTCTTCAAATTTTGATGTCAATACATCAAATGATTCCATTAAAAGTCAGAACGTATTAGGTATACATTCATAAATCAATAATTTACTAATAATGTTATATTCCTATACTGTACACGGAGAGAACTCTGTAAGGTTTAGCACACGTGGAGTTTGCAATCATGAAGCTACCCCATTCCATGGTTTCATCCTTAGCCGCTTTCAGTCTCACACTGAAAGTTTCATGGATTGAGGCTTACGAGGTGGGGTTGGTTTTGTCGATGCGTTAAATTAGGCCTTTTCTAGCGCCTATACTCGTAACTTCAGAGCAGGGCTTTCTGTGACTTTTTTGTAGGTAATTTTGTGCTCTACGAAAAAGGTTAAATGCAATTTGTCTCTATCTTTCACCGTTTTTGATACAGAACCGATTAAATAAAAAAACGACGCCTGTGTCTTGTGTTCGAAAAACTCGTTGTTTGTTTATTCAATCGCTTCCGTATCGAAAACCGTAAAAGTTAGAGAAAATTGTACTAAACCTTTTTTTCGTAGAGCACAAAGTTTCCTACTAAAAAGTAAGTGAAAGCCCTATTCTAAAGTTATTAGTATAGGCGCTAGAAATGATCGAATTAGCGTATCGACAAAATCAAGTACTCCTCGTAAACCTCAATTTATGAAACTTTCAGTATGAGACTGAAAGCGGCTGAGAATGAAACTATGGAATGGGGTAGCTTAATGATTGCAAACTCCACGAGCTTTAAACCTCTCAGAGTTCTCTCCGTGTAATATTTAAATTGATAATTTAATTTTTCAAGATTTCCATGAAAACAAAAAACGGGTAAAATATTCTAACAATAACAAACGCATACAAGATTGTTCGTATTCTGATGCCAATTCCTCAAGTGATTCCATAAAAAGTAATAACGGGTTACATACGTTTAGCAAAATAACATGTCATTAATTGATAACTTATAAAATCAATAATTTTATTCTTCAAGATCTCTATGAAAACAGAAAGGTGATCACATATCCGAATAGAATAAAACAGAAACTGGATTCTTCAAATTCTGTAGCCAATTCACCACATGATTCCGTGAAAAGTAATGATGTGTTGTGTATATGTTCGTTTAATTTGTATAATAGAGTAATATTTATATACTATACGTTTATTAAAGGTATTAACTTACGTGAGCCCGAAGAGAAAACGGCACAAAATGTTGATAAGTTCACAAGGAAAAATAAACAAATCGTCGATATAAATACATCAAGCGAAGTGAGCGACGTGTCTCTCAACTCAACTAAAAACAAAAAAGCAATAATTTGTTCATGCGGTAAACTAGAAGGTATGTAAGAGCAAAAACTAGTCACCTTTTACTTTTATGTGAAGCCGTATATTTTAACCTGAAGGGGCTGCTAAATACAAATTCGTAGAAAAAACTTACGCACATGTATCGAAATATTCTGTTTGAACAGTAAAGTTTTTATTTATACGCTTAAGAGGGTTCTAAAGTCGTCTGTTGATTAGATAAAAATTCACGCTAAAAAATCAAAATAAATAATTACTAGATCGATTTTTCATAATTCGGGCACTTTTACGGCAATTCTGATTGTTATACAAGATCTTATAAAAATATATAACAAATCCTTCAAGAATTGACCTCAAATTATCGGAAATGGACGTTTTTGGCTTATTTCCGAAAATTCTCGGTCCATTTTCACCGAAATTTTTGGATATTTTTTATGTGACTGGATACAATTGTTAGAATTGCCTTAAAAGAGCCCGAATTTTCAAAAAACGATCGAGTCATTATTTATTTTGATTTTTTATCGTAAATTTCCACCTTACCAACAGATGACTTTGGAACCCCCTTAAGTGTTTGTTTTGTACATGTTCAAAATGTAAAATCATTCAATATTCATTAATTTAATTTTTGAACTATATACATTGCAGGCTATCTAGAAGTAATAAGTCAAAGACTAGAGAAGAAAATTGAAGGAACGAAAAGAAGTATTCTATACGACTTTGAAAAGAAACTTGCAAAGATTGAAAGAATATTAGTAGATGAATAGGGACAGATCTCACGGAGTTCCCGCCGCCGCCACCAGGCGTCGCCACAGTCGCGGCGCTGTCGCAGCATGCGAGGTGGTAGATTCGTGAACTAATTCGCAGACTGATTCGTGGACTAATTCGTGGTTTGAGTCGCGGACTGACTCGCGGGCTGATTCGCGGATTGATTCGCATTTTTGATTTACTGTTTAGTACGCGGGCTTATAATTCAAGACTCGCGGCGCTGTCGCAGCATGCGAGGTGGTAGATTCGTGAACTAATTCGTGGTTTGAGTCTCGGACTGACTCGTGGTTTGAGTCGCGGACTGACTCGCGGGCCGATTCGCGGATTGATTCGCATTTTTGATTTACTGTTTAGTACGCGGTTTCAAGACTCTCTCTCATTGGGAAATCTGACCGTCGCTTATGAGGTCATTAAGATGACGCAAGACTTCGTCTCACACAAATTTTAAAAACCTACAATCAAGGCGTTGACCTCTCCCTTATCATCGACCATCCTTGGGAAAACACATGTGAATTCCAATCATATTAGATAATATATCGGGACCTATGGCTCTGTAGATTTCCATTAGTCTAAATACCAGCTTGAAGCGCAATCTCGTATATCGACGACGTACTTTTTAAATCTCACACAAATTTTAAAAAACCTACAATCAGGGCGTTGACCTCTCCCTTGTCATGATGTAAGTTCGAATTCACCTTTCAGAGTTTTCTCTCGTCGGGGAAATCTATCCATATACCAGCTTGAAGCGTAATCTCGTATATCGACGACCTTTGCCATGTGTCGAAAATCAAATTTCAAAAGTCGCCTTCATTAAAGGTCAGATATTGCTACATTATAGTCGCTTATGGAAATACATCGTATTCGGTAGGAACCGTATTGAGAGTGAAAGTAAAATGACCTTTCCCTCGTGCGTACACCGTTACCGACCTAATTCGGATGTTACATATCTTTTTTGATGAATTGACAGCGTAGATTTCCATTAGTCTGAATACCAGTTTGAAGGTGTCTAGCTCAATCTCGTATATCGACGACCTACTTTTTAAATCTCACACAAATTTTAAAAACCTACAATCAGGGCGTTGACCTCTCCCTTACCATGTTGTAAGTTTGAATTCACCTTTCAGAGTTTTCTCTCGTCGGGGGAAATCTATTCATCAATATGACAGTCGTCTTGACAAGCCGTTAGTGTATCTCAATGATCTCCAACAGTGACGAAACCGCTGAGCCCCTTCACACAAAACCGCTAAGACCATTTTAAAATTAATTTAGAAAAGCCTCTAAGCAAGTCTCAACAGGTTCAAAAGACCTGGTGTCGACCCCCTGATGCGCGGAAACCTTTTCCTCGTGCGTTCTACTATCATCTCTCTCGCTCTCGCATACTCTTATTTAGATCCATTAACATTAGCAGTATACCATTTTCACGGTCGTCGATTATCCATCGATCACTTATTCACCGTACATTTGTTTTCCTGAAACTTTCGAAAATGTATTCAGGTCCAGACACGTTTAAAAGGTCATTGCACAATTTCTTCAAAACATTATCTATTTACCAAATTTCGGCAATCCGTGACGTAAAAGAAAGGAAGCAGTCTAATTCAAATATTCCAATGTCATAATTTCTATGATCTCTCTAGCTCTCGCATACTCTTTCTTAGATCCATTAACATTAGCAGTATACCGTTTTCACGGTCGTCGATTATCCATCGATCACTTATTCACCGTACATTTGTTTTCTCGAAACTCTCGAAATTGTATACAGATCCAGACATCGTTTCAAAGAAATGTCGCGTTCCTGTGTCTATGTTTGACAGTACGTAAGCACCTCTATTTCAAATATTGTATTTCTACATCAATATGGTATATGTCTAAAAGATTTTTGAGGCCTTGAACAGGGTTTACAGCACTCTTGAAGAAGACGCTGCTGAGGATCAATTTTCCAACTTCATTCGAGAATCCATCAAAAAGATTGAGAAAATCAATTAATTCTTAAGGACCAATCCTCACATTCCAAATGGGGTGAAGTTATCATTGGAGACACGTATTCATTGCATCACGGTACAGAGGGTTACAGCTGCTCACAGATTAATTAGCGTATCTCAATGATCTCCAATAGAGACAAAACCGTCGAGTCCCTTCACCCAAGACCATTTTGAAATTAACGTAGAAAAGCCGCTAAGCAAGTCTCAACGCGTTCAAAAGACCTGGCGCCGACCCCCTAATATTGTTATAAAAATGTCCAGCCGTTAGATGGTCAATGCAAACGGCCTCTTTCTAATGCGTGATCTTAAGAAATTAGTTCATAAATATTGAAAAGTACTGGCTGTTACACATTAGTATTGTCATGTGAGGAATGTCGAAAAAAAAAAAATTGCAAAAGCAATTCATTAAAGGTCAGCTATTGCTACATCATATTCGCTTCTCGATGCCTATGTGGAAATACAGCGTAGGCTGGGAACCGTATTTTGAATGTGAACATAAAATTCTAATAATGACCTTTTCCTCCTGCGTGCTACTACCATCTCTCTTGCTCTCTAGTACCCGTTGTTAGATTATACCGTTATCACGGTCATCGAAATCGCCGATTGCCAACCGATCATTTTCACCATATATTTTCCATGTATACAGGTTCAGACGCGTTTAAAGTCATTGCGCAATTTCATCAAAAGGTATACCAAGTAACACATTTTCTCTTTCCAAAATTTTTAGACAACCTCCACCATAATAGAAAGGAGATGATCTCAGTTCTGTATTTTATCTAGGAATAACATGGCGGGCCACCTGTAGACCAACTCACCCCTTTGTTAACAAAAGTAGCATAAATAAATAAATAAATAAATAATTTATAATAATAATATTTAAATAGTAATAAATTTCACATAATCCGAATAGCGTGTATTAAAATGTATAATATAGAAATGATGGAAGAAGCTAGCAGTAATTAGAAAGAGAGGATGACACGCTTATTCCCTATGCATTTATCTATTCACGATATTTACGTGTTTTCATGACGTTCGAGCCATAGCTATACGAGTTTGGACACGTGGGTAATGTAATTAATCAGGTTCCTGACCGTTTTTTAATATGTGTACAATTTACGACATCTTAAACATCGCCATACAAGTTTCGACCTGTTAATTACCCGTAGACTTTACTATACGATAACAATGAATCTGACTTCTCACAAGTGACGAACACATACGAGTATCGACTTGCTTCTAATATAATTAATTAATCTTCATTTAATATTTCCCACTTTTAAAATTTCTGAGAATAAGAAGATCGAAATGACGACGTAAAAATCTAAGAGAAGCGTGTAAAATTCAACAGTTTCTTTCTATCTTTACGCACAGTTTTGTGTCTTTTAAGTAAAAAGTTAAAGGAAATGATAATGCTGCCATCTTTTGGTATGTTTAAAGAGATTGCAGAATCTGCGTGTTGCAGAATGAAATATGTGGGTGCATCTAAAATGCATAGATTCATCGTAGGCTGTCATCATACACTTGCTGATATGAGTGGCTATGGAGCGATTACAACTGAATATGAAGTTCTTGAAAATTGAATCTAGTTGACAATTAACCTTATTATCACCATACAAAAGAATATGAAAGTGAAATTGTTAAATATTACCGCGCATCTACTGCAAAGCGAAAGCAATCTCGCTATTTTTAAAATACCTATACTGCCATTACTAGACATCCCTCTGAAATTAACACTTTGCATAGTCTTTAATCATAGGCGGTTGTCTATCTGCGGTATCATCACTCGTTTCAAAACGTTTATTGACGACATTCACGTAAATCTGGATGCATTTGCATTGTGAGTGGTAAGCATGACCATACTTCTTCAATTTCAAGTTCTGCAAACGTTGACATGAAATCTATAGGTAGACTCGATGTCTTTTGTTTCCATTAATGCAAGACGCTTCACTTCATAGTAAATTCTCATTGACCTTCGAAGAGATGCAGGCTAGTCTTGAAGATTTTACAGTATACAATTTTAAAGCATTTTAACATTTTCTTTAGCACACTTTCCGTTAAATGTATGATTTTCGCAATTTATTGAAAATCGACGTTGTTGTTGTCCTATGAGTTTCGGTAGAGATGGACAGGCTAATATGTCTATATCGACAATATTGTCAGCATCTAAAATTTCCTGCAACCTATGTCTTTTATTTGTCTGCGCCTTTTATGTATATCTTGTGAGCACATGTAACGATGTCTTCCAACGTTTCGTTGATTCCATCAAAGGGTATATCGCCCGATTCCAATCGTAGACCATGATAATTGTGCATTAACCAATTGTTTTATGTTCAAAACGTACTTTAGTACATTACTGTCGGAAATATCCATAATGTACATTTCCTTCGATATAAACTGATTACCAGATCCGGGGAATCCTTGCACGTCGACAATATTCTACATTTCTAGTATCTAATACTGATTTGCTTGTCCCCTTCATTAATTGACGCATCATTCTCTCTCACACACACTCTTTGCCCCTTCCACATATGGCGTGGTACCTCTAACTTATGGGTATACGTCGTACCTTTCTCTCTCTAGATCGTAGTATCTCTTCGTAAAATCCTATGAATCGGAAATCAAATCAGAGTGTAACAAAAACGTCGATTCTTCAGCGGGCCAACACTTGAGATTTTCGATAGTTTGTGAGTTACGATACTCAGATGATGAAGAAGTTAAACGTAATATTAAATCGTTTCAAGTACTAGCACCAGTATGATGGTCACCGCACTTTCACAATTGAATAAATCTTTTCTACGATATTCGATCTAATTGAAATGTGCATAGACGTATGAATACAAGTTTCGATTGGTTTATAATACAATTGAGCGTGCCAAAGATCTCTAAATTTTAAATAAAAAATGATCAGTCATTAACTTGACATCCTTTAAACAATTAATTTTTGTATGTATATTAAATAGCGATACACTGCAGTCTTAAATCAAATAATTAAAATCATTACATCTTAAAGTCAGTCCATGCATAAATCTTACATGGTCTAAGTCATCTTATCTACACTACATCTTTCTTTCTGTAAATGCAAAACAAAACGAAAGACAACAAAGTATTTATCATTATGATAATAACAAATTCTTTCACATTAGAACCGCGTCTAATAGCCCACATAAGGTCGCCTTATTCGTAGTGAATTTAACTTTCGAACTGTCATCTTTAATTGTCGATCATTCTCTCTCTCTCTCTCATTAGCTACCGATTTGTTGCATCTATACGAATACTCTTACATCAAATCGAGTCGTATGCACATTCTTGTGTTGTAACATTCACACGACTATGGAATGAAATTCATTCTTAAAACCCAACAAGTACAAGCGTAAATGTATTTTAATACTAACGAATGGTATACCTCTTGATTCGAAATTGTATGTAGCGTAACCGACATGACTATTTAATTACGTTTACAATAATGATTTGGAGATTCACACCGCACGAAACGTTGTTATATTTGACAGATTTTTGCTACTTCCACATTGTAATCTTAATTAGTTAACCAAGTTATTCACGTATCAATACTATTGTTATATGTAGGTATTTTGTTAAATATATTGCCATAAGGAGAATGTCCTCCTATCCATCACACCTAGTGTAATACCAAAAGATACAAGTCATTATATCAATAAATAATTTTCATAGTAATAAATTAACCTTTAAAAACTTCTCATGTTTTCACATCATGCACTAAAATTTCAGATTATTATTATTATTATTAATAATATTGAATCGTTTATAGAACTGATGTTTTCATACATAATCACTTAAAAAGACTGCTGTTGTATATGAAATATAAGACTAAACAACAATTCAACATGAAGACATGCATAGATTAATTCTACTTAAAACATTAGTCATTTTGAAAGGAAAAGTGAAAAATTCTCAATGACCTATCTGTAAAGCTTCTATCTTACTTCTATCTTACTTCATGTTTCTTTTCGACAGTCCAAACACATCGGTACATAAACACACTTTCAATAATTATTGAATAATTTCTTATATAAGGGAGTAAATATTCAACGATTTTTTCGTAAATAATGAAACAATTTAATATATACGATCATTATACAATTTTACTAAAACAAGCTTAATTGCGGTGTTTTGGAAATGTTGATGACAAAGTATGAATATGCAATTAAATGAATCATTTAACACACGTATCTCTATCACTACGTTCAATTATATAATTTTTTAATACTATAACACGTACATATTTACAATATTTGCAGACTGTACGTCAGTCTTTTCATTTTCACGTTTAGACTAAAATGTGCGTCAAAACTGACTCTTGCTCGTCATTAATTATAGGCATCTAGTACATCGGAGCTTTGAAACACCTTTACAATATGTTGTATATGTTCTTAAATCTGAATGCATTCACGTTACTGATGACAATAATGATTCTTTAGTTTAATCTTGACCAAAGGTGCAAACGCAACATATTGAGATGAGTACTATTGCCAGTGTCTGAAATTTCTTACCCACACCGATGAAGGAAATGTCGTATATTATAGGCAAAAGCATTCACAGTTATTAATATGATTCTTTATAAATCATAAGTATATACTGTCGACTAGATTCATAATAAACATATTGTTTAATGTAGATCGGTAAGTATCTAATTCCTTATCTTACATTTAATTCCTCACAATATTCAATATGTACCCTTCAAAGCGTCGTGTTTTATTTTTGATTATTGTATTTTGTAATATATCTGCTCGCACTCTCTATATTGAATTCATATTTTAAAGATAGATTGTAGCCACTCCAGATATTAACGAACACCTTACTAAGAACTAATACCTACACTAATATTCTACCTATACCAAAAACATCTAGCAAATAATCGAGATAATATTTTCACTTCAAATTTATTATTATACTTGAAATATTTCTCCGAGTCTAATATTCCCTAACTTCATCTATATAGTTTCAATATTTCCATAGCACATACCTTTTGACTATGGCGTAATCGTGTATTTCATATTTTAAAGATAAAAATTGCAGCTACTCCAGAACGGAAATTATGTCCTTTGATTGTCAGTCTTAATTTTTAGTAAGGTGCTCGTTAATATCTGGAGTAGCTGCAATTTTTATCTTTAAAATATGAAATACACGATTACGCCATAGTCAAAAGGTATGTGCTATGGAAATATTGAAACTATATAGATGAAGTAAGGGAATATTAATAGTGTGAGGAATGTTAGCAGAGACGATACGAAATAAACTTATAATATAAGAAAGCTACTGAGATATTAATGGAAAATTCAAAATAATTACAAATTTTGAAAGTGAATACTACGATTGAGATGTATTATGTTAGAAGAAGAATATCAGTGAGAGTATAATGTAATACTGGGAAAGTAATAATGTATATAAAATTATTATTAATTATGGGTAAATAAATATTATTCGTATATTCTACACGTTTAAGTGTGCACAGTATGAAATAAGACGGTAGATTGCTGTACTCTCAGAGTCGAAAGAAAACACTTAGAGTAATCTTTAGAGAATAAATGTGTTCAAACATATGGATTGGAAAATATACAAATTTCACGCATAAAATATTAGTTAACTAACGTTTCCAATATAAGATAAGTGAGATGCAGAACACAGTAAACTTGTAAGAGAAGTTTAGACTCGGAGAAATATTTCAAGTATAATAATAAATTTGAAGTGAAAATATTATCTCGATTATTTGCTAGATGTTTTTGGTATAGGTAGAATATTAGTGTAGGTATTAGTTCTTAGTAAGGTGTTCGTTAATATCTGGAGTGGCTACAATCTATCTTTAAAATATGAATTCAATATAGAGAGTGCGAGCAGATATATTACAAAATACAATAATCAAAAATAAAACACGACGCTTTGAAGGGTACATATTGAATATTGTGAGGAATTAAATGTAAGATAAGGAATTAGATACTTACCGATCTACATTAAACAATATGTTTATTATGAATCTAGTCGACAGTATATACTTATGATTTATAAAGAATCATATTAATAACTGTGAATGCTTTTGCCTATAATATACGACATTTCCTTCATCGGTGTGGGTAAGAAATTTCAGACACTGGCAATAGTACTCATCTCAATATGTTGCGTTTGCACCTTTGGTCAAGATTAAACTAAAGAATCATTATTGTCATCAGTAACGTGAATGCATTCAGATTTAAGAACATATACAACATATTGTAAAGGTGTTTCAAAGCTCCGATGTACTAGATGCCTATAATTAATGACGAGCAAGAGTCAGTTTTGACGCACATTTTAGTCTAAACGTGAAAATGAAAAGACTGACGTACAGTCTGCAAATATTGTAAATATGTACGTGTTATAGTATTAAAAAATTATATAATTGAACGTAGTGATAGAGATACGTGTGTTAAATGATTCATTTAATTGGGGGGGGGGGGGGGGGGGGGGGGGGGGGGGGGGGGGGGGGTGGGGGGGGGGGGGGGTGGGGGGGGGGGGGGGTGGGGGGGGGGGGGGGTGGGGGGGGGGGGGGGTGGGGGGGGGGGGGGGTGGGGGGGGGGGGGGGTGGGGGGGGGGGGGGGTGGGGGGGGGGGGGGGTGGGGGGGGGGGGGGGTGGGGGGGGGGGGGGGTGGGGGGGGGGGGGGGTGGGGGGGGGGGGGGGTGGGGGGGGGGGGGGGTGGGGGGGGGGGGGGGTGGGGGGGGGGGGGGGTGGGGGGGGGGGGGGGTGGGGGGGGGGGGGGGTGGGGGGGGGGGGGGGTGGGGGGGGGGGGGGGTGGGGGGGGGGGGGGGTGGGGGGGGGGGGGGGTGGGGGGGGGGGGGGGTGGGGGGGGGGGGGGGTGGGGGGGGGGGGGGGTGGGGGGGGGGGGGGGTGGGGGGGGGGGGGGGTGGGGGGGGGGGGGGGTGGGGGGGGGGGGGGGTGGGGGGGGGGGGGTGAAAAACCGGAAATTGAGAGTTAAAGTCGAGAAAATTTCCGAATTTACGTATGTAACCGCAGTTCTTGGGCGAAAATGTTGCGGTACCAAATTGTTACTGAAATATTAGCTGATGCATTCTCTTTTCTTCATCACTCTGAATATATCCTATATGAAATTGTTTGGTTTTGCTGGGTGAAAAACCAGAAATAGAGAGTTAAAGTCGAGAAAATGACCGAATTTACGTATGTGTCCGCAGTTCTTGGGCGAAAATGTTGCGGTAACAAATTGTTACTGAAATATTACATGATGCATTCTCTTTTATTCATCACTGTGAACATAACCTATATGAAATTGTTTGGTTTTGGTGAGTCAAAAACCGGAAATAGAGCCATAAAGTCGAGAAAAATGACCGAATTTACGTATGTGACCGCAGTTCTTGGGCGAAAATGTTGCGGTAACAAATTGTTACTGAAATATTAGATGATGCATTCTCTTTTATGCATCACTCTGAATATATCCTATGAAAAATTGTTTGGTTTTGCTGGGTGAAAAACCGGAAATTGAGAGTTAAAGTCGAGAAAATGACCGAATTTACGTATGTGACCGCAGTTCTTGGACGAAAATGTTGCGGTAACAAATTGTTACTGAAATATTACATGATGCATTCTCTTTTATTCATCATTGTGAAAATAACCTATATGAAATTGTTTGGTTTTGGTGAGTAAAAAACCGGAAATAGAGCCATAAAGTCGAGAAAAATGACCGAATTTGCGTATGTGACCGCAGTTCTTGGGCGAAAATGTTGCGGTAACAAATTGTTACTTCGATATTAGATGATGCATTCTCTTTTATTCATCACTGTGAACATAACCTATATGAAATTGTTTGGTTTTGCTGGGTGAAAAACCGGAAATAGAGAGTTAAAGTCGAGAAAAATGACCGAATTTAAGTATGCGACCGCAGTTCTTGGGCGAAAATGTTGCCGTAACAAATTGTTACTGAAATATTAGATGATACATTCTCTTCTATGCATCACTCTGAATATATCCTATATGAAATTGTTTGGTTTTGGTGGGTCAAAAACCGGAAATAGAGAGTTAAAGTCGAGAAAATGACCGAATTTACGTATGTGACCGCAGTTCTTGGGCGAAAATGTTGCGGTAACAAATTGTTACTGTAATTTAAGATGATGATACAATCTCTTCTATGCATCACTCTGAATATATCCTATATGAAATTGTTTGGTTTTGCTGGGTGAAAAACCGAAATAGAGAGTTAAAGTCGAGAAAATGACCGAATTTACGTATGTGACCGCATTTCTTAGTCGAAAATGTTGCTGTAACAAATTGTTACTGCAATTTTAGATGATGCATTCTCTTTTATTCATCACTGTGAACATAACCTATATGAAATTGTTTGGTTTTGCTGGGTGAAAAACCGGAAATAGAGCCATAAATTCGAGAAAATGACTGAATTTACGTATGTGACCGCAGTTCTTGGGCGAAAATGTTGCGGTAACAAATTGTTACTGAAATATTAGATGATGCATTCTCTTTTATTCATCACTGTGAACATAGCCTATATGAAATTGATTCGTTTTGGTGGGTCACAAACCGGAAATAGAACGATAAATTCAAGAGAATGACCGAATTTAGGTATGTGATCGAAGTTATTGGGCGAAAATGTTGCGGTAACAAATTGTTACTGAAATATTAGATGATGCATTCTCTTTTATTCATCACTGTGAACATAACCTATATGAAATTGTTTGGTTTTGGTGGGTCAAAAACCGGAAATTGAGAGTTAAAGTCGAGAAAATGACCGAATTTTCGTATGTGACCGCAGTTCTTGGGCGAAAATGTTGCGGTAAAAAATTGTTACTGCAATTTGAGACGATACAATCTCTTCTATGCATCACTCTGAATATATCCTATGAAAAATTGTTTGGTTTTGCTGGGTGAAAAACCGGAAATTGAGAGTTAAAGTCGAGAAAATGACCGAATTTTCGTATGTGACCGCAGTTCTTGGGCGAAAATGTTGCGGTAACAAATTGTTACTGCAATTTGAGATGATACAATTTCTTCTATGCATCACTCTGAATATATCCTATATGAAATTGTTTGGTTTTGCTGGGTGAAAAACCGGAAATAGAGCCATAAATTCGAGAAAATGACTGAATTTACGTATGTGACCGCAGTTCTTGGGCGAAAATGTTGCGGTAACAAATTGTTACTGAAATATTAGATGATGCATTCTCTTTTATTCATCACTGTGAACATAGCCTATATGAAATTGATTCGTTTTGGTGAGTCAAAGACCGGAAATAGAGTTAAAGTCGAGAAAATGACCGAATTTACGTATGTGACCGCAGTTCTTGGGCGAAAATGTTGCGGTAACAAATTGTTACTGAAATATTAGATGATGCATTCTCTTTTATTCATCACTGTGAACATAACCTATATGAAATTGTTTGGTTTTGGTGGGTGAAAAACCGGAAATAGAGAGTTAAAGTCGAGAAAAATGACCGAATTTGCGTATGTGACCGCAGTTCTTGGGCGAAAATGTTGCGGTAACAAATTGTTACTGCAATTTGAGATGATGCATTCTTTTATTCATCACTCTGAATATATCCTATATGAAATTGTTTGGTTTTGGTGGGTGAAAAACCGGAAATAGAGAGTTAAAGTCGAGAAAATGACCGAATTTACGTATGTGACCGCAGTTCTTGGGCGAAAATGTTGCGGTAACAAATGGTTACTGGAATATGAGATGATGCATTCTCTTTTATTCATCACTCTGAATATATCCTGTATGAAATTGATTGGTTTTGGTGGGTCAAAAACCGGAAATAGAACGTTAAATTCGAGAGAATGACCGAATTTACGTATCTGATCGCAGTTATTGGGCGAAAATGTTGCGGTAACAAATTGTTACTGAAATATTAGATGATGCATTCTCTTTTATTCATCACTGTGAATATAACCTATATGATATTGTTTGGTTTTGCTGGGTGAAAAACGGGAAATAGAGAGTTAAAGTCGAGAAAAATGACCGATTTTAAGTATGTGACCGCGGTTCTTGGGCGAAAATGTTGCCGTAACAAATTGTTACTGCAATTTGAGATGATGCATTCTCTTTTATTCATCACTGTGAACATAACCTATATGAGATTGTTTGGTTTTGGTGGGTCAAAAACCGGAAATAGAGCCATAAAGTGGAGAAAAATGACCGAATTTAAGTATGTGACCGCAGTTCTTGGGCGAAAATGTTGCCGTAACAAATTGTTACTGCAATTTGAGATGATGCATTCTCTTTTATTCATCACTGTGAACATAACCTATATGAGATTGTTTGGTTTTGGTGGGTCAAAAACCGGAAATAGAACGTTAAATTCGAGAGAATGACCGAATTTACGTATCTGATCGCAGTTATTGGGCGAAAATGTTGCGGTAACAAATTGTTACTGAAATATTAGATGATGCAATCTGTTTTATGCATCACTCTGAACATAACCTATATGAAATTGTTTGGTTTAGCTGGGTGAAAAATCGGAAATAGAGAGTTAATGTCGGGAAATTCACCGAATTTACGTTTGTGACCGCAGTTCTTGGGCGAAAATGTTGCGGTAACAAATTGTTACTGGAATATTAGATGATGCATTCTCTTTTATTCCTCACTCTGAACATATCCTATATGAAATTGTTTGGTTTCGCTGGGTGAAAAACCGGAAATTGAGTGTTAAAGTCGAGAAAATGACCGAATTTATGTATGTGACCGCAGTTCTTGGGCGAAAATGTTGCGGTAACAAATTGTTACTTCAATATTAGATGATGCATTCTCTTTTATTCATCACTGTGAACATAACATATATGAAATTGTTTGTGGGTCAAAAACCGGAAATAGAACCATAAATTCGAGAAAAATGACCGAATTTAAGTATGTGACCGCAGTTATTGGGCGAAAATGTTGCGGTAACAAATTGTTACTGAAATATAAGATGATGCATTCTCTTTTATTCATCACTGTGAACATAACCTATATGAAATTGTTTGGTTTTGCTGGGTGAAAAACGGGAAATAGAGAGTTAAAGTCGAGAAAAATGACCGATTTTAAGTATGTGACCGCAGTTCTTGGGCGAAAATGTTGCCGTAACAAATTGTTACTGCAATTTGAGATGATACAATCTCTTCTATGCATCACTCTGAATATATCCTATGAAAAATTGTTTGGTTTTGCTGGGTGAAAAACCGGAAATTGAGAGTTAAAGTCGAAAAAATGACCGAATTTACGTATGTGACCGCAGTTCTTGGGCGAAAATGTTGCGGTAACAAATTGTTACTGCAATAATGGATGACGTATTCTCTTTTATTCATCACTGTGAACATAGCCTATATGAAATTGTTTGGTTTTGCTGGGTGAAAAACCGGAAATTGAGAGTTAAAGTCGAGAAAATGACCGAATTTTCGTATGTGACCGCAGTTCTTGGGCGAAAATATTGCGGTAACAAATTGTTACTGAAATATTAGATGATGCATTCTCTTTTATTCATCACTGTGAACATAACCTATATGAAATTGTTTGGTTTTGGTGGGTCAAAAACCGGAAATAGGGCCATAAAGTCGAGAAAAATGACCGAATTTAAGTATGTGACCGCAGTTCTTGGGCGAAAATGTTGCGGTAACAAATTGTTACTGAAATATTACATGATGCATTCTCTTTTATTCATCATTGTGAAAATAACCTATATGAAATTGTTTGGTTTTGGTGAGTAAAAAACCGGAAATAGAGCCATAAAGTCGAGAAAAATGACCGAATTTGCGTATGTGACCGCAGTTCTTGGGCGAAAATGTTGCGGTAACAAATTGTTACTTCGATATTAGATGATGCATTCTCTTTTATTCATCACTGTGAACATAGCCTATATGAAATTGATTGGTTTTGGTGGGTCACAAACCGGAAATAGAACGATAAATTCAAGAGAATGACCGAATTTAGGTATGTGATCGAAGTTATTGGGCGAAAATGTTGCGGTAACAAATTGTTACTGAAATATTAGATGATGCATTCTCTTTTATTCATCACTGTGAACATAACCTATATGAAATTGTTTGGTTTTGGTGGGTCAAAAACCGGAAATAGAGCGTTAAATTTGAGAGAATGACCGAATTTACGTATGTGACCGCAGTTATTGGGCGAAAATGTTGCGGTAACAAATTGTTACTGAAATATTAGATGTTGCAGTCTCTTTTATTCATTACTGTGAACATAACCTATTTGAAATTATTTGGTTTTGCTGGGTGAAAAACCGGAAATAGAGAGTTAAAGTCGAGAAAAATGACCGAATTTAAGTATGTGACCGCAGTTCTTGGGCGAAAATGTTGCCGTAACAAATTGTTACTGCAATTTGAGATGATGCATTCTCTTTTACTCATCACTGTGAACATAACCTATATGAGATTGTTTGGTTTTGGTGGGTCAAAAACCGGAAATAGAGCCATAAAGTGGAGAAAAATGACCGAATTTAAGTATGTGACCGCAGTTCTTGGGCGAAAATGTTGCAGTAACAAATTGTTACTGCAATTTGAGATGATACAATCTCTTCTATGCATCACTCTGAATATATCCTGTATGAAATTGATTGGTTTTGGTGGGTCAAAAACCGGAAATAGAACGTTAAATTCGAGAGAATGACCGAATTTACGTATCTGATCGCAGTTATTGGGCGAAAATGTTGCGGTAACAAATTGTTACTGTAATTTAAGATGATACAATTTCTTCTATGCATCACTCTGAATATATCCTATATGAAATTGTTTGGTTTTGCTGGGTGAAAAACCAGAAATAGAGAGTTAAAGTCGAGAAAATGACCGAATTTACGTATGTGACCGCAGTTCTTGGGCGAAAATGTTGCGTTAACAAATTGTTACTGTAATTTAAGATGATACAATTTCTTCTACGCATTACTCTGAAAATATCCTATATAAAATTGTTGGGTTTTGCTGAGTGAAAAACCGGAAATAGAGAGTTAAAGTCGAGAAAATGACCGAATTTACGTATGTGACCGCAGTTCTTGGGCGAAAATGTGGCGGAAACAAATTGTTACTTCAATATTAGATGATGCATTCTCTTTTATTCATCACTGTGAACATAACCTATATGAAATTGGTTGGTGTTGATGGGTCAAAAACCGAAAATAGAACGATAAATTCGAGAGAATGACCGAATTTACGTATGTGATCGAGGTTATTGGGCGAAAATGTTGCGGTAACAAATTGTTACTGAAATATTAGATGATGCATTCTCTTTTATTCATCACTGTGAACATAACCTATATGAAATTGTTTGGTTTTGGTGGGTCAAAAACCGGAAATAGGGCCATAAAGTCGAGAAAAATGACCGAATTTAAGTATGCGACCGCAGTTCTTGGGCGAAAATGTTGCGGTAACAAATTGTTACTGGAATTTGAGAAGATACAATCTCTTCTATGCATCACTCTGAATATATCCTATGAAAAATTGTTTGGTTTTGCTGGGTGAAAAACCGGAAATTGAGAGTTAAAGTCGAGAAAATGACCGAATTTTCGTATGTGACCGCAGTTCTTGGGCGAAAATGTTGCGGTAACAAATTGTTACTGGAATATTAGATGATGCATTCTCTTTTATTCATCACTGTGAACATAACCTATATGAAATTGTTTGGTTTTGGTGGGTCAAAAACCGGAAATAGAAAGTTAAATTCGACAGAATGACCGATTTTACGTATGTGATCGCAGTTATTGGGCGAAAATGTTGCGGTAACAAATTGTTACTGAAATATTAGATCATGCATTCTCTTTTATTCATAACTGTGAACATAACCTATATGAAATTGTTTGGTTTTGGTGGGTCAAAAACCGGAAATAGAGCCATAAAGTCGAGAAAAATGACCGAATTTAAGTATGTGACCGCAGTTCTTGGGCGAAAATTTTGCGGTAACAAATTATTACTGAGATATTAGATGATGCATTCTCTTTTATGCATCACTGTGAACATAGCCTATATGAAATTGTTTGGTTTTGGTGAAAAACGGAAATAGAGAGTTAAAGTCGAAAAATGACCGAATTTACGTATGTGACCGCAGTTCTTGGGCGAAAATGTGGCGGAAACAAATTGTTACTGCAATATTAGATGATGCATTCTCTTTTATTCATCACTGTGAACATAACCTATATGAAATTGTTTCGTTTTGGTGGGTCAAAAACCGGAAATAGAGCGTTAAATTTGAGAGAATGACCGAATTTGCGTATGTGACCGCAGTTATTGGGCGAAAATGTTGCGGTAACAAATTGTTACTGAAATATTAGATGATGCATTCTCTTCTATTCATCACTGTGAACATAACCTATATGAAATTGTTTGGTTTTGGTGGGTGAAAAACCGGAAATAGAGAGTTAAAGTCGAGAAAATGACCGAATTTACGTATGTGACCGCAGTTCTTCAGCGAAAACGTTGCGGTAACAAATTGTTACTGAAATATTAGATGATGCATTCTCTTTTATTCATCACTGTGAACATAACCTATATGAAATTGTTGGTTTTGCTGGGTGAAAAAGCGGAAATAGAGAGTTAAAGTCGAGAAAAATGACCGAATTTAAGTATGTGACCGCAGTTCTTGGGCGAAAATGTTGCCGTAACAAATTGTTACTGCAATTTTAGATGATATAATCTCTTTTATGCATAACTGTGAACATAACCTATATGAAATTGTTTTGTTTTGCTGGGTCAAAAACGGGAAATAGAGAGTTAAAGTCGAGAAAAATGACCGAATTTAAGTATGTGACCGCAGTTCTTGGGCGAAAATTTTGCGGTAACAAATTATTACTGTAATTTAAGATGATACAATTTCTTCTATGCATCACTCTGAATATATCCTATATGAAATTGTTTGGTTTTGCTGGGTGAAAAACCGGAAATAGAGCCATAAATTCGAGAAAATGACTGAATTTACGTATGTGACCGCAGTTCTTGGGCGAAAATGTTGCGGTAACAAATTGTTACTGAAATATTAGATGATGCATTCTCTTTTATTCATCACTGTGAACATAACCTATATGAAATTGTTTGGTTTTGGTGAGTAAAAAACCGGAAATAGAGCCATAAAGTCGAGAAAAATGACCGAATTTGCGTATGTGACCGCAGTTCTTGGGCGAAAATGTTGCGGTAACAAATTGTTACTTCGATATTAGATGATGCATTCTCTTTTATTCATCACTGTGAACATAACCTATATGAAATTGTTTGGTTTTGCTGGGTGAAAAACCGGAAATAGAGAGTTAAAGTCGAGAAAAATGACCGAATTTAAGTATGCGACCGCAGTTCTTGGGCGAAAATGTTGCCGTAACAAATTGTTACTGAAATATTAGATAATGCATTCTCTTTTATTCATCACTGTGAACATAACATATATAAAATTGTTTGTGGGTCAAAAACCGGAAATAGAACCATAAATTCGCGAAAAATGACCGAATTTAAGTATGTGACCGCAGTTCTTGGGCGAAAATGGTGCCGTAACAAATTGTTACTGCAATTTGAGATGATACAATCTCTTCTATGCATCACTGTGAACATAACCTATATGAAATTTGTTGGGTTTGGTGAGTCGAAAACCCGGAAATAGAGAGTTAAAGTCGAGAAAAATGACCGAATTTAAGTATGCGACCGCAGTTCTTGGGCGAAAATGTTGCGGTAACAAATTGTTACTGGAATTTGAGAAGATACAATCTCTTCTATGCATCACTCTGAATATATCCTATGAAAAATTGTTTGGTTTTGCTGGGTGAAAAACCGGAAATTGAGAGTTAAAGTCGAGAAAATGACCGAATTTTCGTATGTGACCGCAGTTCTTGGGCGAAAATGTTGCGGTAAAAAATTGTTACTGCAATTTGAGACGATACAATCTCTTCTATGCATCACTCTGAATATATCCTATGAAAAATTGTTTGGTTTTGCTGGGTGAAAAACCGGAAATTGAGAGTTAAAGTCGAGAAAATGACCGAATTTTCGTATGTGACCGCAGTTCTTGGGCGAAAATGTTGCGGTAACAAATTGTTACTGGAATATTAGATGATGCCTTCTCTTTTATTCATCACTGTGAACATAACCTATATGAAATTGGTTGGTGTTGGTGGGTCAAAAACCGAAAATAGAACGATAAATTCGAGAGAATGACCGAATTTACGTATGTGATCGAGGTTATTGGGCGAAAATATTGCGGTAACAAATTGTTACTGAAATATTAGATGATGCATTCTCTTTTATTCATCACTGTGAACATAACCTATATGAAATTGTTTGGTTTTGGTGGGTCAAAAACCGGAAATAGGGCCATAAAGTCGAGAAAAATGACCGAATTTAAGTATGTGACCGCAGTTCTTGGGCGAAAATGTTGCGGTAACAAATTGTTACTGAAATATTACATGATGCATTCTCTTTTATTCATCATTGTGAAAATAACCTATATGAAATTGTTTGGTTTTGCTGGGTGAAAAACCGGAAATAGAGAGTTAAAGTCGAGAAAATGACCGAATTTACGTATGTGATCGAGGTTATTGGGCGAAAATGTTGCGGTAACAAATTGTTACTGAAATATTAGATGATGCATTCTCTTTTATTCATCACTGTGAACATAGCCTATATGAAATTGATTGGTTTTGGTGGGTCACAAACCGGAAATAGAACGATAAATTCAAGAAAATGACCGAATTTAGGTATGTGATCGAAGTTATTGGGCGAAAATGTTGCGGTAACAAATTGTTACTGAAATATTAGATGATGCATTCTCTTTTATTCATCACTGTGAACATAACCTATATGAAATTGTTTGGTTTTGCTGGGTGAAAAACCGGAAATAGAGAGTTAAAGTCGAAAAAAATGACCGAATTTAAGTATGCGACCGCAGTTCTTGGGCGAAAATGTTGCCGTAACAAATTGTTACTGAAATATTAGATAATGCATTCTCTTTTATTCATCACTGTGAACATAACATATATAAAATTGTTTGTGGGTCAAAAACCGGAAATTGAGAGTTAAAGTCGAGAAAATGACCGAATTTTCGTATGTGACCGCAGTTATTGGGCGAAAATGTTGCGGTAACAAATTGTTGCTGAAATATTAGATGATGCATTCTCTGTTATTTATCACTGTGAACATAACCTATATGAAATTGTTTGGTTTTGGTGGGTCAAAAACAGGAAATAGGGCCATAAATTCGAGAAAAATGACCGAATTTAAGTATGTGACCGCAGTTCTTGGGCGAAAATTTTGCGGTAACAAATTATTACTGTAATTTAAGATGATACAATTTCTTCTATGCATCACTCTGAATATATCCTATATGAAATTGTTTGGTTTTGCTGGGTGAAAAACCAGAACTAGAGAGTTAAAGTCGAGAAAATGACTGAATTTACGTATGTGACCGCAGTTCTTGGGCGAAAATGTTGCGGTAACAAATTGTTACTTCAATATTAGATGATGCATTCTCTTTTATTCATCACTGTGAACATAACCTATATGAAATTGTTTGGTGTTGGTGGTTCACAAACCGGAAATAGAGCGTTAAAGTCAAGAAAATGACCGAATTTAAGTATGTGACCGCAGTTCTTGGGCGAAAATGTTGCGGTAACAAATTGTTACTGAAATATTAGATGATGCATTCTCTTTTATTCATCACTGTGAACATAACCTATATGAAATTGTTTGGGTTTGGTGGGTCAAAAACCGGAAATTGAGAGTTTAAGTCGAGAAAATGACCGAATTTTCGTATGTGACCGCAGTTCTTGGGCGAAAATGTTGCGGTAAAAAATTGTTACTGCAATTTGAGACGATACAATCTCTTCTATGCATCACTCTGAATATATCCTGTATGAAATTGTTTGGTGTTGCTGGGTGAAAAACCGGAAATAGAGAGTTTAAGTCGAGAAAATGACCGAATTTACGTATGTGACCGCAGTTCTTGGGCGAAAATGTTGCGGTAACAAATTGTTACTGCAATGTTAGATGATGCATTCTCTTTTATTTATCACTGTGAACATAACCTATATGAAATTGATTGGTTTTGCTGGGTGAAAAACCGGAAATTGAGAGTTAAAGTCGAGAAAATGACCGAATTTACGTATGTGACCGCAGTTCTTGGGCGAAAATGTTGCGGTAACAAATTGTTACTGGAATATTAGATGATGCATTCTCTTTTATTCATCACTGTGAACATAACCTATATGAAATTGTTTGGTTTTGCTGGGTGAAAAACCGGAAATAGAGAGTTAAAGTCGAGAAAATGACCGAATTTACGTATGTGACCGCAGTTCTTGGGCGAAAATGTTGCGGTACCAAATTGTTACTGGAATATTAAATGATGCATTCTCTTTTATTCATCACTGTGAACATAACCTATATGAAATTGTTTGGTTTTGCTGAGTGAAAAACCGGAAATAGAGAGTTAAAGTCGAGAAAATGACCGAATTTACGTATGTGACCGCAGTTCTTGGGGGAAATGTTGCGGTAACAAATTGTTACTGAAATATTAGATCATGCATTCTCTTTTATTCATAACTGTGAACATAACCTATATGAAATTGTTTGGTTTTGGTGGGTCAAAAACCGGAAATAGAGCCATAAAGTCGAGAAAAATGACCGAATTTAAGTATGCGACCGCAGTTCTTGGGCGAAAATGTTGCGGTAACAAATTGTTACTGAAATATTAGATGATGCATTCTCTTTTATTCATCACTGTGAACATAACCTATATGAAATTGTTTGGTTTTGGTGGGTCAAAAACCGGAAATAGAGCGTTAAATTTGAGAGAATGACCGAATTTACGTATGTGACCGCAGTTATTGGGCGAAAATGTTGCGGTAACAAATTGTTACTGAAATATTAGATGATGCATTCTCTTTTATTCATCACTGTGAACATAACCTATATGAAATTGTTTGGTTTTGCTGGGTGAAAAACCGGAAATTGAGAGTTAAAGTCGAGAAAATGACCGAATTTTCGTATGTGACCGCAGTTCTTGGGCGAAAATGTTGCGGTAAAAAATTGTTACTGCAATTTGAGATGATACAATCTCTTTTATTCATCACTGTGAATATATCCTATATAAAATTGTTTGGTTTTGGTGGGTCAAAAACCGGAAATAGTGACATAAAGTCGAGAAAATGACCAAATTTACGTATGTGACCGCAGTTCTTGGGCTAAATTGTTGCGTTGACAAATTGTTACTTGAATATTAGATGATGCAATCTGTTCTATCCATCACTCTGAACATAACCTATATGAAACTGTTTGGTTTTGTGTGGTGAAAACCCAGAAATAGAGAGTTCAAGTCGAGAAAATGACCGAATTTACGTATGTGGCCGCAGATCTTGGGCGAAAATGTTGCGGTAACAAATTGTTACTGGAATATTAGATGATGCATTCTCTTTTATTCATCACTGTGAACATAACCTATATAAAATTGTTTGGTTTTGGTAAGTGAAAAACCGGAAATTGAGAGTTAAATTCGAGAAAATCACCGAATTTACGTATGTGGCCGCAGTTCTTGGGCGAAAATGTTGCGGTAACAAATTGTTACTGAAATATTACATGATGCATTCTCTTTTATTCATCATTGTGAAAATAACCTATATGAAATTGTTTGGTTTTGGTGAGTAAAAAACCGGAAATAGAGCCATAAAGTCAAGAAAAATGACCGAATTTGCGTATGTGACCGCAGTTCTTGGGCGAAAATGTTGCGGTAACAAATTGTTACTGAAATATTAGATGATGCATTCTCTTTTATTCATCACTGTGAACATAACCTATATGAAATTGTTTGGTTTTGCTGGGTGAAAAACGGGAAATAGAGAGTTAAAGTCGAGAAAAATGACCGATTTTAAGTATGTGACCGCGGTTCTTGGGCGAAAATGTTGCCGTAACAAATTGTTACTGCAATTTGAGATGATGCATTCTCTTTTATTCATCACTGTGAACATAACCTATATGAGATTGTTTGGTTTTGGTGGGTAAAAAACCGGAAATAGAGCCATAAAGTCGAGAAAAATGACCGAATTTAAGTATGTGACCGCAGTTCTTGGGCGAAAATGTTGCAGTAACAAATTGTTACTGCAATTTTAGATGATACAATCTCTTCTATGCATCACTCTGAATATAGTCTATATCAAATGGATTGGTTTTGCTGGGTCAAAAACCGGAAATAGAACGTTAAATTCGAGAAAATGACCGAATTTACGTATGTGTCCGCAGTTCTTGGGCGAAAATGTTGCCGTAACAAATTGTTACCGCAATGTGAGATGATACAATCTCTTCTATGCATTACTCTGAATATATCCTACATGAAATTGTTTGGTTTTGCTAGGTGAAAAACGGGAAATAGAGAGTTAAATTCGAGAAAATGACCGACTTTACGTATGTGACCGCAGTTCTTGGGCGAAAATGTTGCGGTAAAAAATTGTTACTGCAATTTGAGATGATACAATCTCTTCTATGCATCACTCTGAATATATCCTATATGAAATTGTTTGGTTTTGCTGGGTGAAAAACCAGAACTAGAGAGTTAAAGTCGAGAAAATGACTGAATTTACGTATGTGACCGCAGTTCTTGGGCGAAAATGTGGCGGTAACAAATTGTTACTTCAATATTAGATGATGCATTCTCTTTTATTCATCACTGTGAACATAACCTATATGAAATTGTTTGGTTTTGGTGGGTCACAAACCGGAAATAGAACGATAAATTCGAGAGAATGACCGAATTTACGTATGTGATCGAGGTTATTGGGCGAAAATATTGCGGTAACAAATTGTTACTGAAATATTAGATGATGCATTCTCTTTTATTCATCACTCTGAACATAACCTATATGAAATTGTTTGGTTTTGGTGTGTCAAAAACCGGAAATAGGGCCATAAAGTCGAGAAAAATGACCGAATTTAAGTATGTGACCGTAGTTCTTGGGCGAAAATGTTGCGGTAACAAATTGTTACTGAAATATTAGATGATGCATTCTCTTTTATTCATCACTGTGAACATAACCTATATGAAATTGTTGGTTTTGCTGGGTGAAAAACTGGAAATAGAACGATAAATTCGAGAGAATGACCGAATTTACGTATGTGATCGAGGTTATTGGGCGAAAATGTTGCGGTAACAAATTGTTACTGAAATATTAGATGATGCATTCTCTTTTATTCATCACTGTGAACATAACCTATATGAAATTGTTTGGTTTTGGTGGGTCAAAAACCGGAAATAGGGCCATAAAGTCGAGAAAATGACGGAATTTTCGTATGTGACCGCAGTTCTTGGGCGAAAATGTTGCGGTAAAAAATTGTTACTGCAATTTGAGACGATACAATCTCTTCTATGCATTACTCTGAATATATCCTATATGAAATTGTTGGTTTTGCTGGGTGAAAAAGCGGAAATAGAGAGTTAAAGTCGAGAAAAATGACCGATTTTAAGTATGTGACCGCAGTTCTTGGGCGAAAATGTTGCCGTAACAAATTGTTACTGCAATTTGAGATGATGCATTCTCTTTTATTCATCACTGTGAACATAACCTATATGAGATTGTTTGGTTTTGGTGGGTCAAAAACCGGAAATAGAGCCATAAAGTCGAGAAAATGACCGAATTTTCGTATGTGACCGCAGTTCTTGGGCGAAAATGTTGCGGTAAAAAATTGTTACTGCAATTTGAGACGATACAATCTCTTCTATGCATCACTCTGAATATATCCTATGAAAAATTGTTTGGTTTTGCTGGGTGAAAAACCGGAAATTGAGAGTTAAAGTCGAGAAAATGACCGAATTTTCGTATGTGACCGCAGTTCTTGGGCGAAAATGTTGCGGTGAAAAATGGTTACTGCAATTTGAGACGATACAATCTCTTATATGCATCCCTCTGAACATACCCTATATGAAAGTGTTTGGTTTTGCTGGGTGAAAAACCGGAAATAGAGAGTTAAAGTCGAGAAAATGACCGAATTTACGTATGTGACCGCAGTTCTTGGGCGAAAATGTTGCGGTAACAAATTGTTACTGGAATATTAGATGATGCATTCTCTTTTATTCATCACTGTGAATATAACCTATATGAAATTGTTTGGTTTTTCTGGGTGAAAAACCGAAAATAGAACGATAAATTCGACAGAATGACCGATTTTACGTATGTGATCGCAGTTATTGGGCGAAAATGTTGCGGTAACAAATTGTTACTGAAATATTAGATCATGCATTCTCTTTTATTCATAACTGTGAACATAACCTATATGAAATTGTTTGGTTTTGGTGGGTCAAAAACCGGAAATAGAGCCATAAAGTCGAGAAAAATGACCGAATTTAAGTATGCGACCGCAGTTCTTGGGCGAAAATGTTGCGGTAACAAATTGTTACTGAAATATTAGATGATGCATTCTCTTTTATTCATCACTGTGAACATAACCTATATGAAATTGTTTGGTTTTGCTGGGTGAAAAACCGGAAATAAAGAGTTAAAGTCGAGAAAATGACCGAATTTATGTATGTGACCGCAGTTCTTGGGCGAAAATGTTGCGGTAACAAATTGTTACTTCAATATTAGATGATGCATTCTCTTTTATTCATCACTGTGAACATAACATATATGAAATTGTTTGTGGGTCAAAAACCGGAAATAGAACCATAAATTCGAGAAAAATGACCGAATTTAAGTATGTGACCGCAGTTCTTGGGCGAAAATGGTGCCGTAACAAATTGTTACTGCAATTTGAGATGATACAATCTCTTCTATGCATCACTATGGATATATCCTATATGAAATTGATTGGTTTTGGTGGGTCAAAAACCGGAAATAGAAAGTTAAATTCGACAGAATGACCGATTTTACGTATGTGATCGCAGTTATTGGGCGAAAATGTTGCGGTAACAAATTGTTACTGAAATATTAGATCATGCATTCTCTTTTATTCATAACTGTGAACATAACCTATATGAAATTGTTTGGTTTTGGTGGGTCAAAAACCGGAAATAGAGAGTTAAAGTCGAGAAAATGACCGAATTTACGTATGTGACCGCAGTTCTTCAGCGAAAACGTTGGGGTAACAAATTGTTACTGGAATATTAGATGATGCCTTCTCTTTTATTCATCACTGTGAACATAACCTATATGAGATTGTTTGGTTTTGGTGAGTAAAAAACCGGAAATAGAGCCATAAAGTCAAGAAAAATGACCGAATTTGCGTATGTGACCGCAGTTCTTGGGCGAAAATGTTGCGGTAACAAATTGTTACTGAAATATTAGATGATGCATTCTCTTTTATTCATCACTGTGAACATAACCTATATGAAATTGTTTGGTTTTGGTGGGTCAAAAACCGGAAATAGAGCGTTAAATTTGAGAGAATGACCGAATTTAAGTATGTGACCGCAGTTCTTGGGCGAAAATGTGGCGGAAACAAATTGTTACTGAAATATTAGATGATGCATTCTCTTTTATTCATCACTGTGAACATAACCTATATGAAATTGTTTGGTTTTGCTGGGTGAAAAACCGGAAATAGAGAGTTAAAGTCGAGAAAAATGACCGAATTTAAGTATGCGACCGCAGTTCTTGGGCGAAAATGGTGCCGTAACAAATTGTTACTGCAATTTGAGATGATACAATCTCTTCTATGCATCACTATGGATATATCCTATATGAAATTGATTGGTTTTGGTGGGTCAAAAACCGGAAATTAAGAGTTAAATTCGTGAAAATGACCGAATTTACGTATGTGACCGCAGTTCTTGGGCGAAAATGTTGCGTTAACAAATTGTTACTGTAATTTAAGATGATACAATTTCTTCTATGCATCACTCTGAATATATCCTATATGAAATTGTTTGGTTTTGCTGGGTGAAAAACCGGAAATAGAGAGTTAAAGTCGAGAAAATGACCGAATTTACGTATGTGACCGCAGTTCTTGGGCGAAAATGTTGCGGTAACAAATTGTTACTGAAATATTAGATGATGCATTCTCTTTTATTCATCACTGTGAACATATCCTATATGAAATTGTTTGGTTTTGCTGGGTGAAAAACCAGAAATAGAGAGTTAAAGTCGAGAAAATGACCGAATTTACGTATGTGACCGCAGTTCTTGGGCGAAAATGTGGCGGAAACAAATTGTTACTTCAATATTAGATGATGCATTCTCTTTTATTCATCACTGTGAACATAACCTATATGAAATTGGTTGGTGTTGATGGGTCAAAAACCGAAAATAGAACGATAAATTCGAGAGAATGACCGAATTTACGTATGTGATCGAGGTTATTGGGCGAAAATGTTGCGGTAACAAATTGTTACTGAAATATTAGATGATGCATTCTCTTTTATTCATCACTGTGAACATAACCTATATGAAATTGTTTGGTTTTGGTGGGTCAAAAACCGGAAATAGGGCCATAAAGTCGAGAAAAATGACCGAATTTAAGTATGTGACCGCAGTTCTTGGGCGAAAATGTTGCGGTAACAAATTGTTACTGAAATATTACATGATGCATTCTCTTTTATTCATCATTGTGAAAATAACCTATATGAAATTGTTTGGTTTTGGTGAGTAAAAAACCGGAAATAGAGCCATAAAGTCGAGAAAATGACTGAATTTACGTATGTGACCGCAGTTCTTGGGCGAAAATGTTGCGGTAACAAATTGTTACTGAAATATTAGATGATGCATTCTCTTTTATTCATCACTGTGAACATAGCCTATATGAAATTGATTCGTTTTGGTGAGTCAAAGACCGGAAATAGAGCCATAAAGTCGAAAAAAATGACCGAATTTAAGTATGCGACCGCAGTTCTTGGGCGAAAATGTTGCCGTAACAAATTGTTACTGAAATATTAGATAATGCATTCTCTTTTATTCATCACTGTGAACATAACATATATAAAATTGTTTGTGGGTCAAAAACCGGAAATTGAGAGTTAAAGTCGAGAAAATGACCGAATTTTCGTATGTGACCGCAGTTCTTGGGCGAAAATGTTGCGGTAACAAATTGTTACTGAAATATTAGATGATGCATTCTCTTTTATTCATCACTGTGAACATAACCTATATGAAATTGTTGGTTTTGCTGGGTGAAAAACTGGAAATAGAACGATAAATTCGAGAGAATGACCGAATTTACGTATGTGATCGAGGTTATTGGGCGAAAATATTGCGGTAACAAATTGTTACTGAAATATTAGATGATGCATTCTCTTTTATTCATCACTGTGAACATAACCTATATGAAATTGTTTGGTTTTGGTGGGTCAAAAACCGGAAATAGGGCCATAAAGTCGAGAAAATGACGGAATTTTCGTATGTGACCGCAGTTCTTGGGCGAAAATGTTGCGGTAAAAAATTGTTACTGCAATTTGAGACGATACAATCTCTTCTATGCATCACTCTGAATATATCCTATGAAAAATTGTTTGGTTTTGCTGGGTGAAAAACCGGAAATTGAGAGTTAAAGTCGAGAAAATGACCGAATTTTCGTATGTGACCGCAGTTCTTGGGCGAAAATGTTGCGGTAACAAATTGTTACTGCAATTTGAGATGATACAATCTCTTCTATGCATCACTCTGAATATATCCTATATGAAATTGTTTGGTTTTGCTGGGTGAAAAACCGGAAAGAGAGAGTTAAAGTCGAGAAAATGACCGAATTTACGTATGTGACCTTATTTATTGGGCGAAAATATTGCGGTAACAAATTGTTACGGGAATATTAGATTATGCATTCTCTTTTATTCATCACTGTGAACATATTCTATACGAAATTAATTGGTTTTGGTGTGTCAAAAACCGGAAATAGAGCGTTAAATTCGAGAGAATGACCGAATTTACGTATGTGACCGCAGTTATTGGGCGAAAATGTTGCGGTAACAAATTGTTACTGAAATATTAGATGATGCATTCTCTTTTATTCGTCACTGTGAACATAACCTATATGAAATTGTTTGGTTTTGGTGGGTCCAAAACCGGAAATAGAGCCATAACTTCGAGAAAAATAACCGAATTTACGTATGTGACCGCAGTTCTTGCGCGAAAATGTTGCGGTAACCAATTGTTACGTCAATATTAGATGGTGCAATCTGTTTGATTCATCACTGTGAAAATAACCTATATGAAATTGTTTGGTTTTGCCGGGTGAAAAACCGGAAATCGAGAGTTAAAGTCGAGAAAATGACCGAATTTACGTATGTGACCTTAGTTATTGGGCGAAAATGTTGCCGTAACAAATTGTTACTGCAATTTGAGATGATGCATTCTCTTTTATTCATCACTGTGAACATAACCTATATGAAATTGTTTGGTTTTGGTGGGTCAAAAACCGGAAATTGAGAGTTAAAGTCGAGAAAATGACCGAATTTTCGTATGTGACCGCAGTTCTTGGGCGAAAATGTTGCGGTAAAAAATTGTTACTGCAATTTGAGATGATACAATTTCTTCTACGCATTACTCTGAAAATATCCTATATAAAATGGTTGGGTTTTGCTGAGTGAAAAACCGGAAATAGAGAGTTAAAGTCGAGAAAATGACCGAATTTACGTATGTGATCGCAGTTCTTGGGCGAAAATGTGGCGGTAACAAATTGTTACTGCAATGTTAGATGATGCATTCTCTTTTATTCATCACTGTGAATATAACATATATGAAATTGTTTGGTTTAGCTGGGTGAAAAACCGGGAATAGAGAGTTAAATTCGAGAAAATGACCGAATTTTTGTATGTGACCACAGTTATTGGGCGAAAACGTTGCGGTAACAAATTGTTACTTCAATATTAGATGATGCATTCTCTTTTATCCATCCCTGCGAACATAACCTATATGAAATTGTTTGGTTTTGGTGGGTCCAAAACCGGAAATAGAGCCATAACTTCGAGAAAAATAACCGAATTTACGTATGTGACCGCAGTTCTTGCGCGAAAATGTTGCGGTAACCAATTGTTACGTCAATATTAGATGGTGCAATCTGTTTGATTCATCACTGTGAAAATAACCTATATGAAATTGTTTGGTTTTGCCGGGTGAAAAACCGGAAATAGAGAGTTAAACTCGAGAAAATGACCGAATTTACGTATGTGACCGCAGTTCTTGGGCGAAAATGTGGCGGTAACAAATTGTTACTTCAATATTAGATGATGCATTCTCTTTTATTCATCACTGTGAACATAACGTATATGAAATTGTTTGGTTTTGGTGAGTCAAAGATGGAAATAGAGCCATAAAGTCGAGAAAAATGACCGAATTTAAGTATGGGACCGCAGTTCTTGGGCGAAAATGTTGCGGTAACAAATTGTTACTGCAATTTGAGATGATGCATTCTCTTCTATTCATCACTGTGAAGATATCCTGTATGAAATTGATTGGTTTTGGTGGCTCAAAAACCGGAAATAGAAGGTTAAATTCGAGAGAATGACCGAATTTACGTATCTGATCGCAGTTATTGGGCGAAAATGTTGCGGTAACAAATTGTTACTGAAATATTAGATGATGCATTCTCTTCTATTCATCACTGTGAACATAACCTATATGAAATTGTTTGGTTTTGGTGGGTGAAAAACCGGAAATAGAGAGTTAAAGTCGAGAGAATGACCGAATTTGCGTATGTGACCGCAGTTATTGGGCGAAAATGTTGCGGTAACAAATTGTTACTTGGATATTAGATGTAGCAGTCTCTTTTATTCATTACTGTGAACATAACCTATTTGAAATTATTTGGTTTTGCTGGGTGAAAAACCAGAAATAGAGCCATAGATTCGTGAAAATGACAGAATTTACGTATGTGACCGCAGTTATTGGGCGAAAATGTTACGGTAACAAATTGTTACTGTAATTTAAGATGATACCATCTCTTCTATGCAGTACTATGAATATATCCAACATGATATTGTTTGGTTTTGCTGGGTGAAAAACGGGAAATAGAGAGTTAAAGTCGAGAAAAATGACCGATTTTAAGTATGTGACCGCAGTTCTTGGGCGAAAATGTTGCCGTAACAAATTGTTACTGCAATTTGAGATGATGCATTCTCTTTTACTCATCACTGTGAACATAACCGATATGAGATTGTTTGGTTTTGGTGGGTCAAAAACCGGAAATAGAGCCATAAAGTGGAGAAAAATGACCGAATTTAAGTATGTGACCGCAGTTCTTCGGCGAAAATGTTGCAGTAACAAATTGTTACTGCAATTTGAGATGATACAATCTCTTCTATGCATCACTCTGAATATATCCTGTATGAAATTGATTGGTTTTGGTGGGTCAAAAACCGGAAATAGAACGTTAAATTCGAGAGAATGACCGAATTTACGTATCTGATCGCAGTTATTGGGCGAAAATGTTGCGGTAACAAATTGTTACTGTAATTTAAGATGATACAATTTCTTCTATGCATCACTCTGAATATATCCTATATGAAATTGTTTGGTTTTGCTGGGTGAAAAACCAGAAATAGAGAGTTAAAGTCGAGAAAATGACCGAATTTACGTATGTGACCGCAGTTCTTGGGCGAAAATGTTGCGGTAACAAATTGTTACTGTAATTTAAGATGATACAATTTCTTCTACGCATTACTCTGAAAATATCCTATATAAAATTGTTGGGTTTTGCTGGGTGAAAAACCGGAAATAGAGAGTTAAAGTCGAGAAAATGACCGAATTTACGTATGTGACCGCAGTTCTTGGGCGAAAATGTGGCGGAAACAAATTGTTACTTCAATATTAGATGATGTATTCTCTTTTATTCATCACTGTGAACATAACCTATATGAAATTGTTTGGTTTTGGTGGGTCAAAAACCGGAAATAGGGCCATAAAGTCGAGAAAAATGACCGAATTTAAGTATGTGACCGCAGTTCTTGGGCGAAAATGTGGCGGTAACAAATTGTTACTTCAATATTAGATGATTCATTCTCTTTTATTCATCACTGTGAACATAACCTATATGAAATTGGTTGGTGTTGGTGGTTCAAAAACCGAAAATAGAACGATAAATTCGAGAGAATGACCGAATTTACGTATGTGATCGAGGTTATTGGGCGAAAATGTTGCGGTAACAAATTGTTACTGAAATATTAGATCATGCATTCTCTTTTATTCATAACTGTGAACATAACCTATATGAAATTGTTTGGTTTTGGTGAGTCAAAAACCGGAAATAGAGCCATAAAGTCGAGAAAAATGACCGAATTTAAGTATGCGACCGCAGTTCTTGGGCGAAAATGTTGCCGTAACAAATTGTTACTGGAATTTGAGATGATACAATCTCTTCTATGCATCACTCTGAATATATCCTATATGAAATTGTTTGGTTTTGCTGAGTGAAGAACCGGAAATAGAGAGTTAAAGTCGAGAAAATGACCGCAGTTCTTGGGCGAAAATGTTGCAGTAACAAATTGTTACTGCAATTTGAGATGATACAATCTCTTCTATGCATCACTCTGAATATATCCTATATGACAATGTTTGGTTTTGCTGGGGGAAAACCCGGAAATTAAGAGTTAAAGTCGTGAAAATGACCGAATTTTCGTATGTGACCACAGTTATTGTGCGAAAATGTTGCGGTAACAAATTGTTACTGGAATATTAGATGATGCATTCTCTTTTATTCATCACTGTGAATATAACCTATATGAAATTGTTTGGTTTTTCTGGGTGAAAAACCGAAAATAGAACGATAAATTCGACAGAATGACCGATTTTACGTATGTGATCGCAGTTATTGGGCGAAAATGTTGCGGTAACAAATTGTTACTGAAATATTAGATCATGCATTCTCTTTTATTCATAACTGTGAACATAACCTATATGAAATTGTTTGGTTTTGGTGGGTCAAAAACCGGAAATAGAGCCATAAAGTCGAGAAAAATAACCGAATTTACGTATGTGACCGCAGTTCTTGCGCGAAAATGTTGCGGTAACCAATTGTTACTGAAATTTAAGATGATGCATTCTCTTTTATTCATCACTGTGAACATATCCTATATGAAATTGTTGGTTTTGGTGGGTGAAAAACCGGAAATAGAGAGTTAAAGACGAAAAAATGACCGAATTTACGTATGTGACCGCAGTTCTTGGGCGAAAATGTTGCGGAAACAAATTGTTACTGCAATATTAGATGATGCATTCTCTTTTATTCATCACTGTGAACATAACCTATATGAAATTGATTGGTTTTGGTGGGTCAAAAACCGGAAATAGAAAGTTAAATTCGACAGAATGACCGATTTTACGTATGTGATCGCAGTTATTGGGCGAAAATGTTGCGGTAACAAATTGTTACTGAAATATTAGATGATGCATTCTCTTTTATTCATCACTGTGAACATAACCTATATGAAATTGTTTGGTTTTGGTGGGTCAAAAACCGGAAATTGAGAGTTAAAGTCGAGAAAATGACCGAATTTTCGTATGTGACCGCAGTTCTTGGGCGAAAATGTTGCGGTAAAAAATTGTTACTGCAATTTGAGACGATACAATCTCTTCTATGCATCACTGTGAACATATCCTATATGAAATTGTTTGGTTTTGCTGGGTGAAAAACCGGAAATAGAGAGTTAAAGTCTAGAAAATGACCGAATTTACGTATGTGACCGCAGTTCTTGGGCGAAAATGTTGCCGTAACAAATTGTTACTGCAATTTAAGATGATACATTCTCTTTTATTCATTACTGTGAACATAACCTATTTGAAATTATTTGGTTTTGCTGGGTGAAAAACCGGAAATAGAGAGTTAAAGTCGAGAAAAATGACCGAATTTAAGTATGTGACCGCAGTTCTTGGGCGAAAATGTTGCGGTAAAAAATTGTTACTGCAATTTGAGATGATACAATCTCTTCTATGCATCACTCTGAATATATCCTGTATGAAATTGATTGGTTTTGGTGGGTCAAAAACCGGAAATAGAACGTTAAATTCGAGAGAATGACCGAATTTACGTATCTGATCGCAGTTATTGGGCGAAAATGTTGCGGTAACAAATTGTTACTGTAATTTAAGATGATACAATTTCTTCTATGCATCACTCTGAATATATCCTATATGAAATTGTTTGGTTTTGCTGGGTGAAAAACCAGAAATAGAGAGTTAAAGTCGAGAAAATGACCGAATTTACGTATGTGACCGCAGTTCTTGGGCGAAAATGTGGCGGAAACAAATTGTTACTTCAATATTAGATGATGTATTCTCTTTTATTCATCACTGTGAACATAACCTATATGAAATTGGTTGGTGTTGATGGGTCAAAAACCGAAAATAGAACGATAAATTCGAGAGAATGACCGAATTTACGTATGTGATCGAGGTTATTGGGCGAAAATGTTGCGGTAACAAATTGTTACTGAAATATTAGATGATGCATTCTCTTTTATTCATCACTGTGAACATAACCTATATGAAATTGTTTGGTTTTGGTGGGTCAAAAACCGGAAATTGAGAGTTAAAGTCGAGAAAATGACCGAATTTTCGTATGTGACCGCAGTTCTTGGGCGAAAATGTTGCGGTAACAAATTGTTACTGGAATATTAGATGATGCATTCTCTTTTATTCATCACTGTGAACATAACCTGTATGAAATTGATTGGTTTTGGTGGGTCAAAAACCGGAAATAGAACGTTAAATTCGAGAGAATGACCGAATTTACGTATCTGACCGCAGTTCTTGGGCGAAAATGTTGCGGTAAAAAATGGTTACTGCAATTTGAGATGATACAGTTTCTTCTATGCATTACTCTGAATATATCCTACATGAAATTGTTGGGTTTTGCTGGGTGAAAAACCGGAAATAGAGAGTTAAAGTCGAGAAAAATGACCGAATTTACGTATGCGACCGCAGTTCTTGGGCGAAAATGTTGCGGTAACAAATTGTTACTGGAATATTAGATGATGCCTTCTCTTTTATTCATCACTGTGAACATAACCTATATGAAATTGGTTGGTGTTGGTGGGTCAAAAACCGAAAATAGAACGATAAATTCGAGAGAATGACCGAATTTACGTATGTGATCGAGGTTATTGGGCGAAAATATTGCGGTAACAAATTGTTACTGAAATATTAGATGATGCATTCTCTTTTATTCATCACTGTGAACATAACCTATATGAAATTGTTTGGTTTTGGTGGGTCAAAAACCGGAAATAGGGCCATAAAGTCGAGAAAAATGACCGAATTTAAGTATGTGACCGCAGTTCTTGGGCGAAAATTTTGCCGTAACAAATTGTTACTGCAATTTAAGATGATACCATCTCTTCTATGCAGTACTATGAATATATCCAACATGATATTGTTTGGTTTTGCTGGGTGAAAAACGGGAAATAGAGAGTTAAAGTCGAGAAAAATGACCGATTTTAAGTATGTGACCGCAGTTCTTGGGCGAAAATGTTGCAGTAACAAATTGTTACTGCAATTTGAGATGATACAATCTCTTCTATGCATCACTCTGAATATATCCTGTATGAAATTGATTGGTTTTGGTGGGTCAAAAACCGGAAATAGAACGTTAAATTCGAGAGAATGACCGAATTTACGTATCTGATCGCAGTTATTGGGCGAAAATGTTGCGGTAACAAATTGTTACTGAAATATTAGATGATGCATTCTCTTTTATTCATCACTGTGAACATAACCTATATGAAATTGTTTGGTTTTGGTGGGTGAAAAACCGGAAATAGAGAGTTAAAGTCGAGAAAATGACCGAATTTACGTATGTGACCGCAGTTCTTCAGCGAAAACGTTGCGGTAACAAATTGTTACTGGAATATTAGATGATGCCTTCTCTTTTATTCATTACTGTGAACATAACCTATATGAAATTGGTTGGTGTTGGTGGGTCAAAAACCGAAAATAGAACGATAAATTCGAGAGAATGACCGAATTTACGTATGTGATCGAGGTTATTGGGCGAAAATATTGCGGTAACAAATTGTTACTGAAATATTAGATTATGCATTCTCTTTTATTCATCACTGTGAACATAACCTATATGAAATTGGTTGGTGTTGGTGGGTCAAAAACCGAAAATAGAACGATAAATTCGAGAGAATGACCGAATTTACGTATGTGATCGAGGTTATTGGGCGAAAATATTGCGGTAACAAATTGTTACTGAAATATTAGATGATGCATTCTCTTTTATTCATCACTGTGAACATAACCTATATGAAATTGTTTGGTTTTGGTGGGTCAAAAACCGGAAATAGGGCCATAAAGTCGAGAAAAATGACCGAATTTAAGTATGTGACCGCAGTTCTTGGGCGAAAATTTTGCCGTAACAAATTGTTACTGCAATTTAAGATGATACCATCTCTTCTATGCAGTACTATGAATATATCCAACATGATATTGTTTGGTTTTGCTGGGTGAAAAACGGGAAATAGAGAGTTAAAGTCGAGAAAAATGACCGATTTTAAGTATGTGACCGCAGTTCTTGGGCGAAAATGTTGCCGTAACAAATTGTTACTGCAATTTGAGATGATGCATTCTCTTTTATTCATCACTGTGAACATAACCTATATGAGATTGTTTGGTTTTGGTGGGTCAAAAACTGGAAATAGAGCCATAAACTGGAGAAAAATGACCGAATTTAAGTATGTGACCGCAGTTCTTGGGCGAAAATGTTGCAGTAACAAATTGTTACTGCAATTTGAGATGATACAATCTCTTCTATGCATCACTCTGAATATATCCTGTATGAAATTGATTGGTTTTGGTGGGTCAAAAACCGGAAATAGAACGTTAAATTCGAGAGAATGACCGAATTTACGTATCTGACCGCAGTTCTTGGGCGAAAATGTTGCGGTAAAAAATTGTTACTGCAATTTGAGACGATACAATCTCTTCTATGCATCACTCTGAATATATCCTATGAAAAATTGTTTGGTTTTGCTGGGTGAAAAACCGGAAATTGAGAGTTAAAGTCGAGAAAATGACCGAATTTTCGTATGTGACCGCAGTTCTTGGGCGAAAATGTTGCGGTAAAAAATGGTTACTGCAATTTGAGATGATACAGTTTCTTCTATGCATTACTCTGAATATATCCTACATGAAATTGTTGGGTTTTGCTGGGTGAAAAACCGGAAATAGAGAGTTAAAGTCGAGAAAAATGACCGAATTTACGTATGCGACCGCAGTTCTTGGGCGAAAATGTTGCGGTAACAAATTGTTACTGGAATATTAGATGATGCCTTCTCTTTTATTCATCACTCTGAACATAACCTATATGAAATTGTTTGGTTTTGGTGTGTCAAAAACCGGAAATAGGGCCATAAAGTCGAGAAAAATGACCGAATTTAAGTATGTGACCGTAGTTCTTGGGCGAAAATGTTGCGGTAACAAATTGTTACTGAAATATTAGATGATGCATTCTCTTTTATTCATCACTGTGAACATAACCTATATGAAATTGTTGGTTTTGCTGGGTGAAAAACTGGAAATAGAGAGTTAAAGTCGAGAAAATGACCGAATTTACGTATGTGACCGCAGTTCTTCAGCGAAAACGTTGCGGTAACAAATTGTTACTGGAATATTAGATGATGCCTTCTCTTTTATTCATTACTGTGAACATAACCTATATGAAATTGGTTGGTGTTGGTGGGTCAAAAACCGAAAATAGAACGATAAATTCGAGAGAATGACCGAATTTACGTATGTGATCGAGGTTATTGGGCGAAAATATTGCGGTAACAAATTGTTACTGAAATATTAGATGATGCATTCTCTTTTATTCATCACTGTGAACATAACCTATATGAAATTGTTTGGTTTTGGTGGGTCAAAAACCGGAAATAGGGCCATAAAGTCGAGAAAAATGACGGAATTTAAGTATGTGACCGCAGTTCTTGGGCGAAAATTTTGCCGTAACAAATTGTTACTGCAATTTAAGATGATACCATCTCTTCTATGCAGTACTATGAATATATCCAACATGATATTGTTTGGTTTTGCTGGGTGAAAAACGGGAAATAGAGAGTTAAAGTCTAGAAAAATGACCGATTTTAAGTATGTGACCGCAGTTCTTGGGCGAAAATGTTGCCGTAACAAATTGTTACTGCAATTTGAGATGATGCATTCTCTTTTATTCATCACTGTGAACATAACCTATATGAGATTGTTTGGTTTTGGTGGGTCAAAAACCGGAAATAGAGCCATAAAGTGGAGAAAAATGACCGAATTTAAGTATGTGACCGCAGTTCTTGGGCGAAAATTTTGCCGTAACAAATTGTTACTGCAATTTAAGATGATACCATCTCTTCTATGCAGTACTATGAATATATCCAACATGATATTGTTTGGTTTTGCTGGGTGAAAAACGGGAAATAGAGAGTTAAAGTCGAGAAAAATGACCGATTTTAAGTATGTGATCGCAGTTATTGGGCGAAAATGTTGCGGTAACAAATTGTTACTGAAATATTAGATGATGCATTCTCTTTTATTCATCACTGTGAACATAACCTATATGAAATTGTTTGGTTTTGGTGGGTCAAAAACCGGAAATAGAGCCATAAAGTCGAGAAAAATGACCGAATTTAAGTATGTGACCGCAGTTCTTGGGCGAAAATGTTACCGTAACAAATTGTTACTGCAATTTGAGATGATACAATCTCTTCTATACATCACTCTGAATATATCCTATATGAAATTGTTTGGTTTTGCTCGGTGAAAAACCGGAAATAGAGTGTTAAAGTCGAGAAAATGACCGAATTTATATAATTCCTTGAAATTATTATTGGACGAAGTGGAAACTTCTCGTTCATTATAATGGTATGTTATAGAAGAAATCCATGTGGCCAATCTATACGATTCTCTATCACCATTGATTGTAGCTGATATTTTATGAAATGAAATTTGAATATACATTTACATATGGGCAAATCCATCGTTGCTGACTGAAGGTAAGATATTTTTGGAGACGTAAACAAAATTATTTATTTCATAACTGCAATACTGTTTCTCACAAGTTAAAATTATGTTGGATTTGTCCATATAGAATATTCTTCATTATTCATGAACGGTTGTTGATTAATTAGAACGGATTCTTGCTCTAATTATCCCTTATTTAACATACCTAATATTTCGTTGGCCCTTGAATAAAATGATATTTCATAAACAACAGGGGCTAACTTTTTATGTGTTACACCACAGTGAGCAAACAAGGATTCACTAACAAAACATAAGGGGTTACATGAGGATAAATATGTTTGCTACGCAATATTACGTGACACTGCACGCAGTGATTCATGCAATTACGGAATGGGCTTAAAATTTTGGGGATTTCCCATTTTTTATTGCTTTGATTAAATAGTATATAATTAATAATACCTAATTTATCTATCGATGATATCGCGAAACTTTCGCAGTTTTCCGTACTGCAAACGTTAATTCCGGTTCCAGCCATATGTAACATGTTTTCAATGTTGTTCATCTGCTGCTCAGTTTGAACAGTAATGATTGTGAGATTGGTAATCTTAGTACAACCATTATCGCAAGTCTTAATTTCGCTCATGCTTGCATAATCGCTTAGCAGTCTATTGGTGAATCCGATGATATTGCACGTTCCGTCCAAAACATATTGGTCAGGAAATAATATTAATTCTTGTGGTGGAATTATACTGGAAATAATTGCGGCTCTTTGTTTGTATATATTTCTGAAATTCGTTGAAAGGCCGTTCTCCAACAGATCCATCACCAACTTGAAGAAGGGGTTTTTTGTTCTTTGTGAGATTTGCAATAAATTCATAATTTTATTTAAAATAACAACTACTTATCGGACAATTTGCAATGTGAATATTGCTCAATGTTCTTAAAGAATATAGTGGATGATAGCGGTCCATTTGTGGTCCACTGACTCCTAATTGGTACAAGGCTACACAGATGTCAAAAATTAATTAGTTTAGAATTTTACAGTATTTCGTGATTATTTCTCGATACGTCTCACTAGTTGATGGAGTTTGCGGATGTGGTTCTCGGGTATTTGACACAGCATAGAAAAAAATTAGATTTTCGGCTATTCTCCTGTGGTTAACAACCAATCCCCTGGCTTTTCCGTGAAATGCAAAAAATAATAAAGTTTCAAATTGTGACAGTACTTTATAACCATTGCTACGTGTTTAATTGGCTACAATAGTGAACATTTTCACAAAATCAAATTTTGAAATTAAATTTCTCGGAATTGGTGATTTTTTTTCGCTAAGGTGTCCAGGTTTGGCTTTTAGAATAAAATCATCGTAATATTTCAATACCCAAGTGGAAACGTACAACTGGCGCGGTACCGAGCTAGTAAAGTGCCAGACTTGGCGGTACCGGCGCGGTACTGGCAAAAGTCCGAATGATAACTTGCGGCGGTATTGTTTTATTCACGGCTACAAACGGGTTTAGTATCGACACAGTACTGCCTTCGTTTCTCTGTAATTACCGTGTCCCGCAACATAGATTCATTTTGTCTAATTAAGTACCTTGTTAAATTTTAATGTCCTAGTGATCAGCACTGTAGTTCATCATTGTCCAGGTCCACCACTGATCAATTTTCCGTCGTCCAGGTACAACGTCCCGAACTTTTCGGGGTGGTTACCTGCAGTGTATTTTTTCATCGTCTGGGTATACCGCTTCATAGTTTTTGGTGTCTAGGTGTCTCGCACCCTAGTTATCGTCTTCCAGGTGTATCGCTCCATAGGTTTTGGGATCTAGGTGTCCCGCACCGTAGTTTTTTTATAAAAAGATGTGTCTCAAAAATAATTTAGTCGGAAGAGTGCAGCAATATAAACATTGGGGAGAAACATATTTATATTTGGTATTATAACCAAAGAAGTGTAGAAGTTTTTAAAAAAGCTTTGCAAAAATGCTCAAAATTACTGATATTGAGTGGAAAATAACAAATTATACGTATGTATATCTCAAATTAATTAACATATGCTCTTAAATAATGACGTATTAAACTTAATTAATACTATTGCAGAACATTTCAAAATGAATAAATAGTCATAAAGTTGTGTGAGTAAATATTTTCGATAAGAATTTTTGAGTGAAACTATGAAACCACATTTTCAAATTGCCATTTCGTAATAGAATTATGGTTCGATTTGAAACGAATCGGAGTCATTTGGATAAAATTCTCTGATCGTTCACACATAAAATATAATATATATATCAAATATAGTCAATCATTAATAAAATAATAGACAGGAATCGTTGGTTGCTGAAATAAAACGTCATAATTATTTGTCATTCAATTAAAATATATTTCTCTTTTGAATTTTATATACGTACGCATAAATAAATTAACATATACATATAGATTGTAACAGACCAAACGTCCCGTTCTGACATATTTGTATCTCGCGCGCTCTAGGGACCCAATATTGATAGTTTGTGTTTCTCCGCTTGTGGCGCTGCGGCTCTTCGAATTAATCGGCTAAGGCGGTCCGCCGCGCGTCGCCACATAGGTATCGCGATAAGGGATCCATTGTGGGGGAACACAGCGTGTTTTGATATGTATCGTGTTTCCCGTAGCTTCGCGTAGCTTGCCTCCCCTATACGCTGTGAAAATTCGCACTGGTAAGGGGCGTTGCTTTTCGGGTAGAAGAAAATGTATAAATTCCGGCGTTGGATTATGTCCACCCTCTTTTTCCCGAGGTCCATGGAATCGTTAAATTGTTCCGGCGGTACGAAGCATCAAGATTTTCCGTTGCAGGACGGCCACGTGCAAAAATAACACCGGTTGGGGTAAGTGACGATAAAGTGTGCGTTTTTCGTGAGAAAAGGTCGTGGGCTTTTGGCTCAAAATGAGTTTTATCGACCTGTACAGGGTTATTTCTGGGATTTTCCTGGATTCTCCGGGACTCTGGCGGATTGTTGGAGTTATTGCGGATTATCGGACCTTTTGGGGTTTTCCGCCATTGATTCGGAAAAAGGACCTGGACTCCTTTCCTGAGAACGATCCACGTGACCGGCTGATAATCATCTTCGGCGTTCGTCAAGTATCGACTCCAAGTTTAACGATCAGGATCATCCTCGCGACGATAGGAAGCTTTGGAGTGAACCCCGTCTGTGCAAAGGAACTTGCATGACCTTGATCCACTAAATCACCTTGGGATTCAGAAAGGACTTCCTGAACATGTGCCCCAGATAAGCGTCATCGTGTTGCGATAGGTCCTGGTGCATCACCTGTTCTTGCTTCATCATCGAGTTCCTGGTGGCGTCGTGTTGTGAATTTAGGAGTAAGTGTGCCATTGAATTTAATTTAAATAAGCTTTGAATCCATCGGTTCACCATGTCGAAGTGGCCGTTTCGTCACAATCATTCTGGATTCAAACAGTCGAGTCAGTGCGTGGTCGTAATCAGTGATCGGTCTATTAACTTTCAATATTATTGAATAATTATCGAAGTTGGATGCTATACTTTTAAAGCACATTCTTCTAAAGTGGTCGGACATACGGTATCGGGTTAAGGGATATTAAGTTAGCAGTCATTATCATAAGCGATTGTTGATCGGTCCATAATTGACCTTAATTTATTGATTTTGATTCGGTTGCGATTCAGTTTGAATTAGTTCTGCGTAAACAATTATTTTAATTAGTTGGGTACTTTTGCGTTTTTGAATAATTGCAGTTGCGTTTAGGTTTACCTAGTCTGTTGAGTGATGGTATGAATTTTGACATGTGGCTATACGCGATTTATAGTGTGATAATGCGAATATAATTTCCTTTTGTGGGGACCGATATAGTGAATTGACATAAGAAGTGAAACAGACGAGTGAATTTATTTTGTACAGTGCAGCGAGCACACCTGCGTGAAGACATTTGTATATTGACACACGATGATCATCTCGAGAACCTGGTTAATTGACATCCCTCCATATCTATGGGGATGAATAATAATAAAAAGAAAAACGAGTTGTCTGTAATTGATAATACTTTGGGTATCTGATTTTATTTATCTAACCTCAAAAGGGGATATCTTTAAAATTTCGAACACGAAAAAAGTAAGTACATTTTTACAAGATAGACACTTTGTTATACGGCATAATACATTACAACGCACATATTAATATTTATTCGTTAACTGACGGAAGAGAAAGAGGCTTACTTTATCTTTTTTCTTCGGCGTCATTCCTCTTCTTGGGTCCGGGTTGTCCTCCATCCGTCTGGTGATTGGGTCTTCGGCTGCTGTCACTTGGTGAACCAAATTTGGTGTCGCACTCCCTCGCGACCATGAGGGAGAGGACCAGCAGCCTCCTTCTGGTACCCGGACGAACGGAGTACCATCGTCAATTCTGGGTGTCCTTCTGGTTATAAACTTATCCTCGCCGCCTCCATCATAATTAAATGTGATGCTGGCTGTGATTCTCGGTGGGCCCACTTTCTGTTCCGGAGCAGCCAGGTCCTCCGGATGTTGAGGCAGCGAGTCGTCACCAGGAGTCAAGAAGAAGTTCCTTGTAGAAGAGTGTCCAGGAAGAAGAGAGGGTTTGAGGGATACTTACCAGGTCTTATAATACCTCGGTAAGTATCCCTATGTCCAGTCAAGTCGCCGAGTTCCTTTTTTACTAAGAATCGGGACGGGAACTGTCAAACATTTGAATCTAATTTGCTTAATTTGACGTTGACAGCCCGCCCCTCATTTGAATTTGGAGCGCCTGCGCCCCATTGCGGCGACACATGCGCTCCGAGCTCGGAACTCGGCCCGTTTGTTGCCCACTTTCTATGCTGCGCTGCCAGGGCGCCGTTGCACCTCTTCTGCGCATGTAGAGGCGCAGCAGCGCCAGCGCCATGTCATTGCGCGCGCATGTCCCTTGATGCGCGCTCGGATCCCACGTGGGCTTGGGATCCAAAATGGCCGACCGGCCGGAAAAAGCGCGCATCTCGTCCTTGGTATATTCGGTGTTCCCTTTACCATGTCGATCGAAATTGTAACGGCCCTCTTTCTCTCCGTCGCTCTTTCTCTTCCGCGCGCGGTCGAGTTAAACGGCTCGTTACAGATTCTCCGACTATTAACTGTTCGCAAATTTTCATCTCCTTCCTCAAACCATGGTTACACGGTGACAGGAAAACAAAATCAGAAGAAGTATCGTTTAGAAAGAAAGGTAAGTTTTTAAATGTTAAAGGTAAAATTCTTTTTGCATTAAAATTCTATCAGGTACATGGAGAATCCTAGATACATAACCTATTAATTATGAGTTTACTGAATATATATCAGCAAGTTAAATAATCATTTTTTACAATTTTATTTTCTATAGGATAAGATGAAATTTGTCTACTGAATCGCAGTATAATTACAAACGATGAGTGCATATTATCGTGTAAAAAAATATCGTTTATTGAAAAGATCTCAACATTTTTTAGAAGAATTATCAGAGGGTGACGTAAATGTGAAATTTAAACGTATTCGTATTGAACCTGCTCTAAATGATAACTCAAATGTTGACCCTGCACGATATGATAACCCAACTGAACCTATAGTAAAAAAAAACTATCTTTACGCGAAAAATTACAAATTTTAACTGTCAGGCATATGTCTCGAGCGACGAAACATTTAGTAAGCGATTTGTTAACAATTTTAAGAGAAGAAGGGCATGAAGATCTCCCGAAAAAGTTGTGCCACGTTGCTTGGAAGTAATAGTTATGATCATTGAAAGATAAAGTCTATGGCAGATAATAAGAACGGAGTAGGTCATTATATTTATTTCGGCATCCTACAAAATTTGCAACGCATAATTTCTCTTACAGTTTATACAGAAAATATAATTCAATTGCTGATTAATGTCGAAGGCGTTCCTTGTTATAATAAATCAGGACTTCAACTATGGCCAATTTTAGGACAAATTTTTCATCCCTTATATAAGTCTGCTCCGTTTGTAATTGCGTTGTTTTGCGGAAAATCAAAACCGAAATCGGTCACAGAATATTTGAATGATTTTATAAAAGAGATGAAATTTCTCCTTACCAGTGGTGTTAACCTAAAAGGAAAACTCTTTTTACTTACACTTATAGCATTCGTTTGCGACACACCTGCACGTGCTTTTTTAAAATCATGTAAAGGTCACGGAGGTTTCTACGCATGTGAACGTTGCGAAGTAATTGGATGTAGCATTAAAAATCGCCAGGGAATAACTAAAAGAGTCTACGCCAATATTAATGCTAAGGCAAGAACAAAGGAGTCATTCATAATGCAAACACAAAAAGCACATCACATCAGTGAATGTCCACTTTCAGCGCTGCCTGATTTTGACCCGGTAAATGACTTTACTCTTGATTCTATGCAGCTCTTATATCTGGGAGTCATAAAATGGTTGTTAGATCAATGGTATTCTGGTCATAATCGCTTGAGTAAAATTAGTGTCAATCAAAGAGAATATTTACGTTCAATGTTAAAAAATATAGTTAAAAAAGTGCCTGACGAATTTCAAAGAAAAACGTTCGATCTGTCTGAGGTATGTCATTGGAAAGCAACACAATTTCGTGTGTTTCTGCACTATTTTAGTATATGTTTAAGTAAAGTTCTCTCACAACATATGTACGAACATTTTCTTCTATTTTTTGTTGCCTGTCGCATATTGTGCAATCCTAGTCTGGCTGTAAAACAAGCATCGCATGCAAAGCAATTACTACGTAAATTCGTAGAATTAGTACCAACTTTTTATGGCGAAGACTCTCAAAATATCAACATTCATAACCTTATTCACATTGCGGATGATGTAAAGCATATTGGTGCTTCTTTACCGATGTTCTCTGTGTTTGCTTTTGAAAATTGTCTTGGTACAATTAAATCTGTAATACGTGGGAGGAAAAGCCCACTTCATCAGCTTGTTAGGCGTATGGCAGAATTACATTCATGTCCGGAAGTACCTGAATCTTCAGAATCTATGCATGTAAATAATCCTCTAGCAAATAATGTTATTAGAAAAAAAGAAAATTTAAAAATTATAAAGAGTAAAAATTCACAAATTAAACAAGTAATATTGAGAGACTTGATGATCGATTCTTCTGAAGCAAATAATATAATGCAATTGCAAAATGGTTGTATAGTCCGAATAAGCAATATTTACTGCAACCAAGATGAAGCTATTGTTTTTGAAGCGTTTGTATTCAACAATGTAATGAACTACTTTTCGTATCCATGTGACTCTCGGAATGTAGGAGTATATGAAGTATGCACAGAATCGAAGCATTCCAGAGTATTCTTTATCAATGACATTAAATGTAAATGCATCTTACTTGCTATTGGTACAAAAAGAATTGCAGTTTCCTTATTGCATGAGGGTTTATGAGTTTGGATCTAATTGTTTGTTACAAAAGTATAATTAATGTGCGTAATAACGGAATAATTCAATATTTTATAATATTCTTTTACAGAATGAATTATTATTTATAATACATTTTTTATTTTCAGTGGCTTGATTGAAGATGAATGCTTTGAATTTCAATCCAAAAACTACACACATTGTTTGTTCATTCAGTAATACTGGCAAAAAAAAATATGTTGAACTCGTCCCAGTGTCATGGATAGAACGTCAAGATTATTCTTATTTTTCATGGTATCCGCCAAAAAAATGGTACAGTTATGTAAATAAATGGGTATCCGAAAGCATCAAACCCGATAAACAATTTTGGAAAAAACACGAAATAAATGTCCTAAAAGAAGCTCGTACGTACATAATTTGCATTCAACATTTTAGTAGATATTATGTCTGTGGTCGCAAGAAAAAACCAGGTAATCCCACTTTTTAAAAACTCGAGCAGAACGCATTTATAGTTTCACATGTACATTTAAGGATGTATTACTGTGATTTTTATTTCTTTAATAATTCTGAAATATGACAATGTATCCTAATTTTGATCTGACAGATTAATTGTAGATAACACATTTTCGTTTGTTTCGGTTTCAAATTTTCGGTGGTTTCTTAATTGTTTCAAAAACTGCATACCTGTTTTTTCCTTGCGACCACAGATTGTATTAATTTTGGTTATAATTTTTCTTTATTACAGATAGTTTCAACCAAGGAATACGGAGACTGGGAAAATCTTACAATTTGGAAGAAATAGCTAGTAGTACTCAACCTGAAAGCGATATTGAAAATCATTCAAAAGTTAGTAATAATGACCCTTCGAATAAAAATGAAGTTCCTGTACGCTTGAATGCCAAGGAAATGAATAAATCCTTATGTGATCTTCCAATGTATAAAATAGAATCTCCACTACCACAGAAAAGTATGGGTCCAACTTAATTAAAAATGTTATCAAATTAAATTATAATATAAAAAATAAATATTAAACATTTTCTATAAAGATTATATATGTATATATATATATATATATATATCTTTTGAATTGATGCTAACACATAGGGCGTGAAATTTATTTATTTATTGAATTATTTATTCAATTATTAATTTATTTACAGTCTTTTTTTCTTTCAGTCATTCATTCGTTTAGTCTTTCATTCGTTCAATCGTTGATGCATACAGAAAATATTTTAAAATAATTACCAAGTCTACATTTTACGCATACTGAATCGTTTATGAGATTTTCTTATTCTACTATAATTTGTCAAGTTGTTCGTCAAATATGGATAGAGAAGATTTTCGCTCGCCTTCTCCCGTACGAAAAAAAATGAAGACTACCATGATATTGTCAAATGCTGGTTCTGCGAATGTTTCTCCTCAACAATACGTTGCAAAACCCCGTATTATCTCCAATGTGTTGTTGTCACCACCAACAGAAATAATTGGGAACACGTCAACTCCAAAATCAAAAGGTCCACCTGACCCTAGTAATCTATTAATATACTGGTTTGAAAATTATTATGCATTTATTATTATTTTTTTTTATAATTGTTTATTTTAACAAAACAACGGGCCAATAATCCTTATTATAGAAAATATTACCGAATAATTGCTAAGTCAGTGGCTATTTGCCGCCTACTGAACCAAGAAAGAGATTTTCTTACCATCCTATAATTTAACAGATTGTTTCTCAAATATAGATAGAGAAGATTCTCTCTCGCTTTCTCCCTCACAAATGAAACCGGCGTGTTTGACGCTTTCTTCAAATAGTCCAGGAGCAGGGACCGTTTCGTAGCCTTTTATAGGTCCCCTCATGCAATAAGGTGTTTCTGACATATTTTGGGCCGCTGAATCCGAATTTCTAGGGTGGATTGCTCTCCGAGTGGGCCGCAATTGTTTATAACAATTTTTTAAAACAATTAAGCAATTTTAAATTTTCTAGTCCAAAAAAAATTTTTTCTTATTTTTTGGGCCATTTTAAACAAAAAAGGTCTGTAGTAACTTTTGCGTACGATGGGGCATTCTCGAGATAAAAATTCCCAGAATAAAAAAAAATGCGATTTTTGCAGTATTCAGCACACTGCTACATCGACACATGTAATTTTTTTTTATCTACCTAGGCTTAAACTCTTCTTCTGACCTTGTATTTCAAGCAGAAACTTAGTTTTAATTATTCATTTTAAAACTTCGCCATTTATTGAAGTTTTACTTACGCTGTTTTTTGTCTGTAAATATACGCACATCTAGTATTGGCACGCACGACATGTTCCAAGTCGCCGGATCCACCTCGTTATTTTTTACGTATTTTGGTTCACTGAATCCAAATTTTTAGGGTGGAAAGCTCTCCGGATGGTCCGTCATTGTTTATAACAATTTGTTTAAACAATTAAATACAATTTTTTTACTGTTCGCTTCCTAAAAAATTTGTTTATATTCTTCGGGCAATTCTGACCAAAAAAGGTTCTATGTAACTTTTGCGCACGATGGCGCATTTCCCAGATAAAAATTCCCGAAATAAAAAAAAATTCGATTTTTGCAGTGTTCAGCACACTACCACATCGACACATGTAATTTTTTTTTTATCCACCTATATCTCGAGAATGCGCCATCGTACGCAAAAGTTACTACAGACCTTTTTTGTTTAAAATGGCCCAAAATATAAAAAAAAATTTTTTTTGGAACAAAAAATTTAAAATTGCTTAATTGTTTAAAAAAATTGTTATAAACAATTTCGGCCCACTCGGAGAGCAATAGGCCCTCGAAATTCGGATTCAGCGGCCCAAATTACGTCGGAAACACCTTATTGCACAAGGGGACCTATAAAAGGCTACGAAACGGTCCCTGCTCCTACACTAAAATGCTCGTTCTGTGAATGTTTCTCCTGGACAATATGTTACAGGACCTCGTATTATTTCCAATGTATTACTGTCAACTGCAAAAGAAATAATTGGGACATCAACTCCAAAATCAAAAGGTAATTAACTAATCCAATACATCTATTAATGTACTAAACTAAAAATATTAATTTGTATGATGTAGTTATCTACATGTATACATTATTTTAAATAGTTATCGATGTAATCTTTTTATTTAAGATTAATAATTATTTTCAGATCATATTTCTGACAAGTATAGTGATGATTCAGAGTCGTTGACTTCGTCGCCGTTAAAAATGTCACGAATTATAGAAGGAAAATTTAAAACAAAGGAAATAACTGGAGATCTTAATAATAAACGTAATAAAGAAGAAAATGAATTTAATACATCAAATGGTAAATTGAATCGTAAAAAATTGCAATAGGCATAATAAATTTGATATGGAATACAAACTTGCTTCAAAGCAAACACGTATATTTTTAAAATAGTGAATAGCGTGGGGAAATGTTTGTTTAGTTGTGCTGAATTAGAAAATATTATTTGTATTTAATAATGGTTATACTATTACTGTATTAACGATCAATTATTTTCAGGGGATTATGAATGCAGTGATGGTTTAGAAGAAGAGTCTGAAAAAAAGAAAAAAAAATATAAAAGAAATAACAAGGAGAATAACAATATGAGCAGTAGTAAATAACGAACAATACTATATCAGTTCCATGTTTCATTACTAATTTCAATGATCAATCTAAACAGTAATTAAGAAGAAATTGTTATAGTTATTTTTTTACAGTTGATTTGTACACTCGGCTATCTAAAATGGAAGAAACATTGACGAAAAAATTGAAAGTTCCAAAAGAAGCATTTTGTATGACATAGAAAAAAAGTACCGGAGCCTTCAGTCAGAAATGCCAGAACTAACAAAGAAATAGAAAACACTCAAGGAAAATTATGTACTCTACCAAGAATGCCCTTTGATAATATTGAAACTTTCACTTCGTTTGATACAACATTAAATCAGCAATCTGAAATGGTTGAAGCTTTTGTAAGTTGTACATTACAGGACCCATCTAAAATTATGCAGGCATTATATTTTTATTAATTATATTATATGCATTATTTTCAGAATTCATTCATTCTTTTACATGGACAACAGTGTTTCGATGCACAAGCAGTATTTAAAACGATTTTACCGCTTATAATAAGTAAAACAGTTCAGTCCGCTTTCTCTGGGTTTGGTCGTTGCAAAAATAATGTAGCAAAAAGTAATTTTTCGGCCACAGAGACATTTAAATTACTAAGAGGTAATTAAACTGGATCAACGTTATTTTTGCAATTCGCCTAAGCTATAATTTTATCTTACTCAGCCAATGTATAGTGCATAAATCTGTCCTCATCTACGTGGTCTTAATTACATTACGTCTTACTTTCAGTAAATTTTCTTACTGAATTTATGTATTTCTTTTGCTGAAATATCAGCAATAACAAATTGTCAAATACACTTTTATTTTACACTGCCCGAACACTATTTTTTGATACAGATATGCGAAAATTTTATTCCAAAAGTATAAAAAATGTGCATAACCAAAATATTTAAAAAATGTTAATTTCCACAGAGTTCATACTGAATAAATGCACTGGTACCACCATCGGTGACATTAATCACAGAATGAGCAGGTGGTTTTCGCAATCCAACGATAGAGAAGGCGGAAGGAAGAGAAGGAATTAGGCGAATGTGTTTAAAAACATATAATTATATGTTGTTGTTTATATTAAAGTTCAATTAAAAAAATCTGTATCAAAATTGTTCCATTGATACTTTCGACTTATTGTTGTTTCATTATTCGTTTAGTAAAATGCAGGGACTAGTAACGTTACTACGCTAAGGCATTGTCAACCTAGAATAACAAAACAAAAAGTTTCGTTTTATTTTCGGTATCTTATGTATTTTTGCTATAGTTTTAATTTCGTTACTTTCGTTACGAGTCCCAGGTAAAATGACTATTCATTTGATTTGATTATACACAGAAAAAAAAGTGTTTAAATTGTTACATCTTAAATTCAGCATCTCATAAGGCTTAATTTCAGCCTGAAAGTGAGCTAAGTTTCTTAAATTAAGTCAATGATTTGGCTTAAAATCTTATTTTTAGTATTGGAATCTAACTGTTAGTCAATATTCAGATTTAGAATACGAAGTTCCTAGCTTAGATGCAGCAAGGTCGAAAAATCTTACTTTAAGTTAAAATATTAACTGAAATTGAGTTCTGTTGTCTAAAAATAAGATTTTAAATTTTGGCTTTAAGCCAAAATGTTGTCTTAATCTGAGAAAATTAGTTCATTTTCAGGCTGAAATTAAGCTTCACACGATGCTGAATTTAGAATGTAACAAGTTTAAGACTTATTTTTTTCTGTGCATTATGAGAATATTAAGTACAGTCGAGCTCGCGAATAACTCGTCTAAAAAGTGTAAAATGCACATAAATTATACATTTAATGGTAAGGTAGAGAATTCGTAATATGTCATATAACCTGTACCATTAACCTATTACACAATTCATAATTTACATTTAAATTTTTAATTATTAAATAGGAACATAATTGATCCAAAAGAACTTATTCGGTACCTAGTAAAATAATACTTTTTTCATAAAGATAATCGCAAAATTTTGTTTGCTTCTTAGCCGCGTCTTATGCGCAGTATAACCAAAACACAATACAACCAAAAAATTGCTTAAATTTGAATTATTTCTAATCAATATCGTTGCATCATAATCAATTATGTAATATAATGATGAGATAACTTAAATGTACGTTGAGGGGCTCGAAAACCGCAAAATAGCGAAAGCAGTACTGTGCCAGTGTTAAACCGTCGGTAAAATAGTACCGCACGAAGTTATCATTCGGACTTATGCCAGCACTGCCACGTTAAACAAACGAATCGGTATTGCACCATTTGTTTCATACTGGCGGTATGCCGACATTTCCACTTGGGTATTAGTAATTTTATACACAATTACGATACAACAAAATGGATGTTAGTATTGTTTTACCACAGGCGGGTCGGTTTCGGGCTGCTCTGACAATGTCCATACGATGGCTTATCGTTCCTGATAAACGCGAAGGTGATATATAATTTTAACTGCGAGCATTGAAAAGTAATCCTAAAACGAGTTTTGGAGATTTATCGAAATAAACTTGTCTTTGTCGTGTAGTCTAAAATTACTCGCGATTAATAAACATTATCATCGTGTTTATTGATATGGAGAATTAAGTATTGAAGAATACAATTTTTCAAATTTGACATTTATTATTATCAAGTAGAATCAACAAATTAAAATAAAGTATGGTTGGGGACGACAAATTTTTAGATTCAAAATATTTGCAATCGGAAAACAACAAATTAAAAAATCCCAGCTATTTTACATGTCACAATGAAAAGTACGTTTCAAAGGAATAAAGACATTACATTTTAATTGATTAATATAGCAGTATCAATATACAAGTTTTAATACTTGCCTCTTCTTTTATACTGTCGAATTTTGCAACGGCAAAGAGAAAAAGTTGCAATAAACTGTCGAAAGGGCAGGTATTTTTGACCATCACTGTTTTACCGAAATCCTCTACTCGTATTGAGTATGAATTTCCATTTTCTAGAATGGGTATAGTCATGTTTGTCTTAAAATTCAAAAGTCTATCTTTGATGGCGTCTTTATTGCCTTCTAAGCATATGGCAGTTTTCTTCTTTTTTGTTATGAGGCCACCCCAATTTTCTTTTTCATTATTAGCCTGGTTTCGTTGCACTTTTCGCATAAAAACGTGCGTTCTGTTTCCATAATGGAAGCCTCAAATTTCTTACCATTCATAACTTTTTCGCACAAATAGCATGCAAACCATCCAACTGAAACGATACATTTCATTTAAATTCATTAACACATATAAAACTGTAGCTACGTAATTAACACTATCCCATGTAGTTCGTGTACGGAAAAAATAATGTAGATGAAGCAACTAAAAAATTGGTTGCTGCAACCTTTCGTTTAGTGTCGTCAGCTTCATGTATGAAATTCATTGGATGTAATGGTTAATTTTGCTAGCCAAATGAATAGTTTTACAAAACATTGTTTACCACAATAAATTTCTTGTCTGAAGCTGGAAACATTAATTCCTTTTATGCGTGTAAACATACTGAAAGATGATGTAGTTACTTTTACTTCAAAGTTAAATAAAATTTACAGAAAATAAGTAACAAACAATAAATAAAGTTTACATAGCAACTTCGATTATATTCACTGAATAACATGTACGAAATTCATTAAGTCAATTTAAAACTGTAAATTATGTGAATTCATTCAGCAATCCTGAATTGTATCTCTGACGTCTTGAATGTACATTTTTTCAGTATTTTTCAATACTTGTATTTTCTGCGAGAAAAGGTTCTAAACAATTACCAAGTAGGCACGTCTGACGTACAATTAGTTGAGATTTAATAAAATTGTTATAGAATTTTTGTTTGAAATAAGGAAATTTTCTTCTCTTCATTTTACAATTAAAAGAGCATATTTTTCGTTTCGAACATAATGGTGATATTATCAAAAATAATTTTTAAAAAATGTCGAAATTTTAAAAAGTTAAAAAAACGTTAAAAACGTTTTGTAAAAATCTCACGTATTCTTTAAATAATTGTAACAACTTTTTGCTTTTGAATCAAATTTAAGAGAAATTCAGATCACAATTTATGCATTAATGTTAAACATTGTATTTCTCTGTGTCCCGTTCTTTCACAATTACTCTTTCAATGAGTAATTTACCTTTCACTGATTGTTCAGGATTCTTTATTTTCAATGGCGATGTTATCAACCGTTTAACAGAGAAAGGTTTTCTTTCTTCGTTACTTCCTTCGAAAGTAAAGTTTTCTTTCTCATCGTTACCTGAAATTATATATCAGGTATTGCATGTGTTATAGTGTAGGAAAAAGTTAAGATGAAAGCAGCAACTCTAATCATTACAAAATATAACTGGGCCGAAATTATTGTAACATATTTGGTAAATGGAGTAAGAAAATGGCCGTCCCAAAATGGAAAATAGTCGTACAAAAACATATATTTTTGGTTTTTATATACGTTTGGTTTAATAGATATCAATTTGTCACCTGGGACAAAGTTGTAGGTATTAAAAATACTTACAACTTTTTTCGACTACCGAAGACTCCCCTGGACTCAATTTGTATAGAGTAAACGGAATTTATAATGATTACATAATTGGGTGATAATGGTTATTAATGGGTAATTAATGTCAAAACAAGCAATAAAAATGTCAATAAATAATGTTAATAGGGTAATTAATGTCAAATAAATATTAATTTATGGCCGTAAATAACGCCATGGCCGCCATGTGAGGTAGGCCAGTCGTCTGACGTAAACAAAAACGTACGGACAACCTTTGGCACGACGGTGAGGTAGGTCATGGTACAGCGATCTGATACACGAGTGCTTCGTGGTTAATTGTTATATAAACAATTAATAAAACGATAATAAATATCGATAATTGGGTAATTAAAGTCAGATGAGTGTTGATAATGATGATTGATCGATAGTTTGCGTATAAACAAATAATAAAGACGGTAATGAATAACGATAATGACCTTGCGATAAACATATAGGTACGTGGGTCCTTTGGCGAAGAGTTGAGGCCACACCCCACTTCCTCCTTATTGTGTAATAATATTTGAATTGTCAGGTAATTCGGAGAAATTATCGTTCGATCGTAGAATCCAGTGACCAATATAATTTTTCTCGATGCAAACAACAGCAATTTCTTTTGGAATGAAATTGTGCTTTTTGTTTAAAAAACCTTGAACGTCGACGATAAACTCCATACTTGTACCGTTATACTCAACTGGGATCGTGTAACTAATGTCAGATTTCCTTCGGTTTCAGTCTTTTAAACGATACAGTATCCCCTCTCTTTACGAATTTAGGCATTGTAATCAGTAATAATCTGACGTGAAGAGTCGATTTCTAAAACATTATCGTATTCTGCGTAGACTATACAATTTACGGTATTTTCAAGAGCGGCATCAAAGCGTACCTCTATACGTAAGCAACCGCTTTTTACGAGGTTTCAATGAGCAGTGCAACTTGCAGAAAGATCAGACGTTAGATCGAAAACAAACAGACAATAGCCATTTGCAAATTCATCCCTGGAGATTTCGTTCCCCTCGTTCATAAAATGAATACCTGTACCTGAAAACAGTGTGTGATACGCTTCCACGAATAGTTTCGAATTTGTTTTGAAATTTAGCTGTAGAGGTTTGCTAGGTATTTGTGTACCGTCAACGTAGAGCGATAAAAAGTTTATACCGTAATTTTTAAAATTGAATTGATTAAGTCGACGATCGCCGTTAAAAGCTTTATTGTCGACAAAAACGATAACCGCCCTTTTCGGTAACTGTCCTAAAATAACGTTATCAAGTGTATCACCCAGTATTTCACTATGCAACGCAAACGATTTTACTTCGACTCTCGTGAGAGGATACTTCGCTGTAGTATTTGACAAGGTTTTTGCATGTACGAGAAGTATACCTGGGTTTATCTTGGCTCGACGTACTAGTAGCGTAATCGTTAATATTGACTGAAAATTTTCCATCTACCGATTCGTCCATGAGAGTAAACGAATCTTTAAAGCGGACGAGTCGCAAGCGTATTTCGACTCCGTTTAACATGAATTTATCCTGATTAAAAATATCGCAGTGCAAATGTCCAATGAGATCCACTGTTTGAGAATTTTCAGTATATTTTTTACGGTTAGTCAGTCCAACATTATGCGTACTTGACGGTAACGAATCCATATGATCCCCAGTGTCTTTATACCAAAGCGTCGAAGTCAAGTGCGAAGACTTTGCCGCTGGACCGTAATTCAATAATGTCTCAATGTACGATCTGTAGGCGTAGGTATTATTAGGTGGTGATACTAGTTTTTGGTTAAAAAAAACATCTACCTGATTAAACATTGAATGCAAAAAGTTATTCACAGGCGCGACTTTGGCGTTGTCTTCTGTATCGTTGGGGTGAATACGAGCTTTGAGACTAATCATAGTATGTGCAAGGTCAATGTACTCTTCGCCATGACCGGGTACAACAAATTCTATCGGCGAGTCATCTGTTAACGAAGAAACGGGTTTATAATGCACCCAGTGCAAGCTCTCGATCGTCGTTTGTGTTAGAGGTAAGGTGAAGAGGTCGAGCTCGGATTTCATGCACTCGCACGAGTATGAATGGAGAAATCGACGACGTCGCTGTGTGACATGCACTAACGTATTACCAGATGAATACTGAAAAGGATCTATTTTTGATAAACTTTTATACCTCGAACCAGACATCATTTTTGAAAGTGTCTCTCTTGCTTTGCTTGTGAGGTTTTTGCCAGATTCTTTGGCGCGATTTCTTAACGATTCCTTGAATGAAACCGTCTTCTCGCCGACATCATCGAGAACATTTATTCCAGCACGTAAGGCCTCTTTACCAACTGCAGTCGCTCCTTTACCTAATAAGGGTAATATACGTCTAAACAATCCTCCGAGAAAACTTCCGATTCCGTGACCGCGCTGATACAGAGAACCGAGATAAACGTTTCGAATTTGTCGACCTTTACCCAACAAGTTTCCACCAAAACCACTACCAGCCTGTTCGTCGTAGTATGTGATGTAATTATTATTATTCAACATTGTACACCATTCAATATTGTCTTTTAAAGTGAAGAGTGACGGTCAACGTTCCGTATTCGAATGGTATTGGTACCCCTGCGTGGTCTCTTATATCTATTGTAATTTCGCGAAATCTTTTCGACAAAAGTGGAATGTAATTGGGTGGTGAAAAACGCCTTACCACAGTTTCACCGTAATTATAATTTTTTCCGCCTACATTAGTAATGTGATTTTTTACAATCTTTTTGCGCACAAAACGAAGAAACGATGCCCCCGCGTGTATTTGCATAATTGAATTGTAAGTGTACTCCGTCTGAAAATTGGTCGTAAAATACTTTTAGACGATCGTTGATTCCGTCTACAAAATCAGATACACTATTGTAATAACCATCGGAAATATTAACACTGGTTGTATCGATAACTTGCAGTCCATCGGCCCCAATCTCCAAGCTTCTAAATGTGAATGAATTATTATTACGTCTTATATGTACAACACTGTAAGGTACGTGAATTTCCGATAATCCCACTAACCAGTTCCCTGTTAATTCAATTTCCTTGGGAAGAACTGTCGTGAATCTTGTAATTGTATTATCGGGAAAATATTTCATACTACTGTTGCTGGGTAAAACTAGAAAATACTCATCCATTTGTGAGTGAAGCATTTTTAAAGGTTATTTAAACTACTAGCAGAGATCCACGAGTTGAATTTTTCGGGATAACCAACCTAGCTAACAAAGTATTCTTTCTTCGCACCTTGACCTTTAGAGCGGATTACGCGGTCAATTTTAAATTCTTGTTCTGTTCGGATTTTCGACACTACCCCTAGTTCTTGCGGATAAAAATAGCCCTCAATCTCTTCGCCGTTCAAGTCTTCGAGCTCGTAAACCAAAAGATTTTGACGTTTTAAAACGGCCTTTATACGAAAAATCTCCTCACTCCAGCCACGTTCGTAGCCTTTCTTGAATGCGTTTTTAGCACTACTGATTCGAACGTGATCACCTATTTCATATTTATACGACTTGTGTCTGCTTTTCGAGCGATATCTGAATTCGATATTTTGATGTGCAATGTGGGCGTTGAATAAGGTTACCGAAGCCGGTATCATTTTTATACTTGTGTGGAAAGAGTTATTGTACGCGTCGGTAATTTTTTGCAAAATATCAACGTAACGCCTGGTATTTTTATGTGTGAAATAGCGCCATATTCGCTCCTTCAGGGTACGATTGAACCGTTCAACGATCGCTGCTTTTACATCGGGGTTGCTACGAGTAACGCGAAATTGAATGTCTATTTCACGCAAATAATTTTGCACCGCTTTACCGATAAATTCTTTTCCGCGGTCTGTCTGAAGAACGACCGGTGTACGACCATCGTTTCTACCGAAAATTCTTTTAAACCCGGCGAGAACTTCAAGGGCGCTTTTATCTCGAAGTGGTTCGACCCAGTACATATTTACTCAATACATCTATGACGACAAGCACGTAGCTTTTATTGTCGTTGTAAGTCTTCAGAGATCGTAAATCTACGAGATCGGCTTCCCAAAGGTCGTCAATATTTGTAACAGAATATCTTAAACGTTGAAAACGTCTTTTGATAGGCCTGTGTAGAGTGTAGGCATCTTGCTGATTTAGCCACTTGTGAATGTTTTTCTCGGAAAAGCGATGCTTTTTGAAACGAATTATATTTCCGGCACCCGAGTAGCCGACGGGATGTGAAGGATCGTAGTAGATGCGCTCGAGATCGTTTTCCGTTACATTTCGAGATCCAGCCATTCCATCTGTCCTGGTTTATCGTGTTCACTCTTTCTCTCTTACTTTCACTGTCCTTCTCCTCTTCTTCGCCGCTGACGACACTTTTCTACAAGTTTTTTCGTAATCTCGCAGCGTTTATAATATCTCGGGCTTTTTTACCAAATCGCGGGGTCGCCGCAAGGTTCCACAAAGATTTGTTACCGACGGAACGTTGTGGGATACGTTCTGCACGAAGAGCACGGATAAACTCTTCGCGACCAACTGGTCGTGCAGATTTTCGCGAACGTGTTGCATCGTTGACGAGATCGACAATGTCAGACCCGATAAGTTCATAACCGTCGGCACTTACAATACCTTCACTGTCCCAGGAAATACGTTTCGAGCGATGTAGATGATTTAGTAATTTCAAAGCTTTTGGTCTATAAGAGATAGGAATACTTTTCAGAATTCCAGAGATAGCAATCGGATTTGTCTTTGGAATCATATCCTTTACCTTAGAGGTTGCTTCATCATGTTGACTCTTAGAAATTACCTATCCACTGTTTAGCGAATTCTGTTTTTGCTGATGTTCCTGATCCCCCTCATTCTCGATAAGACCAATATCTTCAATACCGTTGATATCTTTTGCATTCTGTACGTTTGTTCGTTTTTCACCATATAATTATTTGGTGAAAAAATGGAGATATCTTTGGAGTGTTCGAATGTACCGAGCGAGTTTACCACGTTCATGAAAAATCTTTGCTGCCTCACCGTCTTTAATCTTAAACGTGGAAATATCATCGCAATGAAACGCCTCACTATTTCCACCCTGGAGAATATACGATAATTCCTCGTCCAATCTCGAAAGTGCCGTTGGGTGTTTGTGTCGTTCTCTTATCGTCATTCGCACCGCGTACCTCACTTTCGGGAACTAGTATCATTTTCTTTGCATACTCCATAAGGTAATGTTTTTTAATCACTGCTGGTGCCGAGTAATTTCAAGAAAATAGCACTGATAACTGGTGCTAAAAGAATCGGTATCCAATTTCCACCTTTTTGTAATAGAAGCCGTCGTTTCCGTTTCCACGTACAGCATCCACCAGTACTACCACCACCGCCGATCTGTCTAGACCTTCTTTGACCCCTTTTCTTCGCAGACAAGACAAGCGTGCGTAAAGTTTGTTTATGCTTTCGAAGTAAACTCTTCTCTCGTGATTTTAAAGAAATAACACCTCGCAGTACATTGAGCGCACACTCGCAGATGTATTTAACGAGTTTTTTGTCGGCGGTTTTCAGTAGAGCTTTACGTTGTTGTTTATCAGCATGACACAGAGCGTGTAATAAAGCGAGATATTTTTTTCCAAAGGGTGAAAACACGGAAGACTGCAGTATCCTCTTTGTGCAGGATTTCTATCTTTACGATTTATTGTGAGGAGATTATTTTTATGTTTTCCAACAGTCGATACTGCCATCGCCGCGGTTAACCGGATACTGAAAATAATAATTGCATGTGCGCGTTTTTTTCAAATCTTGTTCACTTTTGTTCATTTACGTCTCGGTACATATGCAACGTGCGGTTGTTCATCCGGGAATATACATGTACGAAATCTAAAATCATCCGGTGTCGTTTGTTTAAGATCTAAGAGAAGATAACCGTGCGGGCGATAAGTTGCATCTCTGTAAGCTTCTTGAAGAAACTTTGAATTTTCCGGATATACTTGCCGTGCGAGATGCTGAATTTGAGCCCTATCTCGAGGATTTTTAAACAAAACTAGGTAATTGGTATTGAGGGAAATGTCGCGCTGTCCACGACCCTGGTGAAAAATATTTTGCGTTATGAAAATTACACTCAAATTTTTATGATAACTGCCTTTCGTAAAAAGATCCATGATTGTATTACTCGACGATTCGCGCATAAGATCGTCGATTATAATCAACTTTTTAATGTCGTTGTCCTTTGAGTAATCGTCAGGGTTTGGTAAACCTTCTCGAAATTCGATCCCAAGTTGCGCAGCGTTTGACTTACCAGCTACAATCATTTTATCACGATATTCAGCTTGCCATTCGCTGTAATAAAAAATCACCCGATCGAACGAGGTATCCGCCATTTTTTAAAAATTTGGTCACGAAAATTGTTTTTCCACATCCTGTAGGGCCACATACCAGGCACGTCCAGGGGTGTTTCCACCGTGTATCCATAGAGACTTTTAAACTTGACGACATTTTTCGAAACGTCTGTACGCGATAATCTGACTTAAGTGACTGATTTGTCGTAATAATAATAATAGGATATATCGATAAATATACATAACGCGAAAACATTCATATAACGGCGGCGGCGGCGAGGCGCGTCCCGGGGCTCTCGCGAGCTTATCTACCGCGAAAAGCTCCCCTCCAACCGCGGCCTTCGCGAGCTCGTTTAGTGCGAATAGCTCCCCTCCCGGGCTTTCGCGAGCTTGATTTTCGCGAATATCGAAGGTGGGGAACCGCGTTGGACAAGACTAACCGGTGTCGCCCACTTCGACAATGCTTGCAAGCGTCTTCAAAACCGAGTTATTGAAAGTATAATTTGTGTCAAGTCAGTAAATCCGAAACATATGCGGCTACATCCTCTTTCCGGAAATTGCCGTATATAAGTATAAATACAGGCGCAAAGTGAGTATATTATTCGTACACACATGCACACACACGCATGCACATACACACCAGGCTAAAATAGAAATAAACGACGACGCTCCAACATCAAAGACCAAGGCGATACATCTTAGAAGAAGTGTTCCTTCTGAATGAAACATTTACTTAAAGCTATCAGGTTACAGATAGGCAAGACGTGGAAACTTTAAAAAGTAATTTATTTCAGCTTGAATGATGATACATGTCAATTTTAAAGTACAGCATTAAACGTGGTTTTTGTATTTTCGATGATTACTTCTAAAAATAGTACAATAAGTTCATACACAGTTATGTTTAACAAACTATATGCAAAGAAAGCCTTTGACATTTGTGATTTCATGGAATTACACATTTCTTCCCGATTGTCAAAAAGAATTTGTTCGATACACAAATCGCAAGGTAGGTTTTTGTAATTTTGTGAAAGAAGATGTCTCAGAATTTCATCCTCGATTCGAAATCTACATTTTTGTACATCTTCGAAAATTTCATTGAACATTTTCATTCGTTCTTCGACACAGATCACTATTCTTTTCAAACCGTCAAATGTAGATTTGTGCATTACGATCGAGGGGGTAAAAGTTTTCCTTCTTAATATTCTTGTGTCAGATGCTTCCTTCTTTTGTTTCTTCCTTGGTGGTGGTTGGTTAGCACTCTCGACATCGATATGTTTTTCAGGTGTTTTCAACATATTTTTATCTTCGGGAAACTTATTCTCGGCCACTGCTGCTGTTGCTGCTGCTGCTTTCTTACCATTATCACTAAACCCATTTTCATCATTATTATTATCGCTGGCGACTTGTTCGAATAGAACCGCTTTCGCACCGTACGACGTTGTGAAGAGTATGTTAATCTCTTTGACATTTATTTTTGTATCGCGTAAGGCAGCCGAGCGTTTGAAATACGAATCGTCAAAATACGATGACACGGTGTCGATGACTTTCGTGAACATTGACCAGCTATCCGACTGTATAGTTAGTCCAGTTGATGATTGGTTATTATAAATTTTTACAACGGGTATGAATAAACCTGCATCCGTAGGTGCCATACCAACACAGAGTCGTTTACTCGATGATTTGTTCAATGAGTACGTCGTTGACAAAAGCAACGCTGGTGTATTGAGAATACCTGTCTGCACTATAGGCGACATGTGAGCACGCTTTTCATTTGGAGATTGATATGCTTTTACTTCCGCCATCTTGCCCCCGATTTCGACAGAGAATAATGGCGAATGTGTCAATGGTTTCAACGACACCTCATCTTCATTATCAGTCTCTTCGTCAAAATTTTGAGTTTCTTGATACACAATTTGAGTAGCGAGGGAGTGTATGTCATCCGTATTTTCACCAGTTTGGTCTAGAGTTGACATTTGTTTTTTATCAGTTTCCATATTTCTCCCAATTTTTCACTTACTCACTTTTTTATTAGAAACGTCAATCAATCAATCGACACACTACTCCGAGCACGTGCACTATTTTTATCAAAAGCTTGCCACTACACACTTTTTCACCGAAACCTCCCTTTTAACTATGCGTAAGCGACTGGGACTTTTCTTACGGTTCCTCATGCTTAAATACACTACCCATTACATCGACAACAATAAGTAAATCGTGCACATACACACACGCATACACATAGAAAGAGAGAGAGAGAGAGAGAGAGAGAGAGAGAGAGAGAGAGAGAGAGCGAGCCATAGGACGTTTTGGTCAACGATGTGTACATATGGGTAAGTAAAATCATGTATGAAATGTTTGATATTAAAATACCTTATTTTGAAAAGTGACCTGTTTTCACTAGTGTTTTTGTAATAATTTAAAGGTTTATGTGAGAAAAATATGTTTTTTAGTACAGCGACGAAATCATCACAGATGTATAAAACTGGTGAACATAGTTACTAATTCTCACTTGTCGTTAGTTCGTGGGTTCGTATAAAACAAAAAATGGAAGCGCGTACAATGGCTTTAAGAAAAACAATTTTCCTAATGATATCGTTCATTGGGACAACCCATCCGACGATAATTGACCTGTTCGGGTTTCGATATGGTGCGAGTGCCCACCGGAAATCGTTTGAACGATTGTGCCATGATTTCCGCCAGATAATACGGTATGCTCTGGAGTGCGACGTTTTGAAAAACCTCTACGATAAAGTGATTGTGCGGTGTGACACAGCGATGCGGCTCACTATAGGTAAGTGAAATAATTTATATACGTATGAAGCAAATAGCATAGCAAGGGCGAATCGAGAGCGATTGCAACGGGGTGTCAACTTGTTCGCTTCGCATCGTGCGGCAAGACTCGTTGCGATGGTTCTCGTTTCGGTTCGTGCATTTTTATGTAAAAATTTCGTGCATTTGTATATTTTTTCTATTCTTTTACACAGATTTGGAGCGTTTGGGATGACTCGCCATCTGTCAATACGAACGATCTTGGTTCGGATAATTCATCGCTTACAGCGGATGACGAACGCAGCATCAGAGCGGATTACCTGACGCAAGGTAACCTGAGGGGGGAAAATGCAACGTTTCGACAGCCCACCCTTCAAGACTTCACCCACCATGAGCCGGAGCAAAGGTGTATGACCTACGTCAGCGAAATTAATAATGGTAACTTTAATACTGTCTTTAAAGATTAATTTGACGATTAAAAATGTATTTAATATTTATTACGTTTTTTTTTATATTTTTTTTAGATTATTATAAGCGACTGAGTCTGCATCTCGTGCAAAATGATACCGATTACGGTAACAAGATGCAGAGAGTTGCGAGGTGGCTTGCCTCCACTTTTGAAAATTCGCAGGGGGAGGTATACCCAACCGTCAGTATACCTCTGGTAATGAGGTATATCGACACTACATGCTTCGATACATCAGAAGAGTAAAACGTATAAGTTTTACTCTAAACTCTTCACATCTTATTAATTTTCTGATCATATAAATAATAAATTTTGATTTTAGATGCAGAACAGACTCCAAATCTTAGCGGTCGTGGTTCCAGCAGCATCAGCACTACTAGTTACGATACAGGTAGTATCGGGACTTACGAAGCCGATAATGAGGAGGAGGACAACGATGACGATAGGGAGGACAGCCAAAATAGTTACAACAACTACAATGCGCCATATACTGCTGATGCTGACGACGAGAGGGAAGAAGAAGAAGAAGAAAATAATCCGATTCCAGATAGAGGTTATCGTCATCACCATCATCAGCATCATCATCGTATTCAACGGCGTCAGCGCACAATACAAGTAAATTGAATATCCTATATAATTCCGAACGTTTTTATAAGCGGTTTCAGCTATCGGGTCGCGAAATTCAGTTTCGAATAATACCCCCTACAGACAATGTGAATCCCGTCGTTTATTTGGAGGACGCGATAAATGAACTTTATAAAATTGTAACGGATCATATTGTTAATAATAAATTGGATAGTCATTCGGACTTGATAGGGTTAACTTTTAATTCCGATACATTTTCAAAACCTGCCGGTATGTCCTTTCGTGCAATATCAAATTTTAACGCCGCAGATGTATTTAATGTAATAAATTCCGTAGCGCAAAGTGCTTCCAATTTTAACCTAAACGACACTCTTCAAATCGAGGTACATCATGTACGTATTCCTCGTGGTCGCGGTAACAATAGTATTATTAGTGAAGCGGTTTTTCGAAGAAAATCAATTGTTTATATTAGCAACAGTGACAACATCTGTTTTGCAAGAGTGCTTGCAGTGGGTGAATGGTTTTTGCAAAAGAAGATAATTGGTCAATCTCCACATTGTAAATCTTTGCGTAGCGCATCAAGTATGCGAGGAGTGCATAGATTCTCCAAATATCTAGCAAATATGCAATTTTTGTGGAATGCACGAATACGTATTTAAACATGACCCCGTTAAGGAGTTGTTGGAAATTGCGATTCGTGAGAAATCTGCTTTTTCTAAAATCGTCTGTATAGCGCATAACGCAAAAGGTTTTGATTCCCAGTATCTTCTTCGGCATTTATTCGAACGAGAAAAAGTCTTTAATAAAACGTGTAAGCCAAACGTCATCTTGAACGGTAAAAGCATTATAAAAATTGAATTTCAAAATACAATATTCATAGATAGTTTAAATTATTTTCAAATGAAATTAAGTGCTTTACCGAAAACATTTGGTCTTCCGACAGTAGCGAAAAAGGGGTACTTCCCACATCTTTTTAATACATTAAAAAATAAAGATTACGTAGGCCCGTTTCCCGATGGTAAGTTTTACGCACCCGAACAAATGTCGCCTGACGAAAGGGACAACTTTTATAAGTGGTACAACACATGTGCTAGGCGAGGTGACGTATTCGACTTGAAACGCGATATAGAAGCGTACTGTAAGATGGATGTAGATATTTTGCGTAGAGCGTGTGTTGCTTTTCGCAAAATATTTATCAAGAAAGGTAACGTTTGTCCCTTTAGTGAAGCCGTAACCATTGCGTCCGCGTGTTCTCGAGTATATCGAAAAAATTTTTTGAAAGTAAACACGATTGGTCTTTTACCTCCGGGCAACAGCTATAGGAGGTGTAATCGTCAATCGAAGATCGCGATAGAGTGGCTTCTTTGGTGCGAGAAGTTATACGGTCGTGAAATTGTGCATGCAGGTCGTGGTCGTGAATATCGTCTACCCGAAGGTCCACTGGTAGATGGCTATTTACAACCAGACGCTAACGACACATCTGAAACCACAAAGGGACACGTATTTCAATTCCACGGTTGTTTTTATCACGGTTGTCGACGGTGTTTCTCAGAGTTGAGAGACAAATCAAATTTCGCTACAGGCGAAAGTTTTAACAAAGTGTACGCAAATACACAATCCATATCGCGTTTAATTCGGTCAAGTGGTTATACTCTCATAGAAAAATGGGAGTGTGATTTCAGCCATGAAAAACGAACAGATGCGGAACTTGCTGCTTATGTCAATAACCAGCGTATGGCAACGTACAAAATCTTAGATCCGCGAGACGCATTTTTTGGCGGACGGACGGGTAATAGGGCAACGTACTATACCGTAAAAAATGACGAAAAAATCAAATACGTAGATGTCTGTTCACTGTACCCATACATTTGTAAAACCGGTCGTTTTCCCGTAGGTCATCCTACCGTTTATGTCGGACAGGAATGCGCGACAATCACGAGTCTGCAAGAGCCTATTAGTTTAGACGGGGTCGAAGGACTTCTTATGTGTAGAATGCTACCACCCAGAAATCTTTATCATGCAGTCCTTCCGGTAAAAATGAATTCTCGCTTGTTGTTCCCCCTTTGTAGAAGCTGCTGCGAGAATGAATCGCAAACCGACTGTACACACGACGCTGAAACCGACCGAATATTGACAGGGACGTGGGTAGCCGACGAGTTAAAAAAAGCCATTCAAAAAGGATACCGCGTTCGTGAAATATTAGAAATTTGGCAGTACATAATAACACAGTATAATCCACAAACACAAGAAGGAGGCCTATTTAAAGATTACATCGATACATTTTTAAAAATCAAACAGGAAGCAAGCGGATGGCCGGCAGAGTGTATAGACGAAACGTCAAAAAACTTGTATATAGAATCGTATGAACGGGCTGAAGGAATAAAACTAGACAAAAATAATATTTTAAAAAACCCGGGATTACGTTCGGTCGCCAAGTTATGCTTAAATTCATTTTGGGGGAAATTTGGTCAGCGCGAAAATTTGCAGCGAACCGAGATCATTACTACTCGAGAAGAGTTACTCGACATTTTTTCAGATGTTACGAAAGAGGTCACGCGTATTCTCCCCGTTAACGAAAAAGTCTTATTTCTAAATTGGGTTGGCAGGGTTGAAACATCGTCATCGTCAAACTGCACAAACGTTGTGTTAGCGGCTTACACGACAGCTCAAGCTCGCCTGAAACTCTACAGCTACCTAGAAAAATTGGACCGTCGCGTACTTTATTTTGATACCGACTCGGTAATTTACTTATCGGGCGGGCACACATCAGCCAAAGAATACGACCACCAGCTCGGGAATTTTCTCGGAGATTTGACTGATGAATTAGCGGTTTACGGTCCAGGTTCTTACATTCAGACTTTTATCTCGGGAGGTCCTAAATTTTATGCTTATCGCGTACAAACTAATAACGGGAAATACTCCGATACGTGCAAGGTCAAGGGGATTTCGTTAAATTACGAAAATGGAAATAAAATCAATTTCGACTCGATTTATCAGCTAATTATGGCAAATGATACTTATAATAGTACTTCTACCACTACTACTACCCCACCAAAAATAAAAATTCGATTCAGTGCGATACGGCGAACCGAAATTCACGAATTTGTAACGCGTAAAGAAAAAAAAAACATGTAAAATAGTTTAAAAAAAAAAAGGCGTCACATTTCGACTAGATATTCGCTTCCTTTTGGATACAAAGCATAAAGTGTAACAAAGCTGTAAAAATGTAAATTTTTGTAAAAAAACAATAGTTTTCTCGTTACTTAAGAAAAATTAGCAATGTAAGCGAATTTGTATTTGATATTCCATTTATTAATAATAATAGTAAAAATAATAATAAAAATAAAAATAATTTGCACAGAGGAAGGTCAGGCTCCCATAACAACGATATGGAGCTCGTCAACGGAAATGTCATCCGCCACCTTAGCGCCGAAGAAGCCTACACATACCTGGGCGTACCTCAAAGGCATGTCCAGGATGTGCAGGCTGCTAAAACCACCATCATTAAGAAATACCGGCGCATTCTCCGTCAGATCTGGTCATCAGAATTGACCGGGAGAAATAAGGTGGCAGCCACGAATATGTTGGCCGTATCACCAGTGCTCTATTCTTTTGGAGCACTGAAGTGGAACGTTGACGAGCTAAGGGATCTTGACCGAAGCACACGGAAGATGATTTGTATGCAACGCAGTTTGCATCCAAGATCTTCCGTGGAACGACTGTATTTGCCCCGAAATATGGGAGGTCGTGGCCTTTTAAGCCTGGAGTGTATGCATGACCGATTGGTCCTCGAAACAGCTTGCGACGTGATTAATCGAACGGAGGATCCCCTGATGATGCTAGTACATCAGCATGAAATTCAGGGGAAGGGGGCGTTTTTGTACAACGCGGCGGAACGAGCGGCGCGAAACCTCGGTCTGGTTTTCAACGTGGGACGTAGTGGTGCACAGAAGGCTGAATCAGTCATCAATCTGTGCCCAGTGCGTCTCAGGGCTAACATACGGAAGGAACAACTCCGTATGTTGGAGGGAAGGCATATCGACAAGCCGTTGCATGGACAATTCTTTCGAAATGTCCAACAACTTGGCTTGTCGGCAGAGATGACCTTCTCCTTCTTAAGATCAGCCGGCTTGAAATCCGAGACCGAGGGTTTTATCTTCGCGTGCCAGGATGGGGTCATCAATACCTTAGCGTACCGCCAGAACATCTTACACCAGGCGGTACAGAGTACGCTTTGTAGATTGTGTAGATGTCATGCTGAGACACTAATGCATCTTTTGGCAGCATGTCCAATATATGCAGTTTCAGCATACATCGAACGTCACAATGCGGCTCTTCGAGTGCTGTATTACCATCTTCGCAGCACTTATGGTATTGATGCAACCCCAGTTTTGCCGTACGTCCCCACTGATATTGAATCCGTAGTCGGGAATGAGTCTTGCCGAATATACTGGAATTACTCATTCCCGACGAGCAGGCAAATATCAGCCAATAAGCCTGACATCGTCCTTGTTGACTTCGATGACAAATCTATCTTCGTCATCGAGTTTTCTGCACCAGCAGAAACAAATATAGTCAGCAAAGAGGACGAAAAACGGATGAAATATCAGGAACTCCTGTTCGAGATTCGCAGGCTGTATCGAGGATTCAAAATCAAGCTCGTCGTGCTGATAATTGGAGTGCTGGGAGGAATGAGACCAACTTTCCTCCAAAACATCAAAAGCATTCCGGCCTGTCGAGAACATGCAAATTCCATCGCAGGCCGAATGCAGAAAGCAGTGCTACTGGGATCTCTCCGTCTAGTGAGGTCACACGAGATCCTGTAACCACTTACCCAATGGTAGAGGGAGTGGTTACAGTTGCAAACAAATGGCCCGGTGCAGTCTGCAGCGGAGGAGATGGATATCGGAGCCACTTTTCTACTGCAGACTGCACACGTGGATTCTGGAGGGCCAAGGGAGGTTAGGGTTTTAGTCGGTAAACCTTGCCGTTAACATCAAAGGTGAGGGAGTCCGACACACGGGGGGTTACACAACATCTTCAACCCCCTATGGTGCCTAATGCATTTCCCCCCTCCGACAAAAAAAAAAAAAAAATTATGTCATTTGTGTAATTATTACTTTAAGACAACAAGGTAAGCATATGCTATTACGTAATCTCTTTAGTCGCTTTTCATCCCATTCGAAGTTCATAGGAAGACACATCCTCTTTCGTATTTTGAGTGATTTCCAAGAAAAATGTAATACTGCATGACCTACCTCAACTTTTCGCCAAAGGGCCTCGAACAAATCTGATTGTCGCAAGACCCCTATCGTAATTTATTTCAATCTATATTATTTTTTACACATAACTTATTATAGCTTACTTCTAGAACCTTATCTCCCCCTCGTCTTCAAGATTTTCCTAGAAAACCGGGCCTCTCGAATATAAGCCACATGTGTGTTCCAACGACGGCGTAAGAAATTTCAGTTTCTTGTTTCGACCTGCAAGTGGAGTGACACGTGCGCCACATGTATACATATAAAGGTCAGTGGAGTGTTGTGTAGGTAAATATTAATACCCAATACGGAGGAAGTGCGATGTCGGCTCTACCGTTTATTCATCATATCAAAAAAAACGAAAACTAATACATAAACGTTGAAAGGTCGTTGAACCGTGATCTACCTCAACTTTTCGCCAAAGGGGCCTATACGTTTATCGCAAGGTCATTATAGTTATTTAATACCGTCTTTATTATTTGTTTATTCGCAAACTATCAATTAATCATCATTATCAACACTCATCTGACTTTAATTACCCAATTATCGATATTTATTATCGTCTTTATTAATTGTTTATATAACAATTAACCACGAAGCACTCGTGTATCAGGTCGCTGAACCATGACCTACCTCACCGTCGTGCCAAATGTTGTCCGTACGTTTTTGTTTACGTCAGACTATTGACCTACCTCACATGGCGGCCATGGAGTTATTTAAGGTCATAAATTAATATTTATTTGACATTAATTACCCTATTAACATTATTTATTGACATTTTTATTGCTTGTTTTGACATTAATTGCTCATTAATAATCATTATCACCTAATTATGAGGTCATTAACCCCTGACCTATCCCAAGGCGCGCGTGCCGTCTGGCTCCAGACCTACCTCAAGGTGGAGGAGTGGGGGGTGTTTACGTGTGGCTATCGGTCACCCTATACTACTATTCTTAAACCATATCGTATCCACTAGTTTTAATGTATTTGTATATATTGACTATATACTGTCTATTTTTTTTTTCGATATTTGTTTCCTCGGTCAGTCTATAAAACAGTTATTGCTGTTACTCGCTCTTTGGCATTTTCGTGCTATGTTTTTGTTTGTATCCTGATTTGTAATTGACAATAAAGACGTTATTATTATTAGTACTATTAATTATCTGCTCTCCAATTTTAAACAGTAAAAAATAGTCATTGATTCTTAGTAAGTATCATTATTTCAAATTGATAGTTATATATTAAATACACCGTTTTTAATTTTACAATTGTGCAGTTCTTTACAAGACAATTATATGCCAAAACATCGATATTTTGTTGGACAAAGAATGGTTCATATCTATTCTTTAGTCGCCCTTTATAAACTAACAAATTATATACGCCATTTTAAAGCTGTACATGACTTTGAACGAGAATTTTGCATGTTTGGTATGATCTGCGTTGCTCTTTTCGAGGGCATAAGGAAAAATATTTCCAACAATGTGAAATAGTAAAAAAAAATGCAATATAAAAAATACAATTACTTAAAAAACTCGAATGCTCCGGTGATTTTTCAGCTTCATTTTCTCCCGCGTTTTAGTTTTTGTCTTTTTCATCATTACTTGATGAAATAATAAAATAATTTTTATTTTTCCCTCTAGATCTCTTACATATAAGAAAATGAACTCGTCAGGCCTATATCTTTTCTTAATGTTGTGGGTAAGACTTGGTGTTTTATTCTCTTGAATAAGTTCTCGCACGCCGAGGACGAACCCGGTATTGGTGGAATGCCAAAAGTCTTGCAGTAAATGCAAGACCACAATGGGATAAATTCAACATCTTTCTCGAGTTTTTATGCAAATTGTGGTAGGTGTTACGATCGGTAGATCGTAGTCACCTTAAATATCAATGTAATTCTCAAATATCTATTCAAATTTTTAAATATCAATGTAACATATAAATGGGTGGCAGCGTTGGGGCTCCGCGCGCGATTTTTTTTGGCAATAAATTGAATCGTGTGGGGTGTCGACCCCCTTTACGCGGAGTGTCCGAACCCCCCTCACAACGCTACCGAGGGATAAAAATACCGGGATACGCAAAAGTGACGAAAAATCGCGCGCATCGCGCGTTACTCTTAATAATTACGCGTATCCCGAGGGAGGATGAATCTTTCCCTCCCCAAGAATTTTCAAGAAAATACTTGGAAATCCGCGAGTGAGTGTGTGAGCGATTGAGGGAAGAACAAAATTTTTTTGGACGTGAGTGGAAGAATGATGGAAGTCCACGAAAGAAATATCGACAAACATATTCCGGAGTACTACGGAGATGAGTGCAATTATTTATCATTCGCATCTAAGGTACGTCAATGTCTAGATGAATTCCCAGAAAAGTATTCGCCGCTTATAAGAAAAGTATTAAAGCGAAAACTAAAGGGCGAAGCAGAAAAGTTCGGTCGTCTCATGCAGCTCTATTCACATTTAGACCATTGGATAGATGCAGTGGCTTTTGAACATGGTGTCAGATGCATTAGGCACTTTAGGCACGAAGTTGATTCCACTATCACGAACGAAATATATATATCGGACGGCGAAGAAACTGATAATGAAGATGACAGAACGTACGAAGAATACGAATGTGATGACGGTTACGAAGCCGACACAAACTCCAGCGATGATGAGGACTCCGATGAATGGACCGACATTGAAACGGACAGCGAAGAACCCGACAACAATCCTTCCGAGTACAATGACGAGGTAGAAGGGACAAGAAATCAACGAGGATATAAGTTCCAAAAAGGCCCGGTTGAATCTTCGCCGGAAGAAGACGTGGAAGTACCCACGCAAACATACAGAGCGCGAGTACAGACGCCGCAGAAGCCGATCCACGTAAGTGCCAATCAAAGCCAGTACGGATCCGCTGCAACAATAAACAAATTCGAAACTCCTGAAAATATGAAGTTTTCAGAAAAATTGGAAACCTCGGCAAATGTCCCTACTCAGTTACCCGGAAATAATGTTGGAAATCTTGCCAAAAATCTTGCCAAAAATCATGCCATTCTTGTTGGAAACACTGTTAAAAGTCTCATCGGTAATCCTACTCAACTCGAAGGAAAAGTAGAGAATATAAAAGTAAAGGTACAAGAAAACGAAGATATCGAAAATTGTGAAGTGGCAAATCAAAACCAAAAGTACCGTCCAAAGGGCATAAAAGCGAAAAAATGAATGTAGAACAAGTTTGGGATAAAACGGGTGAAGACATCCAAAAGTCTTCATTAAAAAGTAACTTCGACGAATTACCAAACAACCAAGACAGTCAAGATATAGTGCAAATAGTGACCGGAAAATTAAAAAATGACAAAAAGCAAAAAGTGATAAATCTTACTGAAGATAAGATTGACAGAGTGAGAACATTAATTGGAAAAAGTTTAAAAACGAAAACAGTGACGAAAATAATAAATAATGAAGAAGATAATGAGAAAAACACAGTGACTGAACTCGAAGAGAAAAAATCAGTGAAATTAGTGGAGGAATTCGAAAAAGAAAAATCAGTGTCAGAATACAAAGAGAATAAAGTAGAACCGGAAGAGACATTATCAGTGAAATCAGTGATCGAACTTAATGAGAAAAACGCGACTGAAAATAAATTTGAAAAAGTTCAAAAAATGGAAATGAAACATAGGGCATTTTACAGGCCTCCGCCTGAGCCACCTCCGAGTGAGCATGGCGAGGAGAGGATGAGGTAATCGCTTCTCCTCTTTGTGCGGCTATCCGTACTCGCGCGGATAACTGCATCCCACCAACGGGCAAGGAAGTAAGCCGAGAATTCGAGATGCTCCGGCCTACCCCTCTCCAAGGAACTACGAAACTGAAAAAGGTGGAGATAGACGCAACGGAGATAATCGCAAATGACTGAATTTAAACAACGGGCCCGAGTCCCAAACCTTCGGAACCAACGGGTTCCCAATCTTCACCGAACACCCGACAGAGGATCAGGTTGTGTTTGTGCGCCGTTTCGATGTGTATATAGATAAACAAAGTGCCAAAGTGCGCGAGTGAGCATAAATCTAACACACAATTTGGACATATTAGAGACTCTAAATATTATATATATTTATATACTTCATTGTAAATGTCGCTCATGAAAATTGTATTTTTCGGCGGTGGAACGCCGTTTTTTCAAAATGGGGGAGTGTTACGATCGGTAGATCGTAGTCTCCTTAAATATCAATGTAATTCTCAAAGTCCACCGTGAGAATATGCACGGCTTGCGACTTCACATAGAAGTCAAGAGTGCAAGCTCAGCATAGTCCCACGGTTGGAAATAAATGCGATGACGAACTTCGCTGCGCTTTCGAATCGAGGACGCATCGAAGGAGTCAGTCGCGGAAGGACATCGAAACGAACTTCGCGGCTCCTCATTATTTGCAACCTTCCCCACCCACCGCTCGCGCTGTTACAAACCGCGTGTTCGTAACAGTAGGTAATGGGCGTTTACAAAATTCGTCTTCTCTTTCGCAAGAATTTTGTGCACTTCACGTTTTGTTTCATCAAACCACAATCTCCATTCGCTTACTGGTCTTCTGTCTTTTGTATCTTCAATGTCCTCCCCTTGATCCAGCTGTTCTACTAACTCCTCGTTATCATCATCACCTTCATCTTCAATGACATCATTAAGAGCGGTCTCTGAAATTTACGAATAACGGACACAAATATACTAAACTTTGCTTTCAATCCTCTTCGACATGATGAAGACTGGTATTTACATTCATTTTTTACTTCAGACATTCTTCAACTTTTCGCATTTTCAATCGTGCCAACACACGATGTTATTCGACGAAATGCTGTAATCGTGCTCAGGTTTTAACAGCGAAATGGGCTAGTATAATATTCGTTGCAAAAGCAACATATGATGTTTTTCTCGACCGCTTATTAATAACCATTAAGTATAAGATTAATTTCTTGGTAAGTACGGTCCTTTTACTTAAATAAACAAACAATAAATTAAATACATGGGTTGTCGATTTCAACCTCTAAATATGTCGTAAAGTAACATAAGTGAGCATTGCCGGGATTTGTAGTATAACCGCTCAGAGCTTTTGATTTTACTGTTCGGAATATAAGGAATTTAAATGACTTGATTATTAATAGGTTCTGTGTCCCTCTAGCGGTGATACAGGGAACAAATGTCTATTTTAGAAAATATACGTTTATTTTACGTATATCCGGTTTTATTTATAAATAAGAGATATTTTAAAATTAATCTAGCAGAGGAGGAAACGTATTTTCTAACACTCTTCTCATTTATCTGTAGAAGCATTGGATTTAGCGACTGCACATGGGATTCATATTCTTTCATTTCCTCCGCATTGCAGTCATAGGTTGCAGCCATTAGATGTATCGGTTTTCGGTCCTACCAAGGCTTATTACAAGTCGCAATGTTCTACGTGGCAAAAAAACAACGCCAATAAAGTAAATTTGACGTTATTTTCTTTGAATTTTGATCATTATTTGACAATTTTCTTAATTATTATAACTTTGTTTACCAATAGATTTTGGAAATGAGGCATATTGCTGGGCTTGTTTGTTCAGCATTGGATTTGGCACTAACACCAACAACGATTAAATCAGGGTTTGCTGCAACGGGAATTGCTCCATTCAATCCTCATATCTTTACCGATGCTGATTTCATTCAAGCCGTTCTGTAAAATGCAAAGGAAGCTGCGATTGAGACTGATCTCCACGACGATGATCAACGGCGTATTGTTATTGTTGATTCATTGAATGTCAATGAGACAAATAATCCCAATGAAGAGTCCGTGAATGAGACAAATAAACCAACATCTCGACGAGCATCGACTATGTCGCAAGAAAGTTATTCATCGATTTTGGATGAAATTGGTCCATTGCAAGCCGCTACCCCAAAAAAGCCGTCGAATCGTGGTCGAAAGGCTATGGAAAGCAGCGAGCTAACTTCTCCAGAGAGCATTGCTTTTCTTCGAGAAAAAGTAGCAAAGAAGGCAGCAATAGCAGAAAAAAAAGAAGCAATAGCAGCAAAAAAGGCAGCAGCGGCAACGAATAAGGAAGCCTTAAAAAAAAAAAGGAGTGCAACAAATAGAAAGACGCCGAAAAAAGCTCCACAACCCTACTAAGCGTTCAAAAACAAGAATTTCTCCGCGATCGATTGATGACGATGACGATGATGATGATCCGGATTTTTGTATCATATGCTTAAACTTGTTGCCGAAGAATTTGACAGCTTTCAATTGCATTAAGTGCAATTCATGTAAGAGGCCAGTCCATTTAAAATGTGCAAACATGCGCACAAGCTATTTCACCTGCATTCATTGTGACAGCGATCTGGATGACTGAAGGCCTTTAAAATATATTAAAATAATGTTTTATTTATATTACAGGTGGTTAAGTTAAATATTTTTCGAATTTTAGTAATTTTTTTTGACCGTCTCACAACTGGCTATAAATTTTTGTTTTTGTGAAAATAGATGTTTTTGAAAATTGGCAACAATTACTTTTCTTATTGACCTAAAAAAAAAAAAAATTAATAAACATTGCTTATATAATATACTTTCAAATGTTACTTATTATTTTCAAATTCTGCTTACACACTGAGAGGTATATTTAAAAAACAAAACCCGTCTCACAACTAGCTACTCTCCCCTATATATGACAGTTATCTATTATTGTTAGACACTTCTTCTTAATTTTAACATTCAAGCAGTTATATTAAAGAGGTTCTAAAGTTAGTCGAGACTTCACAGCTTGGATTTCCGAGATTTCGTCATTAAAAACTGTATGATATATATAGGTAACAAAAAATAGCATTGTCATATTTATCTCCGAAGAAATAGATAAGCAACAGTGTTTTTGGTGCATTTAACGCACCGTAATATATTTTTGAAATACGGAACAGGTCAGACTTATATAACACTGTTTATACAGCATTAAAAAAATCGTCTCTAAAGACTCTTTTCAAGATCTTGGAATGTTCTGAACGTGGTCCTAGTTAAATTAACTATCTAGTTACTGTCTCACTAGACGGATCTTGATTATTGTAAGCTACAATAGGTGTTGAAATTATTTCTACATGAAATGAAATGGTCAATTAGACAAAGAAGCATTGTAAATCCAAAACAAAAATAAACAAGCCAATTCTTGTCGACGAATCGACAAATAGCGAAATCGTAAAATCTAATTATGTAAAATGAAATGCATACATTTTAGCATCTTTTGGGATTTAGATTCGGTCCAAGCGAAAGTAATAATTTCATATATTCGCTGTTAAAACGTCAGCAAAAATTTTTCGAAAATGTTAGAGAAATACCGTAAATGACTGTCCAGTAAAATTATACAGTACAAGTTTTACTTCAGAAACCCGTTAATATATAGTATAAGCCTTACAAAGTTCTTAAAAACTAAATGTAACTAATTTCAGTTATCTCGCACAAATTGCATTCTTATTTACCTGTACTCATGCTAATTAAGAATTTTTTAGCCATTTCACAATGACTTTCTTCTCCGTCGGGCAGAGTCCGATCACATTCGCTTTCAGATGCGAATAAAAGATATGTGATAACCTTTTTGGCTACTTCTGGCTCGTCGCAGGTTATTAGCGTACCAATACAAGCCATATAGAATGTTTCTGTTATTGGTTTGCACTTTTTTAAAATTTTACTATATGTTTTAATAAAATGGGCAACATCATTCCTGAATCCTGACGAATATGTTTGGCACTTCACTACTGGACCATCTGCTACAATATTCGCGGATGTCATAACATCCCGCAAAAGCCTTTGCAGCACCATTTAAAAGTGCTTTTGATCCATCAAGTACTAATACTTTGGGGACCGGCATTCCACGGGACACCATGTTGGATAACAAGTACGCTATTTCCTGGGCACCATGATCTTCACTGATCCATTGATATATTGGAAAGGATCGATTCGCAGTTTTTACAACCATGGCGTACAAAAAAATCGGTTTTGAAAACGTTCCGTCGGGATTTTTTATTTTAGAAAACAATCCGCCGGAACCGTCGAGGGACACTTCGGAAAACGGATTTCCTACAAGAGATCTCTTATAACCGGTAACTTGAGTCGGTGTTACAAATGACACAAAAAATGGATCGAATCCAATTTTTTGTATTGTGTTTTTCATATTAAAATACATCATTTTGTGTAATGATGACATCTATTTACTACAATTGGATCTCTATCCGGAAGCTGTTTTAATAAATAATCTTCCTTAGCTAGGTGCAGAACGGAGCTTTTATATAAAAATGAAGGTTCAACCTCTCCGACTTGCTGTATATATTATTCTGCAACTTCGTTGCGGTAATTATCAACTGATTGAGTTAAAAGTTTTTTCGAAACCTCATCCCTTATCGGTTGATGAAGGTAGATTTTTCCGCATTTTTTTAACCCTCTATTAGTTGTATTTGTTGAAATATTGCATGTAAATGTTATATCCTTCGTGCTGGTGTCTATGTTTATTTGTATCGTATTACCACAATTACAACGACCTGTAAAATGTAATAATTCCATTAAAAGTCTGAAATGTTTGGAGCATGTTATCAAATGGTTTTTATAAAACAAAATTTCAAAGAATGATTCAAGTATATACAAAGGGGGAGAAGTACATTTATGGGTCTGTAAATCAGTAATTTTTCTAATTTCTCTAATTTTTGAAAACATCATCAAATCATCTTGCACTTGTCACACAATTCAAAGTCATGTGCTAACTGGTTAAATAGTTATTTTTCATGACATAGTCGTAAAATGAAATTTTACTACGGGAAATGAACAAGTTTATTCTTATTGACCCAATTTGCCCGTTTGTCTGCGTTAATGTACAGCACGGACAACTTTGTTATTTATCCTTCAAAAAATCTGAACATATGCAGGCGGGTATTTTTAAGGGGGTTCCATAGTCATTCGACAAATCACATTCGGGTTTTCCTAGATTCCTACATTACCGACTGAACAGAAAGTAGTTCTAAATTCCAGGAGAGGGCGCCTCTTGTAAATTTCATGATCGCCATACATAAGTATATGTGCATGTATGTATGTACATGCGTGCTTGCGCGCTTGCATATGTGTTTACAGATGATTGAGTATCCGCGGGGCCTGCCCGCTGCCCGCCCGAACCAGTGTCGTCAGAAAGGAGCCGTTTTCAGCTGAAAGGAGCCGTTTTTAATGCGCACCTTCCGCGCGCAGGTTGCTTCGGCAGTCGTCGGCGGTCTGAGCTTGTGGGCCCTAGGGAGGGGATCGGAGCGAGAGGAAAATATATGGTCGGGCGCGCGAAAGTATTAAACAAACGACGGGGGATTGAACTTTATCAGATACTTCGAAAATCAAAATCATGTATACTCGTCGTAGTCGAGTGGTACAAGCGCATGGTTTGAAGCGCAGCGCGTTATTTTTTTAGTTCGATGTCGGGGATTTTTTTTTTATTGTTTATTTACTCAACATTTGTAACGAAAATAATTGTTTACTTGTTTACTATTAGTTATTTTATTTACAAAAATGAATTGTGAAAATAAATTTTAAAAACATTAAACAATATGTTTTTGCAGAATGACATTTGTAAGAATCGAATTCTCTGTAATATTAAAAAAAATAAATGTATAATATTTTATTGTAATTTCCGAAATAATATACAAAAATTACAAGTCGTACATTTTTTTCTAAAAAAGTTATTGTTAATATACGCTTGTAATTGATTATTTTTTATATGTTTCAAATATAATGTAGACCTTCCATCTAATTCCTAATATCGGGCGGTATCTTTATTTATATATACGGCAACAGTTTATATTGCATTTACGGTAAATAGAAAGATCTTTTACAGAATACAGAGTAAACGAAAGTATCGTGGAAACAAATTTAGGAAACAAATATTTGGAATACTCGATTAATGTCATATCAAAATAAAAAGATGTTTTTTTACTTCTCCAATGAAATTGTACTAAATTACTAACTGCTTTTTTGAAATATGTATGTATCATTCAGCAAGATGGTTATTCGTCATTCATTATTTACTTTGTTTTGCCTACATTATGCTATTATTTATAGCTATGGGTTTTCTTTTACGTATTAATTAATTAAATAAATATATTATACTAATAATATTGTAATACACCGATTAAGATATCGAAAATTAGTACAGTATGTTTCAGATACTGATTTTCATTGACCTATTAAAAAACCACATGTTTGGCACAAGACTGGGTATATGGTCTTTTATTTATCAACAAATTGTCCAATTTCATTCCCGACTAGAAAAGGTGATAATTAATTCGTAATAATTTGTGCAATAAATTTTCACTAAAACAATATCAAAGTTATTTTCTTATTAGAATCTTATTGTTTTTTTCTTAATCACAGCAAATCTATTGTATTTTGAAAAAAATCAGTATATAATTTATTCTGAAAATGTTCAATTGCAACAAATGTTTTATTAATTCAGAAATTTGTTAATACAACTTATTTATCAATAAACCTAAGCATATTTTCATTTTACACTTGCTACCAATATTCTAGAATGTGCCATTCAATAATTCTTTTTACTCTGACAACCGATAGTTGTAATTATTCAATTTCATTACCACAATTTTTTGCTTTTCACAAATGCATAAAGGGATAATTAAACTGTAAAACATTGTCAGATTTGAGGTTTAATACTCTACAACATATTTAACTATCGGGAAATAGTAAAGGGGCCATATTATTGTCTTGTTTACAGTATAAATGGTTGACGCCCAAATATGCAATTTCTTCATGAATTTTGACCCTGGTAGAAAATTCATTTTTGACATGATATTTGTCACTTTTAGATGTATGGTAATGACATTGCCCATAATAAAATTCGATAAATTAAAAATAAAAGCTAAAATTTCAAGCTTAAAAAGAATGTGTATAACTTTTCGATTTCAACATTTATAAAGAGCTAATTTTTGGCAATAAGAAATTACTTGATAATTTTAATTCGTGGAGTTTAAATAAATACATTAAATGTAGTATCGTACTCCATGAAACCACTTTGTATATTTGAGCGTTTAGGGTTCATGTAGGTTTTTTCTCTCTGTGTATAAAATAACTTTGAAATTGACTTTAAATATAATAATAAATAATTGGAGTTACTGACTACTCAGCTTTCTTTCATCTTATACAGTGACATCTTAGATAATATATATATATATATATATATATATATATATATATATATATATATATATATATATATATATATATATATATATATACACAAGGATTTATAGAGTAATGCAAATATTTTCTTCCTAACGTGCACTCTGTGTTAAGATTTTAATATTTTTTTTAAAATGGTGTTTCTATTCAACGTAATTATCACAAATATTTTTAATGTGATACACTTTTTTATAACGACAATCAAAAATTATATCACACTAAAAATATGTATGATAACTACGTTGAATAGAATTTTATTCTTTTCAACAGATTCATTATTGTTAAATTGAACTAAAAACTTAATATAACAGTCAACAAAAAAATTATTTGCACAAGCTGAATACCTATAAAGGCTGACAATACGTCGAATATGTCTATAGAAACATTGAGCTTATGTAATAATTTTTTTGTTAACTTTAATTTCATTTTTAATTCAATTTGGCAATAATGAATCTATTGAATTCATTTAATAATAATATATTAAAATCGATATTCTGATCAAGAATTAAACGAATATCGGCAACATTCCCTTTTACAAATAATCTTTCTAAAAAAGATATCTTCATTCCGGTAAAATAGTAAATCCTAATTGTATTATATTTAATATGTAACATATACACTATAAATAACATATAGTTTTAATTTGTGTATTAAAGCGATGGTGTCGATCATATAAGCGTATATATATATATTTCTTTCCTAACATGAATATTTGTTTTTGCCAATTTCTCAATTCCAAGTTTGCCTTTACTTAAATGTTATTGAAAAATCAGTATATAACTTATTCTTAAAATTTGCAATTGCAACAAATATTTTATTAATCCAAAAATTTGTTAATACAAACTATTTATTAATAAACCTTGAGATTTCGCGAACGTTTCTTTACTATTTTGTTATAAATATAGTAAACTAAATTTATTGTATATTGTTATAAAAGGAAAAATCAGATTTAAACCATTTTTTAACGAAATGATTATTACGAATTAATTATCACCTTTTCTAGTCGGGAATGAAATTGGACAATTTGTTGATAAATAAAAGACCATATACCCAATCTCGTGCCAAACATGTGGTTTTTTAATAGGTCAATGAAAATCAGTATCTGAAACATAATGTACTAATATCCCTTTATGCATTTGTGAAAGGCAAAAAATTGTGGTAATAAAATTGAATAATTACAACTATCGGTTGTCAGAGTAAAAAGAATTATTGAATGGCACATTCTAGAATATTCGTAGCAAGTGTAAAATGAAAATACGCTTAGGTTTATTGATAAATAAGTTGTATTAACAAATTTCTGAATTAATAAAACATTTGTTGCAATTGAACATTTTCAGAATAAATTATATACTGATTTTTTTTCAAAATACAATAGATTTGCTGTGATCAAGAAAAAAACAATAAGATTCTAATAAGAAAATAACTTTGATATTGTTTTAGTGAAAATTTATTGCACAAATTATTACGAATTAATTATCACCTTTTCTAGTCGGGAATGAAATTGGACAATTTGTTGATAAATAAAAGACCATATACCCAGTCTTGTGCCAAACATGTGGTTTTTTAATAGGTCAATGAAAATCAGTATCTGAAACATAATGTACTAATTTTCGATATCTTAATCGGTGTATTACAATATTATTAGTATAATATATTTATTTAATTAATTAATACGTAAAAGAAAACCCATAGCTATAAATAATAGCATAATGTAGGCAAAACAAAGTAAATAATGAATGATGAATAACCATCTTGCTGAATGATACATATTCTTGAAATCAATTTAATTAAAAGTAAGTAAAATTGTCGTGAAAGGGTTTAAATGTTTAAAAAAATATTGGTGAAAATGTATAACTAATTTAAATAAGATTTTATACTATACAGATATACTGATTTACAGAATGCTGTTAGTGTATCATATAAGTTTTCTAACGGGATAAAAATATTATTGTATAATAATATTGAAATATTTCAAAAAAGCAGTTAGTAATTTAGTACAATTTCATTGGAGAAGTAAAAAAACATTAATCGACAATCGATCATATTTTAATATGACATTAATCGAGTATTCCAAATATTTGTTTCCTAAATTTGTTTCCACGATACTTTCGTTTACTCTGTATTCTGTAAAAGATCTTTCTATTTACCGTAAATGCAATATAAACTGTTGCCGTATATATAAATAAAGATACCGCCCGATATTAGGAATTAGATGGAAGGTCTACATTATATTTGAAACATATAAAAAATAATCAATTACAAGCGTATATTAACAATAACTTTTTTAGAAAAAAATGTACGACTTGTAATTTTTGTGACTTATGGACTATCAGACCCCACTATCAGTTTTCGCGTGGGACCAATTCTTAGCAAGATTATAAGCTGGGCTACACATATACAAGTAGCACGTGAATATATACACTATGGTGACCCTTCTTTGGGATCAGGACAAATTTTAACATGACCATCCCCGAAATCGGCTAAAAAAAATTTTTTTTTAATATCCGAAAAATGTCAGCTTTTTAGTTTTACTTCCTACCCATCCTGTAGAGCCTTCAAAAAATAATTTTCAGTTTTTTAATTGGAATTTTTGCTGAACTTGGTCTACAAATGTATAAAGTAAGCTATCTTTCCTTGGATGATTTCCAAATCAAATGAGCCTAGTCCGATCAAAAACGATCAATTTCTCGTTCAGTTATTTCATTTCGAACTCTGTCTATTTTTCACTTTAAAAAACGCTAAGATCCTGAACTATGTCAATTAATTTACAATATCCTTTATCCGCTACAACTCGTGATAACAAAATCTGAAGGTACTGCAACAAAGATTATCATTTTCCTCGGCTTTTTTCCTATAAAAAGTCTACTTATCGACCAAGAAAACGAAGAGTCAACAAGTTCTCGCGATGTGAAATAGTATATTTCTTCCGACAGGGAGGACAGCAGACAAGCCTTCCTCACGTGCAAGATTGCCACCCGAGCCCAAAGCGAATTTATACGATTTCAAAAATAAGTGAAAATCATATATTTCCGAAAAATGTAAACTTTTTTCATTACTACCTTATTGAATTACTACTTTAGAACTTCTTTAAGGGGAGGGTCCAGGCAGAAAATCATCTATATGAAGCAGTCGTTATTCTGCTAATTATTTCTGTAGTAATTTTTCACGAGGAATTCAGTGGAAATTTTTTTGACCCATAAATCTCATCTCGAAAAAAAATTTGCTTTTTCGAAAAAATGCTATTACTTTTCTAAATTAATTTAAAAATTTCACAAAATTAGGATGAACATAATAACACATTTTCGAAATAATTACGTATGGGTTTTAAAAAATTCTGTTTTTTGCAAAAGAAAATTGTTGTGGGGGTCAAAAACATTTTTTTCATTTTTTATTCTAGCACTACCGAATTCCACGTAAAAAATTACTAAAGAAATAATTTTTATGACCCTTACATTTTAGCTCGAAAAAATATTTGTTTTTTCGGAAAAATGCTATTACATTTTTCTAAATAAATTGAAAAATCCTAAAAAATTAGGGCGAACATAAAAACACATTGTCTAAATAATTACGCATAGATTGTAAAAAATTCCATTTTTTTAGAAAAGAACAATTTTTGTTTGGTCAAAAAAATTTGTTGCGATTTTGATTACATCGCCATTGAATTCCTTGTCAAATATTACTACAGAAATAATTGTATGGGAATTTTTGAACGACTGCTTCATATAGCTGATTTTGTGCCTGGACCCTCCCCTTAACGTCATAGATTGATAAATTATATAATTTTTGTATAACCCCTCCTGTCAAAAACTCGACTACATCGCTACTTTTTGTGCACTAGCGCGCAAAAGAAGAGGAAATTCTACTTTTTCGCACCGTTTGCACACCACCGCGCTATAAAGTAGCGATTTTGTCTCCTTTTTTTGACATGAGGAGTTATAAAAAATCATGTATGAGCGCATACATAGGGGATCTTGACTCGTGATTGTCGCACTGGCTTCGCTCGAGTCCCCTACTTAAGTGCCCTTGTTACATAAATAGCTATTACGACATCTTTCCTTCAATCTTTGATTTAATTTTTGGCGCTAAGTCGTAACAATTTAATGAAATTCAATCAATTTAACAATTCAGTGCGTTTCAAAAAGCCTTCATTTCTAGAGACTTTTCGTACAGCAATCGAATGACTTTTTCTTATGACTCTTGTTCGAGTTTTCCTATACGTCTGTGACCCCTTAGTGCTCCCTCACCCTTTCATCAGACATCGGCTGCACTTCTGAGGTATATATAGCACATGTACGAAAACTCAGACTAGATTCATACGAAAAACATATATTAAATTCATACTAGCTGTTGCTGCCATCTTCGAGAATACGATAGTCATACAAAAAGTCCCTGCGTGTAGAGCCATTCGATTCGGAAATGCTCCAAGATAAGATATCTTACTGTATACATTTTTAGGTCAAGTTCGTCAAAAATTCCAATAAAAAAACTGAAAATTATTTTGTACTTATGTAAAAACAATGTTAATATTCGAGCCTCTACAGGGTGGGTAAGAAGTAAAACTTAAAAGCTGAAATTTTTGGGATATTTTTATCAGGACCCTAAATAAGGGTCACCCTAGTACAGTAGAACCTCACACTAGTGAAACGGCCGGGACTGCGGTTATTTTTTTCCCTCACACTAGTGAACTGACAAATTTTTGCGATTTCGCACAGATTTGTGCAGTTATTGTTATTTTTTTACATTGTGAGGTAAATAATACACATGCAACTTTATGGTATGTATGTCTACGTACATACACAGACGTGTAAAATGAGGAAACTGATGGTTCACTAGTGTGAGGTTAACACTAGAGAAAAGTGTTCACTAGTGCGAGAATTTCACCAGTGACAGGTACACTAGTGTGAAGTTCTACTGTACACACATATATGGTGATCCGACAAATTTCAACAAACCAGAACGAATAAAAACAAATGTAATTACTTTGCAACGTCACGAATGACGTTATTCGTAAATAATTGTATTTCATTTTCGAACAAAATTCTTCGTATTTAAACTTCGGTATGCCAATTGAAAGAAAGGTGTATATATAGGCTTTGTAATACATATTCATAAAAATTGATGATGTAACATTTCATTAGTAGTGGGTTCCGGGTTCGCCTCTAGGCAGATTAATAAACCCTACGTAAAGTTTCAAAAACATCGATATACGTGTATACATAACACCAAAATATATAAATATCTCCAAACCGTGATACATTGATGACATATACCAAATGTTTCAAGGGTCTGGAAATGGTGTTCGCGATTTACAACATTCAGAATTTTTCAAAAATAAAAAATACGAATTAGTGTCAAACTAATTTATGTATGGAGAGCTGTCGAACTAAAAAAAAATCTTCAAAATAATTGAATATTTGTTGTTATTCATTCAAGTTTGTCGTAGTGTTCAACCATGACATACGTTATATTCATAATAATATTACCTTCATCTGGATGTGAGACCTACCGAACTATTATTTTGTTGAAACACGAGGTAAGGTAAAATCCTCTATCGACAAATCTGGTAGTCTATGGGTGTAATTAAAACGACAACACTATCCAATTTGGTGCGCTTTCCTTAATTACAACAGTTGTTGAGAGATTTTGGTTCTTTCAATAACCCTTCTCGAGCGAAGCGTTGGCCGGGTGGGTTGCCTTCAACGAACGAGACTTCGGTTATTTCAATAACCCCTCTCGAGCGAAGCATTGGCTGGATGGGTTGCCTTCAACGAAAGAGATTTCGGTTATTTCAATAACCCTTCTCGAGCGAAGCGTTGGCCAGGTGGGTTGCCTTCAACGAACGAGATTTCGGTTATTTCGATAACCCCTCTCGAGCGAAGCATTGGCCGGGTGGGTTGCCTTCAACGAACGAGATTTCGGTTCTTTCAATAACCCTTCTCGAGCGAAGCGTTGGCCGGGTGGGTTGCCTTCAACGAATGAGATTTCGGTTCTTTCAGTAACTCGTCTCGATCGAAGCATTGGCCATGTGGGTTGCCTTCAACGAACGAGATTTCGGTTATTTCCATAACCCCTCTCGAGCGAAGCATTGGCCGGGTGGTTTGCCTTCAACGAACGAGATTTCGGTTATTTCGATAACCCCTCTCGAGCGAAGCATTGGCCGAGTTGGTTGCCTTCAACGAACGAGATTTCGGTTATTTCGATAACCCCTCTCGAACGAAGCATTGGCCGAGTTGGTTGCCTTCAACGAACGAGATTTCGGTTATTTCGATAACCCCTCTCGAACGAAGCATTGGCCGGGTTGGTTGCCTTCAACGAACGAGATTTCGGTTATTTCAATAACCCTTCTCGAGCGAAGCGTTGGCCGGGTGGGTTGCCTTCAACGAATGAGATTTCGGTTCTTTCAGTACCTCGTCTCGATCGAAGCATTGGCCATGTGGGTTGCCTTCAACGAACGAGATTTCGGTTATTTCCATAACCCCTCTCGAGCGAAGCATTGGCCTGGTGGTTTGCCTTCAACGAACGAGATTTCGGTTATTTCGATAACCCCTCTCGAACGAAGCATTGGCCGGGTTGGTTGCCTTCAACGAACGAGATTTCGGTTATTTCGATAACCCCTCTCGAACGAAGCATTGGCCGGGTTGGTTGCCTTCAACGAACGAGATTTCGGTTATTTCGATAACCCCTCTCGAGCGAAGCATTGGCCGGGTGGGTTGCTTTCAACGAACGAGATTTCGGTTATTTCGATAACCTCTCTCGAACAAAGCATTGGTCGGATGGGTTGCCTTCAACGAACGAGACTTCGGTCATTTCGATAACTCTTCTCGACGAAGCATTGGTCGGGTGAGTTGTCTTCAACGAAGGAGATTTCGGTTATTGAATTGTCAACATTTTCAATGTCCTACATACTTGCGCTCTTTCATATTTTTAGTTCGTGAGGATCTTGAGGTTCTAAACGTCATAAGAACACAAGGTAATTGTTTACATCTTACTGTGTGAAAATCTGCTGTTTTACGTTCTATTGCAATTATTTTTGTCTGTCGTTGCAATTGCATTATCTTATTTTCATATTACGAGGAGGGCCCCAACCTTCGCCCTCCCCAGTGAGACGCATCCTTCTTGTTCGAGCCGTTGACAAAGTTTATCGACGTAGCGCAGTCGTTTTTTATTTGGTTCGTCTCTCCTATTCGTATACGACAGACTTCATCATTGAAATTCAGAATATTGAATACATTTCATTATCAACAAGGGAATAGTTTATTACTCCCATTTTGTGATTTTAGTAGTAGTAAAGGCCACAAAACTTGTTTACCGACGACTTGCCTTTCTTCAATTCTCTTACGCTAGTAAATTTGTATGTTTCGAGTTACTTCCTCACAGATGCATGGGCAAAACGAGAAATTTCAATTCCATGAATAATAACCATTGTGTTGATAGAATTAGTTTTGTTGTACACAGCAATTTCTGTCCATTTTGGTTTATCTTATTCGCATTGATAGAGCTGCAGCATCCTCAAGTAATGAGTACATATCACGAATCGTTTGAGGAAAGACAAACGAAATTATGAATTGATTTCAGTTTCTGGGAAACGACTGCACTTTCTGTTCTTCTATGTCACGCAGAAAGTGTCTTCTCATAACTGTTGAATTGGAGCAGTAATCAATTGTCGTAGGATTTTCACCCAACACAACAGATGCGGCAAATGCAGCGGCGTATATTCCACAGCTGGTACCATCTGGTTGGACTGTTACTAATGTGCAGAATGTAATATTTTCAATAGATACAGTTGGAAATCGTTTAACAATATAATTCAGTTCTTCATTTACTAATTTGCCGTTCGTTACGCTTGGGAGGCTGTCATAAACCTTCAGCACTGAACCGTCGAAATGGAGACATCTCTAGTGGTTAATAACATTTCCTCCCATTATTTGTACACATCGATCACTACTTGCCGGTTGCACAGCTGCTAAGTACTGCATGTACAAAACACTTTCAACTTCAAACCCGTTGACGCCATTTATGATTCTGCAGAATGCATCTAATGACTCGTCATTGAGGCAGCTTGATGCGCCGAAAATGTTTTCTTGTATCATTTCTGTGGTGATCGATCTCGTATCTACGTACTGCTTTATCGATTCTTCGGCGTTTAGTGCATTATTTTCCACAACACTCTCACATATGAACATCAAATCATTATCTTCTTCTGCAATGTCTAACGCTTTAATATCATTTTCCTCACAAGATGTTATTTTAGTTTTCACGTCGTACTCATCAGTTCCTGCATAACGTTCTACGCTACTGTCCGTGGCAGTGACGTTTGTTTTCTCTTGAACATGGTCGATTTTTAGTTTTTTTGCTAATTTTTTGGTAAAGACTTCTCTTGCCTGCAGAATATGTTGCGGTTCTCTGAGAGGCATATTCCGATTGAAACGACTGTCCAAGATTTCTGGAAGAAGACAGTGTTCGTAAAAAGTTTTCAGTTTCGGTTCCATCTTCGTTTTCCAAAACTCGTCATCTCTCTTTACGGTTATACATACCAAACTTTTTGGGGTCCACACAACAAAAATACACCGGTTTCTGCCCGTTACGTGCATCTGGCCTTCACAGAAAAAACGATATTCTAGTTTTAAGAATACCCCACTTATTTTAAGAATATTTTATACTGAAATACGCGCCAAGAATATATACTTATTTGAAGAAAATTGTCTTCTTATTTTAAGAATATATTCTAAAAATAATATATTCTTATTTTAAGAATATATTCTTAAGAATATATTCTTAAAATAAGAATGTTTTTGCGCATCAAACGTATTTATTGTACTTATTTTAAGAATATAGTATTCTTAATTTTAGACTAATAAATTCTTAAAAATTGTGTTTATTTCATGGCCATTACAATTCAAATGACTTTTTCAATTAAGACATTACGCCCAACGTTTCGACCACTGTGTAGGTCCTCTTCAGAGGCTTTTATTAAAAATAGAATGGTTTGTATAGAAACCCCTGAAAAGGACCTACACAGTGGTCGAAACCTTAGGCGTGTATTGTTTCAATTGACAAAGTAATTTTAATTGTAATGGCCATGAAATAAACACAATTTTTAAGAATTTATTACTACAATTTATCAATTAACTAGGATAGTTTTAACATTAGACTAATACATGCTTAAGTTTAGATGTACACGTAGAAACTTTTAATCAAACTTTATTTAATAATTATAAATACAATAATTATAGCCGCATTTTTACAAATAAAAAATTATGTAATCAAACATCAAACTTGATGGAAATATTCAAAGCCTTATAGCCAATGTTTATACTTAACATATGTGTTGCCGTCTGCTCCTGAACGTACAAAACTTGTTTGGAAAGATATTAGATTATCAAACATAAGAAGAGAAAATTGTTCATTTTTGGCAACTTCAAAACATTGCAAATGATTATTAAATCCTACAGTTTGTAAATTGGATAAAACCAATCGAATTGTAGGGTTTTCGTCAACTGGTTTCACGATCCAACATAATGAACCAAATTTGGGTTCATTATTTTCGTAAGTAAATGGCAAAACCATGTTTTTTTTATAAGAAGTACCTCGAATAATGGCTTCTTTCACCAGTATACAATTTTCGTGTCGAGGAGGTAAGATGTGCCGAAAATTTAAATAATCAAAGCAATTGATTATTCGGATTTCTTCTGAAGAAGTAAAAAACTGTTGGCGTAAGCCAGTTTTGGAAAAAAATCGCGTTGAAAGGGTTAAGCAATACTTTTTTGCAATAGTTAAAGCAAGATTTTTTTGACTGGTTTTATTTTTTGATGTTTGTTTTATATCAGGACGATGTTTTCCCTCAAGCCTCATGGTCCAAACATTAATTAAGGGACCGATTTTGTTTCTTACTGTAGGATGGTGCACCATGTGGTGGTGTTTTGGCTTTAATGTAGTTCCAGAAACTTTTAAATAAAGTACATGGTGCTCTGCAATCAAGGATGAAAGATAATTTGTTGAATTAAGATCAACAACTGGATCTAAAATGATACTCAGAATTTCACTTAAAACGAGATACAAGTCCCGTGTTTCGTCATTTTTTGGAATTAAGTCGCCTATCATCAACCCTAAATGTTGAGAGAAGAATAACATTTCTGATGCATTCATTTTTAGTTCAAGTTTAGCAATGTGTTTTAGCGTGAGCATTGCAGGCTTATGTCCGGAAGCAGGACCATAATCAAAAAATTGAACACGTTCATTTAAAGTATTAATAGAAAAGTACTGATCGACACAAATAAATTGATTTAAAATTACGCACAAGTCGTAATGACAAACTCCTTCGAAATAATCATGCATGAGATCTACGTATACATTTGAAAAAATGTGAAATGATTCAAGAATATTCCAAATGCAATTAGAATTCATTCCAGTAAGAGAAACATTATTAGTCAATACATCCGTGTTGTAATCTTCGATATTACGTAACTTTTCTATATCTTCGCGTTTTTGAGTTTGAGTGACTTGTCTGTGATGTTTACAAAAACGACAAAAAAAATTTGCTGTAAATGATTCGACAAGTCCCATTATCGCGTGAAATCCTAGATTATCACCAGTTATTAAACATAATGCAAAAAAGATTTGTTGCTTTCTATTTTCAATTGTAATATTAATTCCGAAATTTTCAAGATCTAACAGATCATCTAAAATGGGAGAAAAAGCTTTGCCATTGTCTCTGTGTCTGGCATCACTTAAAAAAAATGCAGCTGCGAAAATATTCTCAAGAGATGACAGTAAGTGTTGAGGAAGGCATCCTATTTCATAATAAAGTTATAATAAGCACATGATTCAACATTGTAGCATAAGCAGTATGTTTATTAAATCAGAAAAAAATGTCCCGAAATCTGAACCCGTTTTAGAAAATTGTGATTATTTCTTAAAATAAAATCGACACCTTTTCACACAGACGTAGACATATATCAAATTTCTGTGAAAATACCTCTGTCCTTAGTTCTTTTAAACTCGACATTAATTCGATTCTTACTCCTACGTTTGGAATAATTTCTTTGATTAGATCATCCGTAAGACCCTTAACTCGTCTCATATTGTTTATTTTATGACCTAATAAAGCGTATCGAATAAATTAGAATGTTATATTTTTCTATTAACTTAAAAATCTATCTTTACTCGACAAGCACACTTTTCTGACAAGAATTCTTTCAAAATTCTTTAAGATATAACGAATACGAATACGACATTACGACTGCAAACATTGCGAGAACGAGCCATAAAATAATGCATGTGGATACGTTATGCTGTGCATTTACACAAGGTGAGCACTGGCGTGCAGGGAAATCTAATGAAGTTTTTCACTGACGACTTGGCCGAAAACCAGAATTTTTTTAATGCATTTTCATATCAAAATCAATTATTTGGCATTACAACACATCGGCCGGCGTGCCGTTTGAAATCAAGAGATTCCGCGCCGACACGGCCGGCCAACCAGCGCGAAGTCGCACTGCGCGTGCGCGGGAATCCCTTTTACATCTGAGTATGTATGTATGCAGTTCGCATAACCTTTTATGGCTCCCATTGTAATGTCGTATTCGTATTCCTGTCGAATTGTAGTGCGATATCCCACATAAACACGCGCTAAATAATACCTAAAAATATTTCTGAAATATATTGTGTATTAGTATAAATGTGTGTTTTTATTTTGTAGCCCGTTGATAATGCAAGTTAAATTCTCAAAAGAGAGAGAATGATGCAGTTAACCTGTCAAATTATTCATTTTCAAATCCCATACTCTCCCACATTGAAAAAGTTCCCACAATTCCATTTCCTGCAAACAAATTGTGTAAATATTCCTCTCCTATCTAAATTTAAATTATTAATTTAATGCAAAATGTAGGTATCGTGGAGGGTACACATGTATTGTTTTGTTTTGCAGTTTTTTAAAAAAGTATATTTAACTACATATACACAAAAAGAAATAGTTTACAGAAATACCAGTACATAAAAGTATTTCATAAGAGTATTTTTCATGGATGTAATCTTATAAAGTTATTGTGAAGCCAAATGATGCGCCTGATACAGAATGAACGCCCCATTTAAGAGTAATAGGCCATAGCAGGTTTTTATTTGATATTAATGTTTTACATATATTATATAAAAATAACGTGCTTTCTTATGTTGACAACTTGAAAGAAAGTGATGTACAAAGTTTCAGTCTTTACGTACAATTGATTCGAAATGGCATTAGTCTTTCTGAAGTTTCAACTAGTCGATGATTTTTGCCTAAATTCGACTTTTCTAATTGAGGGACAAGGGGCAATATAAAAAATACAGGCTGATTCTACATGACAAAACAAATCAAAAAGCTACAAATGATTTTTTTTGTAAACCTAATAGATTGTGAGAAAAAAATTTATGAATTTTGACAAAAATTGACTAGTTGAAATTTCAGAACGACTAATGCCATTTCGAATCTATTGTACGTAAAGGGCAGAAATTTTGTCAAGCACTTTCGAGTTGTCAAGATAAGAAAGCAAGTTATTCTTATGAAATATATATAAAATATTAATATCAAATGGATATCTGCTATGACATTTTACTCTTAAATGAAGCATTCATTCTGAATCATGCGCATCATTTGGCTTAACAATAACTTTATAAGACAGCTGTGAAGATTATTATTATGAAATACTTTCATGTACCGATATATTAAATTTGTATTTTACTTGGGCTGAATACAAACCAGGTTCGTGGTAACCCCAAACTTCGAGTTTGTTTATATTTTTTACAATTATTATGATCGAAGAATACAGGACAGTAAGTTTGAACTGATGCTTCGTCTTTTAGATTAGCTAATTTCTGTTAAGAGCTGTCAAATATCTAATAGTACACTGTACTATCTAATGTTAATATCTAATAAAATAATGGTGTAAATATCTTATAATACAAGAACTGTCAAATATCTAACAGTAAACCAGGTGTGCGCTGAGCCATTTCCGTGTACTATTAGATATTTGACAGCTCTTAACAAACATTAGCTGGTCTAAAAGACGAAGGATCAGTTCGAACTTACTGTCCTGTATTCTTCAGTCCTAATAATTGTATAAAATATCACTCACCTGTGTAATTTTTGGCAATGAAAATAAACTAATTAATTATAAGAAATTTTAATCATACTCGTAATAGTATATTTCTCACGACGGGGAATGCTTGTCTACTTGACTTCCCGAGGGTTGAATACGATTTGTCAGCCGAAATGCATCGAAAGTAGGCTTTCTAACCGAGCGTAGCGAGGTTAGAATGCCCACTTTCGGTGCATGCAGGCTGAAAAATACTTATATAACTTAAAAGGACAACAGTATATATTAAGCTCCAATTGTATTATTGGAAGGCGATAGTCACACACATTCTCACTAACACACTTCAACAAAAATTGTTCCGCCTCAGGACATATTTGTAATTAATTTGTTCTTTTTTTTTTTTACTTACCTTCAAAAATTTCGATTAACTCGTTCAACGAGTTATTCTCCAGCCAAGTCATAACTTCTTCCATTGTCACTTATGAGAATTCCGAGTGGTGAGTAATGACATCACATGTACACGAACCTCGCGCGTATGTGTGTGCACGGAAAAAAAACAGCTGTTGCAGCGTTGTATGACTCTGCCGCAGCGACAAAATCGTCGCTGGCGATACTGTCGCTGCGCCACAAGTGTCGCAATGAAATTCCAGCTCCAGGACTGTCGCGCGGGCCGAGACACGGCTCGAGCTGAAATGTATAGTTGTGTGCGACGGGATATATGTAAACACTAAGCGGGATGTGTGCGTGCCGGCAGCCGCGTTCCTGCAACCCCCATATGATATTCTCGGCATCAAAGGGTTAATTCAATGTTATTAACAATTTGAAAAATATATAACTCTGTTAAAAATTATTAAGAATATTTCAATTGTTATCATCCTTTTTACCTTTTGTTTAAAATAAAACATCGAAATTTTAATTCCAATTTTATACTAAAAGTTGATTTTTTTAGAAATACATCTAATTTGGTTCAAGGATGTAAGCCAATTTACAAAAACTCAGTGTATCAGTAAAAGTAAATTTTTGTTAATATAAAGTTGAAACAAATATCACTAGAAAACATAAACTTCTAGTAACATTAATATAAAAACATTTATGTTTTGCTTATTATTTTAATTATGATGTATTCTAAATCAAGTTCCAAATTTGATTTAATGATATTCTATATGGTTCTTAAACGTATAATTATATATATTAGCTATTGCAAAAGTTAGAAGACAAAGTCAAAAGTTTTGAAAATTTCAAAACTACGCTTAGTCGATCGCTGGAAAAACGACTTAAGTTAAATTTTAAATAATTAACGATTAAAACGAGAACACTAACACAATATTTTTTGTATCCCGTTAACTTATTACAGATAGTGTATCTTTGAAGAAAAACAGAATAACTGAATTGGTATGTTTTTTTTAAATGAATCACATCACTGAATTTTAAATTTTTTGCAAAAAATGAAGTCGACTTAAGTCGTTTTTCGAGCGAACGGCTCATATATATATATATATATATATATATATATATATATATATATATATATATATATATATTAATATTATACAGAATACATTTTAATCAGAATCAGTTCAGCTGAAAATGTTATTCGGAGAAAATTTGAAAACATTGATGCTTTGAAAAAGATGTCATGTTAATGACTTGTTATCGATATATAATATACAATATTTATGTGTATATGTATATATTATTGAATCTTTTACAATTTTACAATTGAAAAAATGTATATTGGTCCCAAATAATTAGTAATCAAATATCACCGATAAGGGATACATCACAGTGCGTTATCCAATCAAAAACATAATAAAACATTCTTTGTACAAAACATAATATAATATGATAGTTTCATTATTAATAGTGAATTTTCACACATTATATGTACATTATAATCAGCGACAGTGAAATTCAGATGTAAATGTTATATGATGGTTTTAATACATTTATGTTTTGGTAAAATAATGTGTATTAATGGATAATTCATTTCGAACATAACGTATATATTTTAGTCAGTGATAGTGAAATTAGTATATAAATGTTTTATACGAAGAATGTATATATATATATATATATATATATATATACAGGGTGTCCGAAAAGTATGGAAACACTCAAATATCTCGGAAAATCGACATCGAATCGTAAAAGTAAAAATACACGTATTCAATGGTTTCAAGAGAGCTATCCAGTGACACCTAACACAACCCCCCACCCCCACCCGCTGGGGGTGATAGAGGGGGTAACTTAAAAATTTTAAATGGGAACCCCCAATTTTTATTGCAGATTTTGCTTCCTCAGAAAAAGTTACGTAAATTTTGCCTACCATTATAATTGTTTTTGTTGACAGATGGCGCTGTAATCAACGAAATTAAAAAATTATTCTAAAAAGTTTTAAAAATCTCGCGAAAAACACAACGGATCAAAAAAGTAAAAACACACGTATTTAATGGTTTCAAGAGAGCTATCCAGTGACACCTAACACGACCCCCCACCCCCACAGGCTGGGGGTGATGGAGGGGGAAACTTAAAAATTTTAAATGGGAACTCCCAAATTTTATTGCAGATTTCTCTTCTTCAGAAAAAGTTACGTAAATTTTACCTATTATAATTATTTTTGTTAACAGATGGAGCTGCAATCAGCGAACCACGTACCTGGAATAGCGGACCACGTTTCCAAAATTTTAAATGACGTCTTTTGCCTTTAAATATTTCAAAGTTCACCGATTCTTACCGCGAGGAGGTAGACGATTTTGAGAATCTTTTTTTTTTATTTTTGTATATTTTTTTTTTGTTTTTACCTTTTATTTGTTTTTTTTTTATTTTTTTAATTTTTTTTCTATTTTAAAGTTTAAATTTTCCTTCGCTTCTATTTTCTTTACTGGATTTTTAACATGTCTATGCCCACTAATTTATAAGATGTTCGAATTGAAGTCCTTCAGCAACTTGACAATATCCCAATCGTGCATAGAAGTTATCATAAACTTTTTGCAGCATTTCTTGAGATACTGTATTAGAACCTTGAATTATTTTTTCTTTCAACTCATCAATGTCTTTTGGTTTCGTTTCGTAGACCTTGTTCTTCAAGAAACCCCAGTAAAAATAGTCCAGAGGAGTTAGATCAGGTGACCTCGGTGGCCACTCGATCGAACCCCTCCTACCAATCCAACGTCGGGGGAAAATATTATTTAATAGATTGCGTACAATCAAACCAAAATGACAAGGAGCTCCATCCTGTTGAAACCAGACATTATCAAACGCTATACCAGCAATATTTCGTATTGCCGGTATAATCTGGTTATTTAACAAATTACAGTACCTTTCAGCCGTGAAATTCTCTTCAACGAAGAAAGGCCCAACAATTTGATTGCACAAAATGCCAGCCCAAACATTGATTTTCTGTGGATGTTGTGTGTGAGTATCTCTCATCCAATGAGGATTTTCGTCCGACCAATATCGTAGGTTGTGCCTATTAACTTCTCCACTCAACTGAAACGTAGCTTCATCAGAGAAGCATATCCAGAAAGGAAATAATTCATTTTCGTCACAACGTCTCATCATTTCCTCACAAAATTCTAATCTCCGATCGAAGTCATCTTCCGAAAGTTCTTGTACATATTTTATTTTATATGGATGGAACTTATTTGCTTTTAATATTTCATGGACAGACGATTTGCCGATACCAGTGGCTTGCGCAATCTTTCTTACCGAAGTATGGACGTCCTCAACGACACTTGCACAGACCGCTAAACTGTTGTCTTCGTTCGTGGACGTTTTTGGTCTTCCTGATTTTGGTCGATCATTGACAGAGCCAGTATCTTGAAACCGAGAAACAGTCTTACAAACAGTTGATTTGCAAATAGGTAGACGATCAGGATGGGTATCATTAAATTGGCGGACGACTTGTTCGTATGTTCTTTTTTTATCGCCGCATCCTCGCAGAATAAGGATTTCGATCCTTTCTTTTTGTGTCAAAGACATAGTATGCCAAATTACAACAGGAGGCAGAATACAGAATGTATCGAAATGGAAGAAATATGAAGCAAAGAATGAAGAAATAAAAGAAATATAAAAAATTAGAAGAAATTCAAATGTTAGAGAAACATTACATTAAGTATCAAATAGCGAGAACGAAGAGAATTGCGATTTTTTGCGGTACGAATTTGACCAAGTTTTCGACAAGAGTGACGCTCGCATGTGTAATTTTCACAAAGCTGAAAAATAACCGAGACCTTGACTCATTCAAACAATAGAGCTTAACTAATACTAAGACGTGCTGTTTTGATTTGGACGCTGACGATGTTCGATTATTGACTACTTTCTCTGTAACACTGGCAGTTGAAAAAATCGACCGAGTGTATGCAATGGGTTTCCGCAAGCGATACCTACAGTACTTTCACACAAGTATACAAAATCACAGTCATGCAAGAAAGCCATAACACCATATGCGGATTTGGTCACCATTTACGCTATTCGGATACACGACATTCACTTCCTCGTAGAATAAGGATGTCGATTCTTCATTTTTCTGTCAAAAACTTTGTATGCACAATTACAAGGGGGGAGCGAATAAAGAATTTTAATATCTGGAAGAAAAGGTAAGCAAATACATTAAAAAAAAACATAAAAAAATTTAATAGTGAAGAATAAAAAAAAGGTAAAAAACAGAAATCAAATAAAAAAAAAAGTAAAACAGAAGATTCTCAAAATCGTCTACCTCCTCGCGGTGAGAATCGGTAAACTAGAAATATTTAAAGGCAAAAGACGTTATTTAAAATTCTGAAAACGTGGTATGCTATTCCATGTACGTCAAGTTAAATATTTTTTAGTAATTTTTTAATTTCGCAGATTGCAGCTCCATCTGTTAACAAAAATAATTATAATAGGTAAAATTTACGTAACTTTTTCTGAAGAAGAGAAATCTGCAATAAAATTTGGGAGTTCCCATTTAAAATTTTTAAGTTTCCCCCTCCATCACCCCCAGCCTGTGGGGGTGGGGGGTCGTGTTAGGTGTCACTGGATAGCTCTCTTGAAACCATTAAATACGTGTGTTTTTACTTTTTTGATCCGTTGTGTTTTTCGCGAGATTTTTAAAACTTTTTAGAATAATTTTTTAATTTCGTTGATTACAGCGCCATCTGTCAACAAAAACAATTATAATGGTAGGCAAAATTTACGTAACTTTTTCTGAGGAAGCAAAATCTGCAATAAAAATTGGGGGTTCCCATTTAAAATTTTGAAGTTACCCCCTCTATCACCCCCAGCGGGTGGGGGTGGGGGGTTGTGTTAGGTGTCACTGGATAGCTCTCTTGAAACCATTGAATACGTGTGTTTTTACTTTTTTGATCCGTTGTGTTTTTCGCGAGATTTTTAAAACTTTTTAGAATAATTTTTTAATTTCGTTGATTACAGCGCCATCTGTCAACAAAAACAATTATAATGGTAGGCAAAATTTACGTAACTTTTTCTGAGGAAGCAAAATCTGCAATAAAAATTGGGGGTTCCCATTTAAAATTTTTAAGTTACCCCCTCTATCACCCCCAGCGGGTGGGGGTGGGGGGTTGTGTTAGGTGTCACTGGATAGCTCTCTTGAAACCATTGAATACGTGTATTTTTACTTTTTCGATTCGATGTCGATTTTCCGAGATATTTGAGTGTTTCCATACTTTTCGGACACCCTGTATATATATATATATATATATATATATATATATATATATATTTATATATATATATATATATATATGTATTTACATTATATTACACATATATAAGGGTGGTCCTTAATTTATTGAAAATAATTGTGGGTGTGGAATATGTTTGGAACCTTCAGTAATAAAAATCGAGTCGAGTCGCTGGAAGTGTGTTGTCGTAGTCCCATTTGGACCCCTTTTTTATTCAGCTGATTGTAAACTTCAAAGTTACCCAACATGATCCAAATAATTTATTTAATGTTTTGGAGTGTCAGATGTAACTCAAGACCATTTTATGTAACCTGATTCATGAAAAATTGGAAAAGATATAGGTATGACAAGTTGTGCAAGTGTGCTAAAATCGGATCAAAAATGCACAACTCGCCATACTTATATCCCAATTTTTCATGAAACAGAATACATAACCAGGTCTCGAGTTACAACTGACACTCAAGAACGTTAAAACAATTGTTTGGATCAGGTTGGATAACTTCTAAGCTTCCAAAAAGCTGAATAAAAAAGATGCTCAAATTGGACTACAACAACACACTTCCAGCGACTCAACCAAAAATGTTAATACAGTTGTTTTCTATCGGATTTTTATTGATGAAGGTTCCAAACGTATTTCTCACATACAACCACGTACAATTAAACCACATTTCAGTCATTTCAATGTGAAAAATGCAAAAAATCACTCAAAGCCTTGGCGGCACAGGTCAATCTCGATTCAAAAATGTCAATAAATTCTGGGATTTCTTTTAGATCAAGATGAACCCTTTCAGACAGAGTCCCCACAGAATTTTATAATTCAATAAATTAAGGGACATCCTGGTAAATATATATATTTATATAGATACTTCTCATAAAACATTTATATGCTAATTTCACTATCGCTGACTAAAATATATTATATTATTTTCTAAATGAATTAGCCATTAATATACGTTAGCTCCTTCGTTGACAGTGAAATTCAGATATAAATGTCATTTGAAGGTTTTAATACATTTATATTTTGATAAAGTCTGTCACGTGTAATGATTTGTTATCGATGAATTATTTTATACAAACCGTCATTCTTTTATATGTCAGTATTTAATATTAATGGTTAATTCATCTCAGACACAACGTAAATATTTTAGTCAGCGACAGTGAAATTATCATATAAATGTATTTATACGAAGAATATTTATTTATGTATATATAATGTATTTATAATTATAAAGGATCATGATTCGTCACAGTACTTTACCGAAGCAAAAATTTTAAAACACATTCTTCGTATAACACATTTATACAGGGTGGCCGATTTATCTGAAGACATCGAAATATCTCGAGAACTATGCACAGAATCAAAAAAGTTGTCGGATGAAAGTTGTTCGACACGAAGAGGGGCATCCAGTGATATTTAAATTTACCCCCTCCCCCATCCCCTGGAGGTGGAGTGGGGGCAAAAATAATAAAACTTAAATAGGAACCCCCATTTTTTATTGCAGATTTGGATTCTCCAATATTGACAATTTTCGCCCGCGTAGCGGATATGGAATACGGTCATTCTAACAAAGCCGGGAAAAAATACATTTAGCGTTACCCAGGAACAACGACGTGGACGTAGTATTTTTCTGTTCCCTTTGGGGTGCTTGTTTTACGTGAGTCCCCTTGCCTCTCACTGTCTCACTGTTCACTTACTTGAGTAAGTGTTCGAAATGTTGACCTTCCACTTCAATGCATTTATTTATTCTTTCTTCAAATGACTTTATACATGATAGAATCATATCTGCAGAAATTTCTGCGCAAGCAGTTCTTATGCATTCCACCATGTTTTCACGAGTCGTTGGTACTTGTTCATAAACCTTACCTTTTAGGTAACCCCATAGGAAGAAATCCAGAGATGTTAGATCAGGTGACCTCGCAGGCCAATTAATGGGGCCACCTCTACCAATCCACCTACCATTGTAATCACGGTCTAGTATTTCCCTTGCTACTCTTGAAAAATGTGCTGGGTAACCATCATGCTGAAACCACATTGTCCGTCGGACGTCCATAGCAACATCCTCAAGTAGTAATGGTACTTCTTGTTCTAGGAAATCTCGATATTTTGTTCCATTCAAATTACTTTCAATGAAATAAGGACCAATGAGTTTATTTCCTATGATTCCACACCAAACGTTCACCGACCAAGGACGTTGATGATTAACTTGTCGTAACCAATGGGGATTTTCTACGCTCCAATAATGCATATTATGCCTATTGACGCCACCATGGTTCGTGAATGTAGATTCATCTGAAAATAATACATTAGCAAAGAAATTGTGGTTCGTTTGCATTTTTTGAAATGCCCATTCACAAAACACCACGCGGTTATGAGAATCATCGCCATCTAGTTCCTGGTGCAGTGAAATGTGATATGGGTGAAACTTATGACGATGCAATATTCTTTGAATACTGTCTCTGGAAATGCCGGAATCGCGATGTAATTGTCGTGTGCTTACATGTGGATTTTGGTGAATAGCTGCTAGTACAGCTACTTCGTTAGCTTCTCCTGTAACTGTTAATCTTCGCTTCCTTTTTTTCATTTGTACGCTGCCATCAGAGTGAAAGGCATTCATAACTTTGTAAAAAAAAGAACGCGAGCGAGCATTATCTGGAAAACGCTCAGCATACAACGCAACAGCATCGTCAATATTCCTCTTACATTCACCATAAATAAGAATCATTTCGATTTTTTCGGGAACTGTAGCAGGATTCATTTTTAACTTGCAATTCGATTTAAGCAATGAAGGGTAGACAAAAAATAGTCACGTAAACGGAAAGTTGTTATTCTAAAAGCAAAATGACCTCCGACCGAATTACTACCAATACAATGGACTTCAAAAACAGTCTTACACTGAGAGACCGTGAATACTAAATTTTAATATGGGGATTAGAAAGTCGCGATATCCATTTACTTCCCTTCAGGAAAGTAGAGAAAAATGTAGGTGAACTGGTTACGTGTGACTCAACTTATGTATAAAATGATATGCTACTTTATTTTCGAGTTATGTCGCCCTCTAGCGTTATGTAACAGAACCGGCGCCGGCGATGGCCGAAATGCAAGCGATGTACATGTATGAAACCACGTGAGTTCTCTCGGGGTCCGGTAGATGGCGACGAAATCCCCAAATGAAGTAAGAGTTTCGTTTTGTTTAATAGAAGCTGGTTAGACCGTCAATGCTCAGCTTATTTATTCTCATTTCGGAAAAAACATACAGAGAGAGAATGAATGAGCTGAGTGAAGGGACATGACGCGTTTTTTAATGGATTGCGTGATGTCCTCTTTTTGTTTATTAAATAATAAATTTAAAACCTAAAATGTAATTTTATTGAAGGTAGAAAACTTATTTATAAAATTGCTTCCATATTGTATGCACAATTTTTATGTAATCAGTTTTGATTTTTAATATGAAGAATATCAATTATTCATAATCTTAATTTTTCGAATGGACATTATTAAAATTTCATATTCAGAATAACAATTTTCGCAATTGATATTACTAAATTCTAATATTAAAAATTCTAATCTGCAATAAAAAATGGGGGTTCCTATTTAAGTTTTATTATTTTTGCCCCCACTCCACCTCCAGGGGATGGGGGAGGGGGTAAATTTAAATATCACTGGATGCCCCCCTTCGTGTCGAACAACTTTCATCCGACAACTTTTTTGATTCTGTGCATAGTTCTCGAGATATTTCGATGTCTTCAGATAAATCGGCCACCCTGTATACTAATTTCACTATTACTGACTAAAATGTGTATGTTATGTCCTAAATGAATTAACCATTAATATTCAATAGCTTCTTCGCTGACAAGATTAATTACTGACACATTAAAAAAATGAAGTTTTGTGTAAAATAATTCATCGATAATAAATCATTACACACGACAGACTTAACCAAAACACAAATGTATTAAAACCATCGAACAACATTTCGATCTGAATTTCACTGTATAATAATAATATAATAATGATTTCATTTGTTTAAACTAAATATGACCGTACACGTTTTTACCTTTTCTTTTCGACATGACGTATCGAAGAGCATGGGCATATGTGCACTGATCAACAAACATTTCAGGGTAATCGTGTCGCGGCTGCACCGAAAGTCCTCGAGCTGGAATTGGATTGTGCACATATGTAGCGCAGCGACAGGTGGCGCGAGTGCATGCTAGCGACACGCACAACGCTGCGCCAGCTGTTTTTTTTTCCGTGTGTGTGAACTTATGGCAGTCATCACCGTGCGAGGGCAGCACCGGCTATTTCTAGCACGGTTCTTATCCGAAATCTCGCGGTGACTGCCATAGCACAGATAAGAACCGTTGTTCCGCGAAATACGGCAATATTTATTTCAGGGATTACGCTGCCATTACTGCACGGAAACGATTTCTGTAAACTCAGTAATGTTTCTGATCATCGTAGAATTACTTTCTTGGATCCGATTTTGCAATAACTGCCTAAAACTTCTGTATTTATCGAAAAACGATTTGAGGTGAACGAGTTTCAGCGCCATGTTGATACCGTGGCAAATCAGGGAACTGTAAAAAGTAATTAAATAAAATTTAAAAATTAATTTTTATCGTTTTTCAAAATTCTGCTTCCAAGAAAGTGAAAGTAATCGTTTCATGAGATCGCTGTTAAAATTTCAGCGAAATCGGTTGAGAAATGGCGGAAAAATCCCTGAAATAAATTTCTCCTAAAAATGTCGGTAAAAATTCTACTATAGAACCCCCTTAAGTGGGCTCTTTCAGTCTGACACGAAAATTTTGAAAAAACTACACATTTTTACCCTATTTTTCAATTAAAAAAAAAAGTCATGAATTTTTAAGGCAGTTTTTTTTTGTAAATCATATTTTCGATGGGAAAGAAATTTTAGCGATATATGAAACCACAAAAAGTCCGGCTCAAAATGTCAAAATAATAAAGTTAGACACACAAAAAAATTAATTTTCCATTATAGAGGTCCAGAAAATTTCCAAGTCACGTTAGTTACGATGAAATTAAAGCTGTTAATTTTCAGATTTTCCGCACATACTCACCCCCTACAATCTTTTTACACCCAAACGAAAGGGTTGTAGAAGAAGAGTATTTGAAAGTTTACAAATTGGGTACCATAAAACGTTATAGCCTGTGTAAAACGATGTATGGTTATATACACGATAGTTTACATAAACGATATATGATGAATACCGTGCGATTTCCGGTCGTCATCCCTAAAAGTATGAATAATAGTTAGCCATTATTTTACACCTTTGTCATAAGCATTGTCTTTAGTATGTGAGAGTATACAAACTTCTTTGTATATCTTAATTTATTTGTAATTTTTCATATAAAAAAGAATATTTTTTAAAAAATATTAATAAACTGCCGATTTTCACCTCTCTTTTACGGAGTGGTAACAAAATTTAACCTTCGATAACAACACAAAAGATATTTTCTACTGACTGTAATATGTTTTCAAAAGCGAAACAATTTTTTTCAGAAAATCCTTAAAATACTGATTTTTTGTAAAAGTGTTATTTTATGTGTGGTCGCACAACCCCTCTATCATGAAAAATAAAATTTTTGTGTGTATAACTTTATTATTATGAAATTTTGAGCTGGAGTTTTCATGGTTTCAGATATCGCTAAGACCTCTTTCGGATTGAAAATATGATTTACAACAAAAATTACCTTTAAAAATCATGTCTTTTTTTTTTAATTGAGAAAAAGGGTAGGAAGGGATAGTTTTTTCAAAATGTTCGAGCTGGATTCTGAAAGAGCATACACGAAAATACCTATCTACAAATGTTCAGATTTTTTAAAGCATAAATAACAAAGTTGTCCATGCTTAAAATTGACACGTAGTTTATTCAGGGTTAATGCCACCATGCACTTTCGAAAACCACAAATCAAAGATACCAATAATGTTAAAGCACATCCCTGCCAAAAATGTAAGTGTACACGTACGCTTAAAGTCTAAATTCACGCTTGTAGTACTCTTCAGGTACTCTTAAATGTCAAAAAGAAGCGGGAATTTAGACATTTAAGCGTACGCGTACGCTTCCATTTTTTGCAGGGATGTATTATATGTTGATCTTAATATCTTTTAAAGACTTAAATAATACGTTTTCCCATACAAAATTCAATACAAATTTAGGGTGTTGCAAGGTACGCGTTAATAGCACTCAAAAGGAGAAATAAAAAAACGGGTTCCAATTTTCGATAGAGAATCGAAATTCACCCATGTATTTCAGCGCTACTGAGGTTGCCATTAAAGATAGATATACACAAACATATTGACCCAACCGAACTGTTTGTTTAGGATAACCAGGCATTTAGTAGCGCCAACGGAACCATGCCCAACTAAACAAGTCTGGATAAAAAGTGAAATTTAGTTGATTCAATGCGGTCAATTATAAAGAAATAAATATTTGAAAAAGAACATTTTTAATCTTTTTTAAGTGACTTTTTTCAAATTGTTATCTTACAACCATTACAGATTAACAACTTATACGGATTTTTTCGGATTCTTTATCGACAATTAGCAGCACACGAAATTATCAAAAAAGATATAATTTAAAAGAATTACTTTGATAGTGTAAATTTAAAAAAATTTTGAAGCGTCGACCCTGATGACCGCTCTAGTACCGAATGCCCCATACACAGAGAGAAAAGAAATAGTTAACGGAACCTTTTTGTAATAGTAAAACGCGTAAATAAGAAAAGTTGTTGTATTAACTATTTCCATGGTAAATGGTACAATAAAATTGTTCCATTTACTATTTTCCGATGGTTAAATGGTTTGTACATAACCTCAAATATCCGCTGTAACCTTACTTATAGTTAATTCTACTACTTAAGAGGTTAAAATCCATTTTACTATTTTTTCGTGGTTCCATTAACAATTTTTTTCTCTCTGTGTATGTATCAAATGTATGCCTATTATGTACATAAATACTTGACAGAAAACTGTGGTCATTTTTAATATAATACCCATTCGATACATAATGCAATAAATTGAATAGTTTTATACTTACCGTTTACAAATCCACCTGCACCCGCGAAAGGCAAATAGTGGTTCAAGATATTGAAGCCACAACGCAACGGAAATTGTTCATATAATAGTTCCTGCAGTCGATGCTGGTATGTACCTGATTTAAAAATTAATCGTTGTCTTTGTCCCCTATTGCTTTTCACAACCTTTATTTCTGTAATTCTATCAAATTCTTGTCGCGACATTATAAAAATCACACGATGCGGCTGTCCCTCTTCAACAAATGATTCTTCTGAATCAGTAGTCGACACACTCATATCCACACTTTTGTCACTATCACTTTTTGTCGGGACCGGTTCAAGCCCTAAAAGAGCTTTAAGCGAATATCTATTCATCATTATAAGGGCATAAAGGGATACTGGTGACAGCATCTTACCAGTATCATCACTAATTCTTTGCCAAATATCCGACGATTTGGACACTAATTTATTATCGGACCCTATTTTCACAATTATATCGGATTTGTAACGAAGAATTAGTTCGCATAAGGCGTCTTTATCTACCGCGGGCGTTTTACCCCGCTTCAGAAACATTATAAAACACACTTAACCAAAAATGTAATGAAATCACGAGAATAACGCAACAAGTGGAATACGTGGAGAAGTGAGTTTCAGGAAACTCCGCTTCCGCGATTTCCTTGGAAATAGCTCGACGCGGCGATTCCCTAAAACAATGTCTACAATTATTATCCCGTCCTGGTAAAGAAAAGTGTCACGACGATATTGAAAAACGTTCAAACAACGCTGCGAAAAGTAGAGCTTTACAAGCACACTCAAGAAAACTTAACTCATCAATTGAAAACCATAAACTGAATACAACATTTTTTATTGCTAGATGGCAGGTCACATGTTTTTATATATGTGGATTTTGTTACAAAACATTTTCTTTATTCTATTTGTCACATTTCTTTCAACATCTAGCGGTCAATTCGGAAAGTTTACCTTTACCGACCAAGGCAAATCAAAAACAGTATTTTTAACTACATAGATATTTTTACTTAAATCATGTAACCCGCCATCTATAACAATATAACAATATTTGACCGACACTACAATTAAACCAATCAGCTATGAAATTTTGTTTTTTTCGTATTGACTTAGAATTTGTTACTCTGGAATTTCCGAGTTCAAATAAAATTTGAAAAATTTGGACGTTTCCTTTACCGCGCACAGCTAAGGAGAGAGAATTCTGCAAATTGTATTATATTCTTTTCAATAATTTGTATTAACAATTTGTTACCACAACATTTTCGCCCAATTACTGCGGTCATTTACGTAAATTCGGTCAGATTCACAAATTTAACACTCTATTTTCGGTTTTTCACCAAGCAAAACCAAACAATTTCATATAGGTTATGTTCACAGTGATGAATAAAAGAAAATGCATCATCTACTATTCCATTAACAATTTGTTACCGCAATATTTTCGCCCAATAAATAAGGTCACATACGTAAATTCGGTCATTTTCTCGAATTTAACGCTCTACTTCCGGTTTTTCACCCAGCAAAACCAAACAATTTCATATAGGATATGTTCAGAGTGATGCATAGAATAGATTGCATCATCTAATATTGAAGTAACAATTTGTTACCGCAACATTTTCGCCCAAGAACTGCAGTCACATACTTAAATTCGGTCATTTTCTCGAATTTAAGTCTCTATTTTCGGTTTTTGACCAAGCAAAACCAAACAATTTCACATATAGGTTATGTTGACAGTGATGAATAAAAGAGAATGCATCATCTAATATTGAAGTAACAATTTGTTACCGCAACATTTTCGCCCAAGAACTGCGGTCCATACGTAAATTCGGTCATTTTCTTGAATTTAACTCTCTATTTCCGGTTTTTCATCAAGCAAAACCAAACAACTTCATATAGGGTATGTTCACAGTGATGCATAGAAGAGATTGTATCATCTTAAATTGCAGTAGCAATTTGTTACCGCAACATTTTCGCCCATGAACTGCGGTCACATCCGTAAATGCGGTCAGTTTCTCGAATTTACCGCTCTATTTCCGGTTTTTGACCCACCAAAACCAATCAATTTCGTATAGGATATGTTCAGAGTGATGCATAGAACAGATTGCACCATCTAATATTCAAGTAACTATTTGTTACCGCAACATTTTCGCCCAATAACTGTGGTTACGTACGTAAATTCGGTCATTTTCTCGTCTTTAACTCTCAATTTCCGGTTTTTTACCCAGCAAAACCAAACAATTTCATATAGGGTATGTTTAGAGTGATGCAGAGAAGAGATTGTATCATCTTAAATTGCAGTAACAATTTGTTACCGCAACATTTTGCCCAATAACTGCGGTCACATACGTAAATTCGGTCATTCTCTCGAATTTAACGCTTTATTTCCGGTTTTTGACCCACCAAAACCAATCAATTTCATATAGGATATGTTCCGAGTGATGCATAGAACAGATTGCTTCATCTAATATTAAAGTAACAATTTGTTACCGCAACATTTTCGCCCAAGAACTGCGGTTACGTACGTAAATTCGGTCATTCTCTCGAATTTAATGCTCTATTTCCGGTTTTTGACCCACCAAAACCAATCAATTCCGTATAGGATATGTTCAGAGTGATGCATAGAACAGATTGCACCATCTAATATTCAAGTAACTATTTGTTACCGCAACATTTTCGCCCAATAACTGTGGTCACATACGAAAATTCGGTCATGTTCTCGACTTTAACTCTCAATTTCTGGTTTTTCACCTAGCAAAACCAAACAATTTCATGTAGGTTATGTTCACATTGATGAATAAAAGAGACTGCATCATCTAATATTGAAGTAACAATTTGTTACCGCAATATTTTCCCCCAATAAATAAGGTCACATACGAAAATGCGGTCATTTTCTCGAATTTAACGCTCTATTTCCGGTTTTTCACTCAGCAAAACCAAACAATTTCATATAGGATATGTTCAGAGTGAAGCATAGAAGAGATTGTATCATCTTAAATAGCAGTAACAATTTGTTACCGCAACATTTTCGCCCAATAACTACGGTCACATACGTAAATTCGGTCATTCTATCGAATTTAATGCTCTATTTCCGGGTTTTGACCCACCAAAACCAATCAATTCCATATAGGATATGTTCAGAGTGATGCATAGAACAGATTGCACCATCTAATATTCAAGTAACTATTTGTTACCGCAACATTTTCGCCCAATAACTGTGGTCACATACGAAAATTCGGTCATTTTCTCGACTTTAACTCTCAATTTCCGGTTTTTTACCCAGCAAAACCAAACAATTTCATATAGGATATGTTCAGAGTGATGCATAGAAGAGATTGTATCATCTTAAATTGCAGTAGCAATTTGTTACCGCAACATTTTCGCCCATGAACTGCGGGCACATACGTAAATGTGGTCATTTTCTCGAATTTAACGCTCTATTTCCGGTTTTTGACCCACCAAAACCAATCAATTTCGTATAGGATATGTTCAGAGTGATGCATAGAACAGATTGCACCATCTAATATTCAAGTAACTATTTGTTACCGCAACATTTTGCCCAATAACTGTGGTTACGTACGTAAATTCGGTCATTTTCTCGACTTTAACTCTCAATTTCCGGTTTTTTACCCAGCAAAACCAAACAATTTCATATAGGATATGTTCAGAGTGATGCATAGAAGAGATTGTATCATCTTAAATTGCAGTAACAATTTGTTACCGCAACATTTTCGCCCAATAACTGCGGTCACATACGTAAATTCGGTCATTTTCTCGAATTTAAGTCTCTATTTTCGGTTTTTCACCAAGCAAAACCAAACAATTTCATATAGGTTATGTTGACAGTGATGAATAAAAGAGAATGCATCATCTAATATTGAAATAACAATTTGTTACCGCAACATTTTCGCCCAAGAACTGCGGTCACATACGTAAATTCGGTCATTTTCTTGAATTTAACTCTCTATTTCCGGCTTTTCATCCAGCAAAACCAAACAATTTCATATAGGATATGTTCACAGTGATTTATAGAAGAGATTGTATCATCTTAAATTGCAGTAGCAATTTGTTACCGCAACATTTTCGCCCATGAACTGCGGGCACATACGTAAATGTGGTCATTTTCTCGAATTTAACGCTCTATTTCCGGTTTTTGACCCACCAAAACCAATCAATTTCGTATAGGATATGTTCAGAGTGATGCATAGAACAGATTGCACCATCTAATATTCAAGTAACTATTTGTTACCGCAACATTTTGCCCAATAACTGTGGTTACGTACGTAAATTCGGTCATTTTCTCGACTTTAACTCTCAATTTCCGGTTTTTTACCCAGCAAAACCAAACAATTTCATATAGGATATGTTTAGAGTGATGCATAGGAAGAGATTGTATTATCTTAAATTGCAGTAACAATTTGTTACCGCAACATTTTCGCCCAATAACTGCGGTCACATACGTAAATTCGGTCATTCTCTCGAATTTAACGCTCTATTTCCGGTTTTTGACCCACCAAAACCAATCAATTTCATATAGGATATGTTCAGAGTAATGCATAGAACAGATTGCTTCATCTAGTATAAAAGTAACAATTTGTTACCGCAACATTTTCGCCCAAGAACTGCGGTCACATACGTAAATTCGGTCATTCTCTCGAATTTAATGCTCTATTTCCAGTTTCTTCCCCAGCAAAACCAAACAATTTCATATAGGATATGTTCAGAGTGATGCATAGAAGTGATTGCATCATCTAATATTTAAGTAACAATTTGTTACCGCAACATTTTCGCCCAAGAACTGCGGTTACGTACGTAAATTCGGTCATTTTCTCGACTTTAACTCTCAATTTCCGGTTTTTCACCCAGCAAAACCAAACAATTTCATATAGGATATGTTCAGAGTGATGCATAGAAGAGATTGTATCATCTTAAATTGCAGTAGCAATTTGTTACCGCAACATTTTCGCCCAATAACTGCGGTCACATACGTAAATTCGGTCATTCTCTCGAATTTAATGCTCTATTTCCAGTTTCTTCCCCAGCAAAACCAAACAATTTCATATAGGATATGTTCAGAGTGATGCATAGAAGTGATTGCATCATCTAATATTTAAGTAACAATTTGTTACCGCAACATTTTCGCCCAAGAACTGCGGTTACGTACGTAAATTCGGTCACTTTCTCGACTTTAACTCTCAATTTCCGGTTTTTCACCCAGCAAAACCAAACAATTTCATATAGGATATGTTCAAACTGATGCGTAGAAGAGATTGTATCATCTTAAATTGCAGTAGCAATTTGTTACCGCAACATTTTCGCCCATGAACTGCGGGCACATACGTAAATGTGGTCATTTTCTCGAATTTAACGCTCTATTTCCGGTTTTTGACCCACCAAAACCAATCAATTTCGTATAGGATATGTTCAGAGTGATGCATAGAACAGATTGCACCATCTAATATTCAAGTAACTATTTGTTACCGCAACATTTTCGCCCAAGAACTGCGGTCACATACGTAAATTCGGTCATTCTCTCGAATTTAATGCTCTATTTCCAGTTTCTTCCCCAGCAAAACCAAACAATTTCATATAGGATATGTTTAGAGTGATGCATAGGAAGAGATTGTATCATCTTAAATTGCAGTAGCAATTTGTTACCGCAACATTTTCGCCCATGAACTGCGGTCACATCCGTAAATGCGGTCAGTTTCTCGAATTTACCGCTCTATTTCCGGTTTTTGACCCACCAAAACCAATCAATTTCGTATAGGATATGTTCAGAGTGATGCATAGAACAGATTGCACCATCTAATATTCAAGTAACTATTTGTTACCGCAACATTTTCGCCCAATAACTGTGGTTACGTACGTAAATTCGGTCATTTTCTCGTCTTTAACTCTCAATTTCCGGTTTTTTACCCAGCAAAACCAAACAATTTCATATAGGATATGTTTAGAGTGATGCAGAGAAGAGATTGTATCATCTTAAATTGCAGTAACAATTTGTTACCGCAACATTTTGCCCAATAACTGCGGTCACATACGTAAATTCGGTCATTCTCTCGAATTTAACGCTTTATTTCCGGTTTTTGACCCACCAAAACCAATCAATTTCATATAGGATATGTTCCGAGTGATGCATAGAACAGATTGCTTCATCTAATATTAAAGTAACAATTTGTTACCGCAACATTTTCGCCCAAGAACTGCGGTTACGTACGTAAATTCGGTCATTCTCCCGAATTTAATGCTCTATTTCCGGTTTTTGACCCACCAAAACCAATCAATTCCGTATAGGATATGTTCAGAGTGATGCATAGAACAGATTGCACCATCTAATATTCAAGTAACTATTTGTTACCGCAACATTTTCGCCCAATAACTGTGGTCACATACGAAAATTCGGTCATTTTCTCGACTTTAACTCTCAATTTCTGGTTTTTCACCTAGCAAAACCAAACAATTTCATGTAGGTTATGTTCACATTGATGAATAAAAGAGACTGCATCATCTAATATTGAAGTAACAATTTGTTACCGCAATATTTTCCCCCAATAAATAAGGTCACATACGAAAATGCGGTCATTTTCTCGAATTTAACGCTCTATTTCCGGTTTTTCACTCAGCAAAACCAAACAATTTCATATAGGATATGTTCAGAGTGAAGCATAGAAGACATTGTATCATCTTAAATAGCAGTAACAATTTGTTACCGCAACATTTTCGCCCAATAACTACGGTCACATACGTAAATTCGGTCATTCTATCGAATTTAATGCTCTATTTCCGGGTTTTGACCCACCAAAACCAATCAATTCCGTATAGGATATGTTCAGAGTGATGCATAGAACAGATTGCACCATCTAATATTCAAGTAGCTATTTGGTACCGCAACATTTTCGCCCAATATCTGTGGTCACATACGAAAATTCGGTCATTTTCTCGACTTTAACTCTCAATTTCAGGTTTTTCGCCTAGCAAAACCAAACAATTTCATGTAGGTTATGTTCACAGTGATGAATAAAGGAGACTGCATCATCTAATATTGAAGTAACAATTTGTTACCGCAATATTTTCGCCCAATAAATAAGGTCACATACGAAAATGCGGTCATTTTCTCGAATTTAACGCTCTATTTCCGGTTTTTCACCCAGCAAAACCAAACAATTTCATATAGGATATGTTCAGATTGAAGCATAGAAGAGATTGTATCATCTTAAATTGCAGTAACAATTTGTTACCGCAACATTTTCGCCCAATAACTACGGTCACATACGTAAATTCGGTCATTCTCTCGAATTTAATGCTCTATTTCCGGTTTTTGACCCACCAAAACCAATCAATTCCATATAGGATATGTTCAGAGTGATGCATAGAACAGATTGCACCATCTAATATTCAAGTAACTATTTGTTACCGCAACATTTTCGCCCAATAACTGTGGTCACATACGAAAATTCGGTCATTTTCTCGACTTTAACTCTCAATTTCAGGGTTTTCACCTAGCAAAACCAAACAATTTCATGTAGGTTATGTTCACAGTGATGAATAAAAGAGACTGCATCATCTAATATTGAAGTAACAATTTGTTACCGCAATATTTTCGCCCAATAAATAAGGTCACATACGAAAATGCGGTCATTTTCTCGAATTTAACGCTCTATTTCCGGTTTTTTACCCAGCAAAACCAAACAATTTCATATAGGATATGTTTAGAGTGATGCATAGAAGAGATTGCATCATCTTAAATTGCAGTAGCAATTTGTTACCGCAACATTTTCGCCCATGAACTGCGGGCACATACGTAAATGTGGTCATTTTCTCGAATTTAACGCTCTATTTCCGGTTTTTGACCCACCAAAACCAATCAATTTCGTATAGGATATGTTCAGAGTGATGCATAGAACAGATTGCACCATCTAATATTCAAGTAACTATTTGTTACCGCAACATTTTGCCCAATAACTGTGGTTACGTACGTAAATTCGGTCATTTTCTCGACTTTAACTCTCAATTTCCGGTTTTTTACCCAGCAAAACCAAACAATTTCATATAGGATATGTTCAGAGTGATGCATAGAAGAGATTGTATCATCTTAAATTGCAGTAACAATTTGTTACCGCAACATTTTCGCCCAATAACTGCGGTCACATACGTAAATTCGGTCATTTTCTCGAATTTAAGTCTCTATTTTCGGTTTTTCACCAAGCAAAACCAAACAATTTTATATAGGTTATGTTGACAGTGATGAATAAAAGAGAATGCATTATCTAATATTGAAATAACAATTTGTTACCGCAACATTTTCGCCCAAGAACTGCGGTCACATACGTAAATTCGGTCATTTTCTTGAATTTAACTCTCTATTTCCGGCTTTTCATCCAGCAAAACCAAACAATTTCATATAGGATATGTTCACAGTGATTTATAGAAGAGATTGTATCATCTTAAATTGCAGTAGCAATTTGTTACCGCAACATTTTCGCCCATGAACTGCGGGCACATACGTAAATGTGGTCATTTTCTCGAATTTAACGCTCTATTTCCGGTTTTTGACCCACCAAAACCAATCAATTTCGTATAGGATATGTTCAGAGTGATGCATAGAACAGATTGCACCATCTAATATTCAAGTAACTATTTGTTACCGCAACATTTTGCCCAATAACTGTGGTTACGTACGTAAATTCGGTCATTTTCTCGACTTTAACTCTCAATTTCCGGTTTTTTACCCAGCAAAACCAAACAATTTCATATAGGATATGTTTAGAGTGATGCATAGGAAGAGATTGTATTATCTTAAATTGCAGTAACAATTTGTTACCGCAACATTTTCGCCCAATAACTGCGGTCACATACGTAAATTCGGTCATTTTCTCGACTTTAACTCTCAATTTCCGGTTTTTCACCCAGCAAAACCAAACAATTTCATATAGGATATGTTCAGAGTGATGCATAGAAGAGATTGTATCATCTTAAATTGCAGTAGCAATTTGTTACCGCAACATTTTCGCCCAATAACTGCGGTCACATACGTAAATTCGGTCATTCTCTCGAATTTAATGCTCTATTTCCAGTTTCTTCCCCAGCAAAACCAAACAATTTCATATAGGATATGTTCAGAGTGATGCATAGAAGTGATTGCATCATCTAATATTTAAGTAACAATTTGTTACCGCAACATTTTCGCCCAAGAACTGCGGTTACGTACGTAAATTCGGTCATTTTCTCGACTTTAACTCTCAATTTCCGGTTTTTCACCCAGCAAAACCAAACAATTTCATATAGGATATGTTCAAACTGATGCGTAGAAGAGATTGTATCATCTCAAATTGCAGTAGCAATTTGTTACCGCAACATTTTTGCTCAAGAACTGCGGTCACATACTTAAATTCGGTCATTTTCTCGAATTTAAGTCTCTATTTCCGGTTTTTCACCAAGCAAAACCAAACAATTTCATATAGGTTATGTTCACAGTGATGAATAAAAGAGAATGCATCATCTAATATTGAAGTAATAATTTGTTACCGCAACATTTTCGCCCAAGAACTGCGGTCACATACGTAAATTCAGTCATTTTCTTGAATTTAACTCTCCATTTCCGGTTTTTCATCCAGCAAAACCAAACAATTTCATATAGGATATGTTCAGAGTGATGCATAGAAGAGATTGTATCATCTTAAATTGCAGTAGCAATTTGTTACCGCAACATTTTCGCCCATGAACTGCGGGCACATACGTAAATGTGGTCATTTTCTCGAATTTAACGCTCTATTTCCGGTTTTTGACCCACCAAAACCAATCAATTTCGTATAGGATATGTTCAGAGTGATGCATAGAACAGATTGCACCATCTAATATTCAAGTAACTATTTGTTACCGCAACATTTTGCCCAATAACTGTGGTTACGTACGTAAATTCGGTCATTTTCTCGACTTTAACTCTCAATTTCCGGTTTTTTACCCAGCAAAACCAAACAATTTCATATAGGATATGTTTAGAGTGATGCATAGGAAGAGATTGTATTATCTTAAATTGCAGTAACAATTTGTTACCGCAACATTTTCGCCCAATAACTGCGGTCACATACGTAAATTCGGTCATTCTCTCGAATTTAACGCTCTATTTCCGGTTTTTGACCCACCAAAACCAATCAATTTCATATAGGATATGTTCAGAGTAATGCATAGAACAGATTGCTTCATCTAGTATAAAAGTAACAATTTGTTACCGCAACATTTTCGCCCAAGAACTGCGGTCACATACGTAAATTCGGTCATTCTCTCGAATTTAATGCTCTATTTCCAGTTTCTTCCCCAGCAAAACCAAACAATTTCATATAGGATATGTTTAGAGTGATGCATAGGAAGAGATTGTATCATCTTAAATTGCAGTAGCAATTTGTTACCGCAACATTTTCGCCCATGAACTGCGGTCACATCCGTAAATGCGGTCAGTTTCTCGAATTTACCGCTCTATTTCCGGTTTTTGACCCACCAAAACCAATCAATTTCGTATAGGATATGTTCAGAGTGATGCATAGAACAGATTGCACCATCTAATATTCAAGTAACTATTTGTTACCGCAACATTTTCGCCCAATAACTGTGGTTACGTACGTAAATTCGGTCATTTTCTCGTCTTTAACTCTCAATTTCCGGTTTTTTACCCAGCAAAACCAAACAATTTCATATAGGATATGTTTAGAGTGATGCAGAGAAGAGATTGTATCATCTTAAATTGCAGTAACAATTTGTTACCGCAACATTTTGCCCAATAACTGCGGTCACATACGTAAATTCGGTCATTCTCTCGAATTTAACGCTTTATTTCCGGTTTTTGACCCACCAAAACCAATCAATTTCATATAGGATATGTTCCGAGTGATGCATAGAACAGATTGCTTCATCTAATATTAAAGTAACAATTTGTTACCGCAACATTTTCGCCCAAGAACTGCGGTTACGTACGTAAATTCGGTCATTCTCCCGAATTTAATGCTCTATTTCCGGTTTTTGACCCACCAAAACCAATCAATTCCGTATAGGATATGTTCAGAGTGATGCATAGAACAGATTGCACCATCTAATATTCAAGTAACTATTTGTTACCGCAACATTTTCGCCCAATAACTGTGGTCACATACGAAAATTCGGTCATTTTCTCGACTTTAACTCTCAATTTCTGGTTTTTCACCTAGCAAAACCAAACAATTTCATGTAGGTTATGTTCACATTGATGAATAAAAGAGACTGCATCATCTAATATTGAAGTAACAATTTGTTACCGCAATATTTTCCCCCAATAAATAAGGTCACATACGAAAATGCGGTCATTTTCTCGAATTTAACGCTCTATTTCCGGTTTTTCACTCAGCAAAACCAAACAATTTCATATAGGATATGTTCAGAGTGAAGCATAGAAGACATTGTATCATCTTAAATAGCAGTAACAATTTGTTACCGCAACATTTTCGCCCAATAACTACGGTCACATACGTAAATTCGGTCATTCTATCGAATTTAATGCTCTATTTCCGGGTTTTGACCCACCAAAACCAATCAATTCCGTATAGGATATGTTCAGAGTGATGCATAGAACAGATTGCACCATCTAATATTCAAGTAGCTATTTGGTACCGCAACATTTTCGCCCAATATCTGTGGTCACATACGAAAATTCGGTCATTTTCTCGACTTTAACTCTCAATTTCAGGTTTTTCGCCTAGCAAAACCAAACAATTTCATGTAGGTTATGTTCACAGTGATGAATAAAGGAGACTGCATCATCTAATATTGAAGTAACAATTTGTTACCGCAATATTTTCGCCCAATAAATAAGGTCACATACGAAAATGCGGTCATTTTCTCGAATTTAACGCTCTATTTCCGGTTTTTCACCCAGCAAAACCAAACAATTTCATATAGGATATGTTCAGATTGAAGCATAGAAGAGATTGTATCATCTTAAATTGCAGTAACAATTTGTTACCGCAACATTTTCGCCCAATAACTACGGTCACATACGTAAATTCGGTCATTCTCTCGAATTTAATGCTCTATTTCCGGTTTTTGACCCACCAAAACCAATCAATTCCATATAGGATATGTTCAGAGTGATGCATAGAACAGATTGCACCATCTAATATTCAAGTAACTATTTGTTACCGCAACATTTTCGCCCAATAACTGTGGTCACATACGAAAATTCGGTCATTTTCTCGACTTTAACTCTCAATTTCAGGGTTTTCACCTAGCAAAACCAAACAATTTCATGTAGGTTATGTTCACAGTGATGAATAAAAGAGACTGCATCATCTAATATTGAAGTAACAATTTGTTACCGCAATATTTTCGCCCAATAAATAAGGTCACATACGAAAATGCGGTCATTTTCTCGAATTTAACGCTCTATTTCCGGTTTTTTACCCAGCAAAACCAAACAATTTCATATAGGATATGTTTAGAGTGATGCATAGAAGAGATTGCATCATCTTAAATTGCAGTAGCAATTTGTTACCGCAACATTTTCGCCCATGAACTGCGGGCACATACGTAAATGTGGTCATTTTCTCGAATTTAACGCTCTATTTCCGGTTTTTGACCCACCAAAACCAATCAATTTCGTATAGGATATGTTCAGAGTGATGCATAGAACAGATTGCACCATCTAATATTCAAGTAACTATTTGTTACCGCAACATTTTGCCCAATAACTGTGGTTACGTACGTAAATTCGGTCATTTTCTCGACTTTAACTCTCAATTTCCGGTTTTTTACCCAGCAAAACCAAACAATTTCATATAGGATATGTTCAGAGTGATGCATAGAAGAGATTGTATCATCTTAAATTGCAGTAACAATTTGTTACCGCAACATTTTCGCCCAATAACTGCGGTCACATACGTAAATTCGGTCATTTTCTCGACTTTAACTCTCAATTTCCGGTTTTTCACCCAGCAAAACCAAACAATTTCATATAGGATATGTTCAAACTGATGCGTAGAAGAGATTGTATCATCTCAAATTGCAGTAGCAATTTGTTACCGCAACATTTTTGCTCAAGAACTGCGGTCACATACTTAAATTCAGTCATTTTCTTGAATTTAACTCTCCATTTCCGGTTTTTCATCCAGCAAAACCAAACAATTTCATATAGGTTATGTTCACAGTGATGAATAAAAGAGAATGCATCATCTAATATTGAAGTAATAATTTGTTACCGCAACATTTTCGCCCAAGAACTGCGGTCACATACGTAAATTCAGTCATTTTCTTGAATTTAACTCTCCATTTCCGGTTTTTCATCCAGCAAAACCAAACAATTTCATATAGGATATGTTCAGAGTGATGCATAGAAGAGATTGTATCATCTTAAATTGCAGTAGCAATTTGTTACCGCAACATTTTCGCCCATGAACTGCGGGCACATACGTAAATGTGGTCATTTTCTCGAATTTAACGCTCTATTTCCGGTTTTTGACCCACCAAAACCAATCAATTTCGTATAGGATATGTTCAGAGTGATGCATAGAACAGATTGCACCATCTAATATTCAAGTAACTATTTGTTACCGCAACATTTTGCCCAATAACTGTGGTTACGTACGTAAATTCGGTCATTTTCTCGACTTTAACTCTCAATTTCCGGTTTTTTACCCAGCAAAACCAAACAATTTCATATAGGATATGTTTAGAGTGATGCATAGGAAGAGATTGTATTATCTTAAATTGCAGTAACAATTTGTTACCGCAACATTTTCGCCCAATAACTGCGGTCACATACGTAAATTCGGTCATTCTCTCGAATTTAACGCTCTATTTCCGGTTTTTGACCCACCAAAACCAATCAATTTCATATAGGATATGTTCAGAGTAATGCATAGAACAGATTGCTTCATCTAGTATAAAAGTAACAATTTGTTACCGCAACATTTTCGCCCAAGAACTGCGGTCACATACGTAAATTCGGTCATTCTCTCGAATTTAATGCTCTATTTCCAGTTTCTTCCCCAGCAAAACCAAACAATTTCATATAGGATATGTTTAGAGTGATGCATAGGAAGAGATTGTATCATCTTAAATTGCAGTAGCAATTTGTTACCGCAACATTTTCGCCCATGAACTGCGGTCACATCCGTAAATGCGGTCAGTTTCTCGAATTTACCGCTCTATTTCCGGTTTTTGACCCACCAAAACCAATCAATTTCGTATAGGATATGTTCAGAGTGATGCATAGAACAGATTGCACCATCTAATATTCAAGTAACTATTTGTTACCGCAACATTTTCGCCCAATAACTGTGGTTACGTACGTAAATTCGGTCATTTTCTCGTCTTTAACTCTCAATTTCCGGTTTTTTACCCAGCAAAACCAAACAATTTCATATAGGATATGTTTAGAGTGATGCAGAGAAGAGATTGTATCATCTTAAATTGCAGTAACAATTTGTTACCGCAACATTTTGCCCAATAACTGCGGTCACATACGTAAATTCGGTCATTCTCTCGAATTTAACGCTTTATTTCCGGTTTTTGACCCACCAAAACCAATCAATTTCATATAGGATATGTTCCGAGTGATGCATAGAACAGATTGCTTCATCTAATATTAAAGTAACAATTTGTTACCGCAACATTTTCGCCCAAGAACTGCGGTTACGTACGTAAATTCGGTCATTCTCCCGAATTTAATGCTCTATTTCCGGTTTTTGACCCACCAAAACCAATCAATTCCGTATAGGATATGTTCAGAGTGATGCATAGAACAGATTGCACCATCTAATATTCAAGTAACTATTTGTTACCGCAACATTTTCGCCCAATAACTGTGGTCACATACGAAAATTCGGTCATTTTCTCGACTTTAACTCTCAATTTCTGGTTTTTCACCTAGCAAAACCAAACAATTTCATGTAGGTTATGTTCACATTGATGAATAAAAGAGACTGCATCATCTAATATTGAAGTAACAATTTGTTACCGCAATATTTTCCCCCAATAAATAAGGTCACATACGAAAATGCGGTCATTTTCTCGAATTTAACGCTCTATTTCCGGTTTTTCACTCAGCAAAACCAAACAATTTCATATAGGATATGTTCAGAGTGAAGCATAGAAGACATTGTATCATCTTAAATAGCAGTAACAATTTGTTACCGCAACATTTTCGCCCAATAACTACGGTCACATACGTAAATTCGGTCATTCTATCGAATTTAATGCTCTATTTCCGGGTTTTGACCCACCAAAACCAATCAATTCCGTATAGGATATGTTCAGAGTGATGCATAGAACAGATTGCACCATCTAATATTCAAGTAGCTATTTGGTACCGCAACATTTTCGCCCAATATCTGTGGTCACATACGAAAATTCGGTCATTTTCTCGACTTTAACTCTCAATTTCAGGTTTTTCGCCTAGCAAAACCAAACAATTTCATGTAGGTTATGTTCACAGTGATGAATAAAGGAGACTGCATCATCTAATATTGAAGTAACAATTTGTTACCGCAATATTTTCGCCCAATAAATAAGGTCACATACGAAAATGCGGTCATTTTCTCGAATTTAACGCTCTATTTCCGGTTTTTCACCCAGCAAAACCAAACAATTTCATATAGGATATGTTCAGATTGAAGCATAGAAGAGATTGTATCATCTTAAATTGCAGTAACAATTTGTTACCGCAACATTTTCGCCCAATAACTACGGTCACATACGTAAATTCGGTCATTCTCTCGAATTTAATGCTCTATTTCCGGTTTTTGACCCACCAAAACCAATCAATTCCATATAGGATATGTTCAGAGTGATGCATAGAACAGATTGCACCATCTAATATTCAAGTAACTATTTGTTACCGCAACATTTTCGCCCAATAACTGTGGTCACATACGAAAATTCGGTCATTTTCTCGACTTTAACTCTCAATTTCAGGGTTTTCACCTAGCAAAACCAAACAATTTCATGTAGGTTATGTTCACAGTGATGAATAAAAGAGACTGCATCATCTAATATTGAAGTAACAATTTGTTACCGCAATATTTTCGCCCAATAAATAAGGTCACATACGAAAATGCGGTCATTTTCTCGAATTTAACGCTCTATTTCCGGTTTTTTACCCAGCAAAACCAAACAATTTCATATAGGATATGTTTAGAGTGATGCATAGAAGAGATTGCATCATCTTAAATTGCAGTAGCAATTTGTTACCGCAACATTTTCGCCCATGAACTGCGGGCACATACGTAAATGTGGTCATTTTCTCGAATTTAACGCTCTATTTCCGGTTTTTGACCCACCAAAACCAATCAATTTCGTATAGGATATGTTCAGAGTGATGCATAGAACAGATTGCACCATCTAATATTCAAGTAACTATTTGTTACCGCAACATTTTGCCCAATAACTGTGGTTACGTACGTAAATTCGGTCATTTTCTCGACTTTAACTCTCAATTTCCGGTTTTTTACCCAGCAAAACCAAACAATTTCATATAGGATATGTTCAGAGTGATGCATAGAAGAGATTGTATCATCTTAAATTGCAGTAACAATTTGTTACCGCAACATTTTCGCCCAATAACTGCGGTCACATACGTAAATTCGGTCATTTTCTCGAATTTAAGTCTCTATTTTCGGTTTTTCACCAAGCAAAACCAAACAATTTTATATAGGTTATGTTGACAGTGATGAATAAAAGAGAATGCATTATCTAATATTGAAATAACAATTTGTTACCGCAACATTTTCGCCCAAGAACTGCGGTCACATACGTAAATTCGGTCATTTTCTTGAATTTAACTCTCTATTTCCGGCTTTTCATCCAGCAAAACCAAACAATTTCATATAGGATATGTTCACAGTGATTTATAGAAGAGATTGTATCATCTTAAATTGCAGTAGCAATTTGTTACCGCAACATTTTCGCCCATGAACTGCGGGCACATACGTAAATGTGGTCATTTTCTCGAATTTAACGCTCTATTTCCGGTTTTTGACCCACCAAAACCAATCAATTTCGTATAGGATATGTTCAGAGTGATGCATAGAACAGATTGCACCATCTAATATTCAAGTAACTATTTGTTACCGCAACATTTTGCCCAATAACTGTGGTTACGTACGTAAATTCGGTCATTTTCTCGACTTTAACTCTCAATTTCCGGTTTTTTACCCAGCAAAACCAAACAATTTCATATAGGATATGTTTAGAGTGATGCATAGGAAGAGATTGTATTATCTTAAATTGCAGTAACAATTTGTTACCGCAACATTTTCGCCCAATAACTGCGGTCACATACGTAAATTCGGTCATTTTCTCGACTTTAACTCTCAATTTCCGGTTTTTCACCCAGCAAAACCAAACAATTTCATATAGGATATGTTCAGAGTGATGCATAGAAGAGATTGTATCATCTTAAATTGCAGTAGCAATTTGTTACCGCAACATTTTCGCCCAATAACTGCGGTCACATACGTAAATTCGGTCATTCTCTCGAATTTAATGCTCTATTTCCAGTTTCTTCCCCAGCAAAACCAAACAATTTCATATAGGATATGTTCAGAGTGATGCATAGAAGTGATTGCATCATCTAATATTTAAGTAACAATTTGTTACCGCAACATTTTCGCCCAAGAACTGCGGTTACGTACGTAAATTCGGTCATTTTCTCGACTTTAACTCTCAATTTCCGGTTTTTCACCCAGCAAAACCAAACAATTTCATATAGGATATGTTCAAACTGATGCGTAGAAGAGATTGTATCATCTCAAATTGCAGTAGCAATTTGTTACCGCAACATTTTTGCTCAAGAACTGCGGTCACATACTTAAATTCGGTCATTTTCTCGAATTTAAGTCTCTATTTCCGGTTTTTCACCAAGCAAAACCAAACAATTTCATATAGGTTATGTTCACAGTGATGAATAAAAGAGAATGCATCATCTAATATTGAAGTAATAATTTGTTACCGCAACATTTTCGCCCAAGAACTGCGGTCACATACGTAAATTCAGTCATTTTCTTGAATTTAACTCTCCATTTCCGGTTTTTCATCCAGCAAAACCAAACAATTTCATATAGGATATGTTCAGAGTGATGCATAGAAGAGATTTTATCATCTTAAATTGCAGTAGCAATTTGTTACCGCAACATTTTCGCCCATGAACTGCGGGCACATACGTAAATGTGGTCATTTTCTCGAATTTAACGCTCTATTTCCGGTTTTTGACCCACCAAAACCAATCAATTTCGTATAGGATATGTTCAGAGTGATGCATAGAACAGATTGCACCATCTAATATTCAAGTAACTATTTGTTACCGCAACATTTTGCCCAATAACTGTGGTTACGTACGTAAATTCGGTCATTTTCTCGACTTTAACTCTCAATTTCCGGTTTTTTACCCAGCAAAACCAAACAATTTCATATAGGATATGTTTAGAGTGATGCATAGGAAGAGATTGTATTATCTTAAATTGCAGTAACAATTTGTTACCGCAACATTTTCGCCCAATAACTGCGGTCACATACGTAAATTCGGTCATTCTCTCGAATTTAACGCTCTATTTCCGGTTTTTGACCCACCAAAACCAATCAATTTCATATAGGATATTTTCAGAGTAATGCATAGAACAGATTGCTTCATCTAGTATAAAAGTAACAATTTGTTACCGCAACATTTTCGCCCAAGAACTGCGGTCACATACGTAAATTCGGTCATTCTCTCGAATTTAATGCTCTATTTCCAGTTTCTTCCCCAGCAAAACCAAACAATTTCATATAGGATATGTTCAGAGTGATGCATAGAAGTGATTGCATCATCTAATATTTAAGTAACAATTTGTTACCGCAACATTTTCGCCCAAGAACTGCGGTTACGTACGTAAATTCGGTCATTTTCTCGACTTTAACTCTCTATTTCCGGTTTTTGACCCACCAAAACCAATCAATTTCATATAGGATATTTTCAGAGTAATGCATAGAACAGATTGCTTCATCTAGTATAAAAGTAACAATTTGTTACCGCAACATTTTCGCCCAAGAACTGCGGTCACATACGTAAATTCGGTCATTCTCTCGAATTTAATGCTCTATTTCCAGTTTCTTCCCCAGCAAAACCAAACAATTTCATATAGGATATGTTCAGAGTGATGCATAGAAGTGATTGCATCATCTAATATTTAAGTAACAATTTGTTACCGCAACATTTTCGCCCAAGAACTGCGGTTACGTACGTAAATTCGGTCATTTTCTCGACTTTAACTCTCAATTTCCGGTTTTTCACCCAGCAAAACCAAACAATTTCATATAGGATATGTTCAGAGTGATGCATAGAAGAGATTGTATCATCTTAAATTGCAGTAGCAATTTGTTACCGCAACATTTTCGCCCAATAACTGCGGTCACATACGTAAATTCGGTCATTCTCTCGAATTTAATGCTCTATTTCCAGTTTCTTCCCCAGCAAAACCAAACAATTTCATATAGGATATGTTCAGAGTGATGCATAGAAGTGATTGCATCATCTAATATTTAAGTAACAATTTGTTACCGCAACATTTTCGCCCAAGAACTGCGGTTACGTACGTAAATTCGGTCATTTTCTCGACTTTAACTCTCAATTTCCGGTTTTTCACCCAGCAAAACCAAACAATTTCATATAGGATATGTTCAAACTGATGCGTAGAAGAGATTGTATCATCTCAAATTGCAGTAGCAATTTGTTACCGCAACATTTTTGCTCAAGAACTGCGGTCACATACTTAAATTCGGTCATTTTCTCGAATTTAAGTCTCTATTTCCGGTTTTTCACCAAGCAAAACCAAACAATTTCATATAGGTTATGTTCACAGTGATGAATAAAAGAGAATGCATCATCTAATATTGAAGTAATAATTTGTTACCGCAACATTTTCGCCCAAGAACTGCGGTCACATACGTAAATTCAGTCATTTTCTTGAATTTAACTCTCCATTTCCGGCTTTTCATCCAGCAAAACCAAACAATTTCATATAGGATATGTTCACAGTGATTTATAGAAGAGATTGTATCATCTTAAATTGCAGTAGCAATTTGTTACCGCAACATTTTCGCCCATGAACTGCGGGCACATACGTAAATGTGGTCATTTTCTCGAATTTAACGCTCTATTTCCGGTTTTTGACCCACCAAAACCAATCAATTTCATATAGGATATGTTCAGAGTGATGCATAGAACAGATTGCACCATCTAATATTCAAGTAACTATTTGTTACCGCAACATTTTGCCCAATAACTGTGGTTACGTACGTAAATTCGGTCATTTTCTCGACTTTAACTCTCAATTTCCGGTTTTTTACCCAGCAAAACCAAACAATTTCATATAGGATATGTTTAGAGTGATGCATAGGAAGAGATTGTATTATCTTAAATTGCAGTAACAATTTGTTACCGCAACATTTTCGCCCAATAACTGCGGTCACATACGTAAATTCGGTCATTCTCTCGAATTTAACGCTCTATTTCCGGTTTTTGACCCACCAAAACCAATCAATTTCATATAGGATATGTTCAGAGTAATGCATAGAACAGATTGCTTCATCTAGTATAAAAGTAACAATTTGTTACCGCAACATTTTCGCCCAAGAACTGCGGTCACATACGTAAATTCGGTCATTCTCTCGAATTTAATGCTCTATTTCCAGTTTCTTCCCCAGCAAAACCAAACAATTTCATATAGGATATGTTCAGAGTGATGCATAGAAGTGATTGCATCATCTAATATTTAAGTAACAATTTGTTACCGCAACATTTTCGCCCAAGAACTGCGGTTACGTACGTAAATTCGGTCATTTTCTCGACTTTAACTCTCAATTTCCGGTTTTTCACCCAGCAAAACCAAACAATTTCATATAGGATATGTTCAGAGTGATGCATAGAAGAGATTGTATCATCTTAAATTGCAGTAGCAATTTGTTACCGCAACATTTTCGCCCAATAACTGCGGTCACATACGTAAATTCGGTCATTCTCTCGAATTTAATGCTCTATTTCCAGTTTCTTCCCCAGCAAAACCAAACAATTTCATATAGGATATGTTCAGAGTGATGCATAGAAGTGATTGCATCATCTAATATTTAAGTAACAATTTGTTACCGCAACATTTTCGCCCAAGAACTGCGGTTACGTACGTAAATTCGGTCATTTTCTCGACTTTAACTCTCAATTTCCGGTTTTTCACCCAGCAAAACCAAACAATTTCATATAGGATATGTTCAAACTGATGCGTAGAAGAGATTGTATCATCTCAAATTGCAGTAGCAATTTGTTACCGCAACATTTTTGCTCAAGAACTGCGGTCACATACTTAAATTCGGTCATTTTCTCGAATTTAAGTCTCTATTTCCGGTTTTTCACCAAGCAAAACCAAACAATTTCATATAGGTTATGTTCACAGTGATGAATAAAAGAGAATGCATCATCTAATATTGAAGTAATAATTTGTTACCGCAACATTTTCGCCCAAGAACTGCGGTCACATACGTAAATTCAGTCATTTTCTTGAATTTAACTCTCCATTTCCGGTTTTTCATCCAGCAAAACCAAACAATTTCATATAGGATATGTTCAGAGTGATGCATAGAAGAGATTGTATCATCTTAAATTGCAGTAACAATTTGTTACCGCAACATTTTCGCCCATGAACTGCGGTCACATACGTAAATTCGGTCATTTTCTCGATTTTAACGCTGTACTTCCGGTTTTTGCCGCGTCAAAGTAAAACATGGTTTCATGCAGAATGAACTTTATAGATAATGGAGGGGTATGCTTATTCTATGGGGTTTTTTGGGAGCAACAGTGAAGTGATTTTTTTCCTTGCCGTCAATGTTTCGCCCTCCTGGTCACGAACTGGTACCTGGCCAGTAATGCGTACTGGAAATTCATTTTTGTTGTTTTTCAGAAGTAACAATTGAGGAATATATTCCTATGCTTTTTTATTTTCATTTGGATGTCGTTTTATTTGTTTTTTGGTTTAGGGTTTGGTAGCTTTAGCTTGAGCTAGCAAACCCTAGCCTTTTTTTTTTAAATAATTAAATAAGAGAATCGGCACCAGCAATATCTTTCAGCAACAAAAAAGTTTGAGTGTGATATCGCTAAGTATGTTTTCTTAATTAGGGTTTGGTAGCTTTATCTCAATCTGGCAATCCCTATGATTTTTTTTTAAATATTTGAACATCAAAATCGGCACTAGGGTAACAAATTAGCAACAAATCTTGCGACTATTTTTATTTGGTTTTGGTAACTTTGGCTTTGCAGCTTTAAGGACCTCTCGTAAACGGCACAATTGGCTTGCCACAGGTCGCAGTCATCTGGAAGAGCATCCAGAAGTAGGCTATTTGCTCTGTCTATTTCTCTTTGTTTAGGCAAAATTTTCGTTGTCAAATTTTATTGTTGTTGTTATTGTTATTATTATTATTTCAATAATAACTTTAACAACAACATTGGTTTCTTATGTCGCTCAATTTGCACGAAAAGTGAGAATTTTTTTCTCAAATCTCTACCAGATCAGCGTGAAATGTCACTACTATTATTATTATTATTATTATTGATGATAATATTTTCGAATTTTAGATATTTTGTTTTTAAAATTCTAACCCCGCTTTTCCTGTTCTTCCCAAACATTAAAAATAATACCCGATTTTGTAACTCTTCGGTGTATTTCGGTTTCGTTTTAAAGATCAATTTGTTTTTTTTTATGATTTACGTAACTAAAATGTCGCTAAAAATAATATTTTGGTATATGTCATTTTGGCGATTGCCCATTTTCTTAACTCCAGATATATATCCAAATTTTTTTAATAATTTTGTTTAGCTATCTTTGCCATTATGCTTGGAATATTGGCTAATCTTTTTACCACTTTAGTTATTTATTGAAACGTGATTTATAACAATATAATCAAAATAAACAATATTGTATAATGACATATTCAAAATAAACAATATTAGAATATGAAATTTTCGACAGTGCAAACTCGCTGTAGTGTTGTGTTTAGCCGTTAATTATACAGTGGAAATTTCTAAAAGTTTCATTGTAGCAGCAGTTTAATCCTATAAATTATATAAAATATGGAAGACAAGAATACTGAGACGTATAATAATATTTGGCTGTTAAGTAAATAGATTAGTGGAATTCCTAAAAGCGAGTTACGGTCACAGAATGTTGTCTTAAGAAGATTTCTGCACTTACATCAAAACGAATCTATTCATGTAAGTGCCACAATAGTGTCGGAGGAGATAGAAATGATTTAGTTTAGAGAAAAGATTTCAACAATACAGAAATAAAATATTATTAATAAAGTAAAGAAATTGCATTTAGAGTGGGTTAAACTAAAAAAAAATATAAACTTGAAGTCACAAACCGAAAATAAAAAAAGACAAACTTTTATAGAGAAAATGAATTTGTTTTTTGATATTGGTTATACTGATACAGTTCGAAGAACGAATGATTTAGAAGCCTTGAAATTGGGGTAAACCTTTACAAAATGGGCATCCTCGCAAAAAAAATTTAAGTACAGTATTTTCATGTAATTTTGCCCGCTGATTACGAATATGATCATAAAAATTGGGGGTCGGACGTACTGAAGCCGCTATCTTGAAAAAACATCCAAAAAAACGGGTATTTTTGTAGTTTTTTACATTTATTTTAAAAAATGCTAATCTGACAAAAAAATGTTTCAAACAAAAAATGTAGAGCAAAAAATTCTCTACAGAAAAGATACAATACATTTTTTTTGAAATACTAACGATAAGCTCGCAAATGAGTATTGAACGTGCTCAAAACGAGGTTCTGGGCATTTTCATTATATATCGTATAGTCTTATGTAGTGCGATGGTTACAGGGACATTGAATGCTTCCTTAGGTTCGATCGTTACCTACATCTGGATGATTAGATATCAGGTCAGTAGAAAAAAGTGGGGTCTGGGGGGTGGAGCCCCACAGAACGTAAGCACTTCCTAGGTTCACGCAGTGGTAATTACAGAGACATGTATTTCACATGGGTTCGATTGTTACAAACATCTGTTGGTTAGAGGTTAGGCTAGTATAAAAACGGGGGGTCTCGGGGGCGGAGCCGCCCAGCACGCAGACGCGTCTTAGGCTCACGCATTGGTAATTATAGGGACACGCACTTCCCATGGGTTCAATTGTTACAAACATCTGTTGGATAGAGGTTACGCTAATGTGTGAAGTATATGACCCTGTAATTACTATTGCTTGGGCCTCTGGAGCGCTTGCATTCTGGGGGGCTCCGCCACCCAGACCCCTCTTTTTTATACTAGCCTAACCTCTAACCATCAGATGTTTGTAATAAGCAACCCCATGAAATGTATGTGTCCTTATAATGACGACTGCGTGGGCCTAGGGCGCAAACTCGGCTAAAGACGTAAACAAACATTACCGTCACATTCATCGCTGTTTTACGTGCTGCCCTTTGCGATTACGAAAAAAATTTATTCGACCATTTTTATACAAAATTTTACGTTCTACATTTTTTGCTGGAAACATTTTTTCGTATGATGCCTAATTTTCGAAATAAATCCAAAAAACTAAAAAAATACCCATTTTTTGGCTGTTTTTTCAAGATAGCGGCTTCAATGCGTCCGACCCCCAATTTTTATGATCACATTCGTAATCAGCGGGCAAAAATACATCGAAATAGTATAAATAAATTTTTTTTTGTGAGGATGCCCGTTTTGTAAAGGTTTACCGAAATTGGATTTAAGTAAAAGCCCGGAAAGCGTAATAACCCCTCTACTAATTTTGATGAATTAAAATTATCATTAGAAAATATCTCATCACGCGATAAAAAGACAAAAAAAAACAATTTACGGAAGCTAAACTTGCAGAGTCAGAGAATAATTTTTCTGATACTGAATCACAAATATCTGATTCTTCAGATGATTTGTAACCCCTCCAAAAAAGAAATATAAAACTGCGAATAGTGCTTTAAAACCTAAAGTAAATATTGGATCAACAGAAATTTGTTCTTCTCTAGATCGAACAATTAGCAGTTTTGGAAGTTCATCTCTTAGTATTCTGTTCTTCGTACGTTAGGTTACGACGCAAAGAATGTTGCTCTCTCCAAAAGTACTAATTGGAGAAACCGAAAAAACGTGGAGAAACTGCTGTTCAAGGTAAAGAATCCTTCGCATTTGATGATTGCTTAACAGTACATTGGGATGGAATATTATTAGCAGGTTTAAAATCAAAGAAGAAGGTTGATCGATTGTATGTTGAAGTCACTGGTAAAAATACTGAAAAGCGGCTTTGTATTCCAAAAATTCTAGCGTCTACTGGAGAAGCACAAGCAGTAGCTATATTTCAGTTACTAACTGAGTGGAAGCCAACGGAAAAAGTAACTTCTATGTGCGCGGATACAACCGCTAGTAATACAGGAAAATATTGACGAGCAATCACATTGTTGCAAAAAAACTGCGAGTGAGTAGAGCTCTCCTTTATCTAGCATGTAGACACCACATGATGGAGTTACTGGCTGGAATAGCATTTAATTCGCTTTTTGAAGCATTTACTGGACCTGATATTTAGCTATTTTGCAGATTTCAAAATTCTTGGGAAACAATAAATAATGCAAATTTTGAAAGTTCTCTTCCAGATAAGAAAGTTACAATTCACCTTACCTCAGCTGTTCATTCAAAAGCAATTTCATTTATAAAGAATCAATTAGAAAATTGGCACCTAAGAAATGGCTAAAAGAGATTTCACACCGAAGAATACCATAAAAACACCAGGTGCTTTTCACAGAGCAAGGTGGATGGCCAAATTAATTTACACTTTAAAAATATATCTTTTTCGGAAACAAGTAACGCTTACCGAATCTGAAGTATCTGCACTTGGAAAATTTGATTTCTTTATTGTCGAAAGCTATTTGCAGTACTGGTTTACCTACCGATCGACTGTCTCTGCTCCATTTAATGATTTAATGTTGCTAAAAGAACTGGCCGATTACAAAAAAACTATTCAAGCTATAGCTGATCTGCGTCTTATCCGCGGTCGGTACGTCGTGGGTCTTATCTCGGATAAAGAGGGGATAAGCCCCGCGTCGTACTCGCTAAGGCACAGACCGCCGAATCTGCTGGTGGTACCGATATTGGGGTAGGGGGGACTGGCTCTGGGTGGGTGTTGTGTTGTATATGCCTAGTTCTGTCATTGTACTGTCTGTCTCTGTCCTGTACCTCGCCACCCGAGAGCCGACCCGCAAATAGACAAATCGTCATTAACGCGGGGGAAATATCCTGTCCTTTTTTTTTTTATAGCTGATCCAACTCTTAAAACCTTCTCGTCACATTTATGGTATCTCAGTGAACATCTCGTAGAACTAACTTCTTTTGATCCACGGTTAACATCTGAGGAGGAAGCTGTGCCAGTGGCCCACGCCGAGCAAAGTCGAACTTCAAACCCCCTTCGGTCGGTACCGCCACACTCGGCGCGTCGACCCCCAGTAACTACACCTCCGAATCCTGAGATGTGCGCATTACCTCGTCTCCTGGACGTGGCGCCAAAGAAGCGACCACCTCCAGAGACCCGGTCATCACCGGGTCGGAATGCCGTCCGCTGTTATAATTGCAAACAGACGGTTCACCTATATCGGGAATGCCCCCACCCCTTAGGTCATTTCTGTCGGGTCTGTGGCTATCCAGGCCGAGATACGAATAATTGCCCAGTTTGCGCACGTAAAATAAGCCCTTTGGGTCAAGTGAATCGTTCGAGTCAATACATGCCTGCGAATCTAATCTGCGGACATTAGATTCGGATCCCCGTCCCCATGTCCGCCTATATTTTGGACGGAAAAGTTATTAGGGCTCTCGTTGATACCGGAGCTTCACGGTCATTCACGGCGTGTCAGGAGGTCTTCGACATTATGAGGTCAAGCGAGGACCAAGTTAGAATCGCGAACGGTGCGCTAATTCACCTAGACGGTGTCGTTATCCTCGCGATTACAGTCGACAGGGCATCGGGCACCGCCTTAAGAGCGCCCTTCATATGCTCGATTTTCATGTCATAGGTCTGCATGGCCAGAGTCCACCGAGCTAGTCTGCCGGTCGGGTGACGCAAATTTCTCAGCCACTGCAGACTGCTATGATCAGTTATCATTCTAAAATGTGTTCCTTCGACATAGGGTCGATATTGGGTATATTAATATACGGTCGTGTACCTTCGTTCGGCTTTGGTGAGCACGCGACTAGCGAAACTAATCGGGTGCTCGGTACCGGCCACTTCTTGGGTTATTACCAATCGCGAAGTCACTCGCGTCGGTCTGGATCGTGAAGGGGACATCGAAATTTGGGCGTGCTAGGACTGGTGTGTAGGTAAGAGAGTCACGAAGGGACTCGAACGCAGACTACTGATCCGGTCCCCACACCCAGGGAGTATTCTTCGTCAGGAGTTTGGTTAAATGAACGCGTTCACGTGAAAAATCGGGCAGAAACCGAGAGTACCATCTCACCATGCCCAGAAAGCATCGCAGTTGTTTGAGATTGGTGGGGAGCGGAAACTCCAGAACGGGGGCGACCTTGTCCGGATCTGTATTTAAGCAATCTCGATTCAATACAAGACCGAGGTATTTTACCTCTTCGCGAAATAATTCACTATTCACGCGGACTGGTCAGGACAAGTTTCAAATAGAGGAAGTGGTCCTCTTCATCGTCCGTGGCGATGATTATATCGTCGAGGTACGCGAATACGTGGGGCTCCCACGCTGGATCGATGAGGCGGTCCACTAATCGCTGAAACGTCGCCGGCGCGATAGTGAGCCCGAAAGGCATGCGTTTAAATTGAATTAACAGGCCGACTGCTAGGTGCCACTGGCACCTGAAAGTAGGACTGGCTGAGATCGAGCGTTGTGATGCATTGGGCAAGACTCAACCCTGACAGAATCCTATCCATCGAGAGGAGAGGGTATGCATCCTTCCTCGTTATTTTGTTTACGTCTCAGAAGTCGTAAAATCTAAAAGTCCCATTCGACTTCCGTACAATCACGGAGTTACTGACCCAGGGGCTCGCGGAGCGTTCGATGATGCCACTGCTCAGCATTTCATCGACCGCGTCCTGCGCTACATTCAGCATGTAAGGAGAGAGTAAACGAGCCTTTTGGCGAATCGGGGGGTGACCCTGTACGTCGATGGTGTGCTGCGTGAGACGCGTTATACTGATCGTTGGGGTCATATTTACGAGATAAAATTGATTGAGAAGCCTCCTTAATCGTGGTACGGCTTCCTGGGAGGGGGCAAACAAGCCAGTGGTGTCACGTACCGCGTAGGCGGTAACCGAAATACTAACATCGTTTAGCGAATGTAGAGTGCCTTCGCGGCTACTCCACGAATTATTGTCGGTATCTATCTTAAGACCGAATAAGCGCATGAAGTCCATCTCCAACACACATGCATAGTGGAGGGGAACGACTCTTATCTCAAAATTCTCTGGAGGGAGGAGAGAGCGGGTCGCCAGCTCGGGTGATGGCGCCGCGGCGCTGCTGGAATTGTGGCCAGCGAAGCCACCGGGCACATCGCTGCACTCAGCGACTATTGGGGGGACGGAAGCCTCGCGATGAGGGTGCGCACCACCCCCCAATGAGCCGGATGTACCCAGCCCGGTAACGGATAATGGTGCTTCCTCTTCCCCGCCTCGGTATCGTTAATGTGTCGGTACTGAGTGCGTGGGTAACTGTCCCTTGCGTTGATGCTGGCCTTTGCGAAGTATTGTTACCCCCTGCTATGTATATGTCGAGACATTTCGAGTCTAACTTTTTCGTTGAATTATTTTTAATTACTTGTTTTATATTGCATTTACTTACCGGAACTATCGTCTCTCGCTTGGTGATTTAACGACTTCGATGAGGCTATCATCCCCTACCTGTATAATTGTATTTTTGTATTTTTGTTTGTTGGCCCATTGTGACTCACCTGATGGTGTACATACTATGTAATATGCATAAATTCAGGACCATGTGTACATATCTTTGGGTTATTAATTTCGGACTTAGTATTTTAAGGATCAAAGCGAGTTGAGATTTCCTCGACGTTGTCCCGTTGCGTTCAGTTCGCCCAAATACCGAATAAACCTCCCCCGAATATACTCCCCGTGAGCACCGATAGATCGCGTTCGGGTATCACACTTTAAGTTTCATTATTTATATTACGTAACCGTACTGGTTCTATTTTCTTTTGTCATCCGGATTTCTCTTCACTCCATCCTTCTCCTCACTTTCCGTTTTGGAAGATAGAAAGATTATGAAGGTATGGAGCTGGAAGACGTGAATTCTAATATTGCGATAGATAGCAACGCCTAGTTCTGTTTCTTTTGTTTCTGAAATTTCTTAGAAGTCATTAACCCTTGGCCTCACAGTGAGTGTCCTACATGCCGACCTTTTATCCGTTCGTTTTTTCACGTTTAAACATCCGGATCTTAAGTTTTTTGAGTCATAATTGTTTTGCTACATAGGTAGCGCATATAGGAGGTCGCTTTTCAAAAATCCAAAATGGCGGATTCAATATGGCTGAGATGAACATTGAAAATCGACTGAATTCGCCTGGAAATAGTTACTCGGGGGTTTTTGGGATCGCTGAGTACGAATATGGTGTTAGTTTTCAAAAATCCAAAATGGCGGATCAAATATGGCCTATCAAAATATTCGAAAATCTCAACTATACCCGATAATTGGCACCTCGGGGTTTTTGTGGTCGCTGATTACGAATCTGCTAATAAAATTTCAAAACTCAAAATGGCGGATCCAATATGGCCGATCAAAATAGAACACAAAAAAATATTAATTTTGTCTAATATGTGGTATCTGAGAACTTTTGAGGTAGCTAAATCCGAATTGGCTGTCAAATTTCTTAAATTCAAAATGGCGGATTCAATATGGCCCACTAAAATATTGAAAATCTATATTTTCGTCTGATATTCGGTCAATAAGATTTTCCGAGGTCACTGATAAGTAATCGACTGTCAAATATTATACAGTGAAAATGCCAGGTCCAACAGGGTAGACGAAAATTAAAAAGAATCATTTTTTTTATAAAATATCATTTACTATTAAAAATATGAAAACCCAGGTTTTTTATTGCACTTTGAATCCGATCCACAGGATTTTTTTCGATTTAGGTGGTAGAAGCAGTAGTTATAAACAATTTTATTAACTGAATCGTAAGTTTCACATTTTTCAATTTGATTTTATTAATGCGACATCATTATTCTTAGGTTTTTGGGGTCGGTGATTACGAATATGAAATAAAAATTTGAAAATTCAAAATGGCAAATCCAGTATGGCGGAGAATTTGAGACAAATTAAACGAATTCGCCTGAAACTCGTTCCTCTGGTGTTTTTTGGGTCGGTGATTACAAATCTGAAATCAGATTTTGAAAATCCAAAATGGAGGATCCAACATGTTGAACGATTCTTGAAAAACTAACCCTTTAACGCTAACAGGTCGAAATTTCCGCAGTTATTATTTTTTACAACATTAAGTTTGCATTGTGGCCACGACGAAAGAAATATTTGAAATATTGGACTTTTATGCTTTTCATGTGATTTCGAGTGATTTCTTGTATTGAATGTCTGTTTAAAAATGGTATCTCGTTCTCTTAACGTTTTTCATGTATTTAATACCTATGTTTGAACGAACGAAATTACACGTAATCGAGTAAAATGAATTATGCCAGTCACTGACCATAAAATGAAATATTTGTCACCTCCTGATTTCTTGTTCTATATGGGCATATCCCTAGAACTTTTAACATTTCACTTCAGAAAAAAATTAATTTTTCATGCACAATATCCGAACTTACTTTCTATGTTTTTACACCTATAAAATGTTTGAAAAATTCTGGTCCACTAATTTTTGTGCATACTTATTTGCTTAAAAAGTTATAATTGTGCTTTAACAAAATCAGCTATTCTACAGACAACAAAAACTAGCCAAAAAAGTTTTCGAATAGATTGGCATCTGTCTTTCCAATGTACAGTTAATGCATGCTTTATCATATATTATTTGATATATTATATGAAACGCTCATGCACGTGTATTTCTCTTTTTATCTTAGATCCATAAAGAAATTTTCAGCCAATTATCCAAAACCCTGACTGTAGGGTCCCTTAACAGTGTAAGCGTTCAGTAGAGTCCCGGTATATTTACCTGCTAATTACCTCGACTTCCTCTCCCGTCCCGTTATATTTACCAAAAGAAGGGGATCGTCGCTTCACCCACTACCCACAGTCGCGTTATGTTTGTGAAGTCACAGCAGACCCTTCCTGAGGCCCCAGCTCGCAAGGTGGAGGAAAAATAAAGCTGCTACAGGTAATTATAAAGAGACGGAACTGAGATACGCTGGGACGTTAATTTAGCGAGACCCAATTATACCGGGATTCTACTGTCTGATTTTTAATGAAGGTCAAAATTAATTATTAATAAGACTTATTAATACATTTATAATGCAACTAAACTTTTAAATCAGATCGCAAGACTCGAGCGCACAATTGACATCACAGGAGTGTATAAAAAACAGAAGATGGAAGTTCATTTAACTATGAATCATTAAGAATGAAAATGTTTACTGGTTGTATTTCCAGTTTATATTTATATTTATATTTATATTTATATTTATATTTATATTTATATTTATATTTATATTTATATTTATATTTACTATTATTTCTACACATACCTTTAATATACAATATTTCGTGTAATGAGTGCGATTAAATTGTGAAGGCGATTTAATATGAATATATTACTATTATAAACCTAAGAATTAAAATCACTATTAACAACTCAAAAGTCAACATCACTATATAAAACCTAAAATATAAATATCATCATGGAAGAAATTGCTTACATAATGTTTGAGATGTAACCTACCAGGAGCAATGGTTAGCAAAACATTTCACACACATAGTAAAGTAAAGTGTGTCAGATGAATAATGGTCGTTTTTTAAACGAGTGGCGCTTTAAATTTCAAAATTGAAAGAGTTATAAAAACTTTTCCTGAAGGGGCACGCTCAAATACTAAACGCCATTTTTTAGAGTTTTACATGTAAAATAAGACCAGCCTTTGTATTTTAGCTAAAGCAAAACTTAAAAAAATTATAGCACAAATAGTCATAAAAGTTGGATTTCCGAAAAAAATCATTTTTTATAGTTTAGTTAGATAGATAGATATTTATTATGCTTTCACAATAATGTGCTTATATAGGACTTCCTTTATACAAAACTTAATTCCATATTACATTTACCGCGATTACACGACACATGAATAAGAAACATATCAATTACTAAAATCATTTACACACCCTCTCCCCCCCCCCCTTCTCTCTATCTGATTTCACTCCCATCCTCATTTAACACATCCACACCTCTTCTTTCTCCTTTCTCCCTCACATACTCGCAGTTGCTTCTTAAATGCTCAACATTCTCTCTCTCCCTCCCGCACAATCTACAATTTCTCTCGTCCTCCCCATCCCCCCCTCCTCATTACCATATCTCCACCTCGCTATTCTCACCAATCTTTTCCCGCCATTTCTCTTACAAATTCGCATATACATAGGTAGCCCACTCACACTTCCATAACTCACACATGACTTAGACGCTCTCACTTTCTCCCATCTCTCTTGTTCATCTACTTCTACATCTCTTTCCCTCAAACGCTCTAAATTATTTTCTCCCCATTCATTCAAAAATGCCTCACTCATACCTCCTCTCCATAAATAATTCCCCCTCTCAAAACTCTCTCTTGTCCATTCACTCCTATTCTTCTCTTTTTCATCCCTCCTTTCTAAATATGCATTTCATACCCAACTCCCTTCCCCCTCCTTTATCCTGTTTGTCCTCAAACCTTCCCGCCCTCCATCCCATTTCCACCCTCAATTTATTTCTTTTAACTCTTCTCTCACTATACAGGGTGATTCTCCATTGAATGACTTCCGGTTAACAGTAGATTCTGTAATAAATTCTAAGAACGTTTTTCCTTTGAAAAAAATTTGTGCGATGTATATTTTTCAAATTATTTAGCATTAAAGTCAGCCAATAGGAACAGGAGTTGCTTGATTGTCGCGACGATTGCATTAAGCGAACATCGAAATCGTCGCGACAATCAAGCAACTCCTGTTCCTATTGGCTGACTTTAATGCTAAATAATTTGAAAACTATACATCGCACAAATCTGTTAACCGGAAGTCATTCAATGGAGAATCACCTTGTATACTCCAGTGTTACTCTTTCCTGCCCTAAAATCCACTTAAGATATTTTTCTTGCAGTCCTTCCTTTTACTATACTGTCGAACAGTTTTAACCTCCACCTTACATTCCCTTTAAATTTCCTCTCTCCGTAACTTCATACCCATCCCATTGCCACCCTAGCTTTGCTCACCCTTTCTCTCGCATGTTCTTTTTCCCCTCTATGCCTAGTTACTACATACCCTAAATATTTGTATTCCTTCACTTCCTCTATTCATTCTCTTCCCCACCACCAAAATCTTTCCTCCCCCTCCCTCCCTTATTTATAAAAACCATCACTTTAGATTTCTCCACACTCGATTCGAACTTTTTTTCCTTCTATATATCTTTTTACTCCCCTTATCATGTCTCTTAACCCTCCCTCTTCCTCGCCCAGCAACACAATATCATCCACGTATTCTATTGACCTTATCTTATCATTCCCAACCCGAATCCCTCCCATTCCGCTCTTCAACTCCTTTTCAATATCCGCCAAATATATGTTGAACAGTGTCGGACTCATCGAACAGCCTTGTTTTACCCCCTTCTCCACTCAGAATTCCCTTGATATTTTATCCCCTACCTTTACAACACATGTCGTCTCTGCGTATACCTCCCTAACTCTATCTATTAACCTTTCTCACTTGCCCCTCTCTTCTTCATCATTCCCCACAACTTTCTATCCACTCTGTCAAAAGCTGCATTTAGATCCATGAAAAATGCCCACACTTTTTTTTCTCTGTCAACCTCCTTCCCACTACATGCTTCAGGATCTTAACATTTTTCACGGTCCCTCTTCCTTTCCTAAATCCAGCCTGAATCCAGCACCACCCTCTCTTCTCATCCAGCTCTTGGATTAACCTTTTGTTCAAGATGTTTGCATGTATGTTATCTCCCGTGCTCGTCAACGTTAACCCTCTACAGTTTCCAGGCTCTTTTCTCTCTCCTCTCTTCCAAATCGGTACCACCACTCCCACTTTCCATCTCTCCAGGAAACCCATATCCTTTTCAACATCTCCCCCAATCTTTTCCCAATCCTTTCCATGCCTCATTTCTAATGACACCCAGTCCTGCTACTTTTAATCTTTTTATTTCATTTTCTACCTCTTCCACTTTTATTTCCTGGTCTCCTACCCTATTTACTTCCCTTCTTCCTCCCCTCTGCTTTCATTTCCTCTACTCCCCCTAGCGTTCCAATGAAATGCTTTACCAATTTCTCCATTTCAATTTCTTTACCTACCCCATCTCTTTTCTTTTTTCCTCTGTTTATATATCTCCAGGCTTCTTTCCACACAGCTCCCTGTACTTCCTTCTACATCGTAAGAATTCCTCATACTCCTCTTCATCGTCTTCCCTGTACCTCTCGCTTTATGCATCTCGCTCTTTTTTCTCTACATTCTGCTCCCCACCACGGACACCATCCTATCCCTGTTCTCTTCCCCTTTCTTTTCAACTCCACCGCCCCATTTATTTCTCTTTCCAGCTCTTCCCTTCCCTCTTCTACACCTTTCTCTTTGCATTCTACCGCCTCTATAGTTTTTTCGTCATAGTAGGCCTAAAGTACGTCCGGCGAGGCCGGCCCTCGAGCCGTTGATCGCCGACGGTTGTAACTTTTCTTGCCCTATGTTTCACTTAACGTCCAATAGACGTGAAAGTCAATTTTACTCCTGCAAATCGATGCGCGAAGAGGTATGTCTTTCCGCCTACGTATGAGAAAAATAATGTTCGCACGTGGGGGTAAGACTTTATACCCTCCGGCATTACTCTATACCCTCGGGCCGGCTTCGCCGTCCCTCCGGCATAACAATTGCCTGCAGGCGTAATGTCGTACTTTACGCCCACCGTACGAAAATAACTATTCTATACTTCCTGATAGTATCCTCTGACCAGTCCCGGACACATTCCTCTTGCCCTTTCTCCTCTTCTCCCATTTCATTCCATGTCCCTAATTCCATCACAAATGGCTGATGGTCTGAATCCCTTCTACACCCTACCTCAAATCGCCTTACTCTCTCCCACGCTTACCAGTTTACTATTCCAAAGTCAATTGCCGGTCTTCCTCCTCCCTTCTAATACGTCCACTCTACTCTTCATCCCCTTCCTTATTTCCGTTTAAAGCCAGCCACCCTGTTTCCTCTACCATTTCCAACAAACCCCGTCCTGGCTTATTTATTACTCTATCTTTAAACACTCTCTCTCCCTGTGTCGTGTCCTCTTCCTTTATATTATATATTATTATATATTATATTATATATTCTACTCTATCCTTCTTATATTCCTATTGTCGCATTAAAATCCCCAGCTATTATTGAAATTCTCTCTTCCTCTTCTTTAAGCGCCTCTTTTATATTGCTCAAGCCTTCTTTATGTCCCCTTCTATTATATACCACCACAAACCTCCAGCTTTCCCTATCTATGATCACTTCCCTTTCTTGGAAACCCTCCCTCTCTTTATATCCAATTTCCTTTTCCTCCAACTCCCTTCTCACTCCGGTGACAATACACCCCAATCGCTCTCCCCATTTTTCCCTCTCTTTTAGCTACCTGACACCTCCATCTGCATCCCTCTGGCATCTTCTCTTTCATCTCCCCTCACTCACTATCATCCACCCGTGTTTCTCTCAGTCCAATCACATCAAATTCCTTAACAAATTTCCAAAACTCCTCGTCTTTCCTTTCTAATCCTGCCACATTCCATACCACTCCTCTTATCCTTTTCCCCCTTCCTAATTCAGTGCATCCTTTTATTCTCCTCCATCCTGTAAGCACTTTTTAAAAATTTACTTCCCGCATACACCCTTTTTCACTATCCCAGACATATTCTTTCCCATTTAACCACTCCTCCCAAACCCTACTTTCACACGCATACCTTTTTCTCTTCTATTCTTTGCCCATCCTCTAATCGCACTCTGTCTATCTCTCACACTCTTCATTATCCATATACACTTTCTCAGCATACCCTTTTTCTCCATTATCATTTTTTTATCATCCATACTATACAATTTTGCCACTATCATACTCTCAATCTCTTTCACTCTAATTTTACAAACGTCCTTCACTTTCATTTCCTTCTCACTCCCTCCCATTTTCTCCAGAACACCTGCCACCGCCTCTCTTACATTTTCCCTTTTTACTTCTACTCTTCTTATAACAATATTCAGTCTTCTTTCTCTTCTCTCTTGATCTATATTTTTCTTCTCCATCTCCTGTATCTTCTTTTTCATTTCTTTTACCTCGACCTCCAATTTCTACCTTGCCTTTTTGTCTTCCTCACTATTTCTTCAATTTCTTCCTTCATTTCCTTTTTTAACTTCTCTCTTTATTTCCTCCCCTGTTTGTTCTACTTTCTTTAAAATTTCCTGTTTTGTTTCTTCCGGCAGTCTCCTTATCATCTCCTCTATTTTTTCATACTTCCTTTCATCTTCTCTTTCCGCTCGTCCTCTTCGATATTTACGTATTCCTTTTCGGTGGTCTTTACCCACTGCCTTTTCTTTTCCTCCTTTTCCTCCTGCTCTGGATTGGAAACGGTTCCTCGATTACTCTTCGAGTGTTTCGAAAATAAGGAAACTATACTGCTACTACAGCTGCTGTAGTAAAAAGCAATAGAATCATCAGATGCACTTAAATGCACTCAACAAAAATCAGATGTATTCGCGATGTCCAGCAAAGATCAACAAAATAGATTGCAGAAAATCTTTCGCGGAGGTTACGGAGGTCGTGGAAAGCGGAGCGGCCCGGGGGAGAACAACACGCAGCGGCAGGAAATCAACGATAGAAATCAACAACAAGATTTCAAGTGCTATTGCTGCGGACGACCAAACCATTCTAGCAAGGATTGTCGTTTCAAAAAATAGAGTTGCAATTTTTTTCACAAAAAAGGACATTTAGGAAACATGTGCAAGAAGAAAAGTCCCCGAGCCAGAAAAAGCATCAGCGAAGTGAACAAGATGATGTCAACGGACGAAAGCCAGAACGAAGCAGAGAAAGGTACATCGCATCGAGAAGATTTTTTTTGTTTAAATTCGAATGTAATAAATTGTAAGGAAAATGATCGTATTATTCGTGAAAATGAAATATTTCAATCATGTGAAAATAGTTTCGTCAATACAAGCGAGCGGGACGCTATGCCTATGTTTGTAAACATTGTAATAAACGAAAAGAAGCTCGAACTTGAAATAGACACGGGAACATACGAGACTGTAATTTCACAGAAAATTTATAATGACCATTTCAAAGATTCTAAATTAACAAAAACAAATGCGAATCTATGAGCTTATGATGGAAATACATTACAGCCAATCGGTAAATTGAATAATTTGACTGTCGAATTCAGTAACGAAACTTGTGTTTTCGATTGTTATTGAAATGGATGGACGATTGTAAAAAGTTCAAATTGTGACAAAATCGGAGAGAACCGTAAGGCAAAAGTCTAATTTAAATTTTAATCGTAGGCAAGATAGAACAATCAAAATGGTAATTGAACGAGAAGATACGATACAAAATGTACAAAGGTCACAGCAAACCAGTTAGCCGAAATAGAGCGATTGAGGGCTAGAATTGCAGAGCAACAGAGACAATTAGATGAAGAACAAGAAGTAATTCGTCGTCGCGCGTAAATTCGGCGGAGGCTCGCGAAGTTCACGTAAGTGTATCGTTGACAGAAATTAGCGCAATTCTAGATAGACATCAGTCAAATATAATTTAATTAAAAATACCTAAATTTGAAAATGAGTACGCGCGAAATCCAAAAGAATTTATAGAGCAATTAAAAAAGTTTTTTCGTGTTAAAAATATTAAAAAAGAAAATCAATTGTTATTTGTAGAGCAAGCGCTAGAGGAAAAAGCCGCAATGTGGCTGGATAGAAATATTAAAGATTTTGATACGTTTGAAATGCAATTCCTGTCGGAGTTTTATTCTGAGGTCATAAGAATCAATTTGAAGCAAAAGTGGATGGAAGAGAAATATAAAGATGGGGGGATGCAAATATATTTTTATCGCAAATTAACAGAAGCCGACTATTTCGTACCGATGTTATCAGAATTTGAAAGTAATTATTTAATTATTCAGCAATTTCCTGTTGCGATTAAAGAAGCTTTGGCCGCGATTTCATACGACGATACTAATTCTATTCGTGAAACGTTGTCACATCTTGACGCAATTCGGGTGGAAAAGGATCGCGAAAAAGATAAAAGAGTTAATTATAAAAATCAGTATAATCCTCATTCGAATGCTCGAGTGAGAAATATGCAGTCTCGAAATTTTCAGTCGCAAAATTTTAATCAATATCGTGGGTATAACCGAAATCAAAGTCATGGAAATTATAGATATCAAAACAACGGGTATGTTGACCGCGGAAACGAAAGGCAACAAAGTAATACCCAATTGCCAGATACAAGATATTTGCAGATATGCAGTATAGTTTAGGGCAATTTTCTCAAGGAGGAAACGAACAATCGGCGCGTTAGATTTTGGTCCGATAACGCGTCGGAATAATTTTGACTATGCGCAAAACTGGGAGAATAATGTGAACGTAAACGATTGTAATTGTAGTAATAATGACAATTCCAAAAAAAAAAATTTTGAGAATCTTGGAAAATGTCCGCACGTTAGTATTAATTTTGGTGGAAAAAGGGCTTGGGCTCTCCTGGATACAGGAAGCCAGGTGACATGCATCTCACATATGTTTTATGAAACTTTATTAGACTCATTTCCAATGAGAGAATTGCCCGTAACTAACTTGTGTATTTCTACAGCGATAGAGAAAAAAGCTACGACAGTAAAAAAGCAAGTTTTATTAAATTTTGAAATAGATGGTATTAATGGTGAATACGTTTTCTTAGTTATTCCTTATTTATTCACGGAGGTGATATTAGGTAACGATTTTCATTCAAATATGGGTTTAATTTTAAATTACCTGGAAGGTTCTATTGTTTATCAAGGAAAGTTTATGTCTAAATAGCTAGTTTTATTTGGTAATCGTAGAAGAGACGGAATTATTTGTTCAAAAGCTGATGAAACCACATATATCTTTGATGTTGATTTATGTCATATTCATGATAAAGTAAATATAAACAATGTAGAAATCGATAAACATAGTGAAATTACAAAAGAATATTCAATCGTTCAAGTTGTTGATGAAATTGAGATTATAGGGGGGATTAATTTGAATAATGAAAACATGTGTAACGGAATTATAAATGATATTGAATATATTAAAATGAAAATAAATAATGATAATAATACAAGTGATGATATTTACAAAGGCGATGATATAGGCATAGACATGTTATTTAACGAAAATGAAAATATGAATTGTGAAAATGATGTAACGAATCAAGATCACAACTTGAAGGATATGAATGATATTCATGCAAATGGTAATGAAATTCATAGTGATACAAATTATCAAATTGTAAAAGAAAACGAAAAAATAAAAAAGTGTAGAAATCTAAAAGGCATTGATCGACAACAAAAGAATATAATAGATTTTATGAGTATTATTGCACAAGAAGAATATGAGATTTGTGAAATAAATCAATTAAAATATGTAAATAACGTGCAAACCAATGCTGTTATAAATGAATTGGAACAAATAAATGCGTCGTATAAAGAATTTGGACAAAATGTCGAAATTATCGCCCAAAAGTTGAATTTAGACCAAAATAAAACGGGAATGTTTATAGATTTACTACATAGGTATAAGGCGTTATTTATCGATAAAGTAGGATCTGCGCGCGGTTGCCAACAAGAGATAAGGCTAGTTGAGGATAAACCCTTTGTGAAAAAGAACTATCCAATCCCTTTTGCGATGCGTGCGGCAGTTAAACTTGAGTTAGATCAAATGATTAAGAACGGAATAATCGAACGAGCTGTTACTCCATATATGAACCCGTTACGTGTCGTTGGTAAGTCGTATGGGTCACTACGAATTTGTTGATAGGAACTTCAACTTTTGATTGACATTTGCAAGCTCTGGCGATGGTATTCCGGAGATTGTAGGATAGGATTTATTGTTTCGGAGTTTGGCGTGGATCCGGATCCAGAACGAATCAACGATATACAAAATTTCGCCGATCCTACAAGCGCAAAGGAGCTTCAACGCTTCCTTGGCATTTATAATTATTATAGGGAAAGTAGCCCTTATCATAGTTACTTCATCGATCCTCTTCGCGAACTCTTAAAAAAGAACAAAAAATGGAAATTGTCTAAAAAACATGCTGAGGCATTTGCCAGATTAAAAGAAAATTTTATAAAAAATTGTACTCTGTCGCATATAATACCAGATGCTCCATTTTGTATGTATACGGATGCAAGCGATAGAGGCATTGCAGGGGTGCTTTTCCAATGGGATAAAAGTAAAAAATTACGCATTATTGCGGTAATCAGTCGTTGCTTAAATGATGCCGAGACTGTTTATACGACGACTGAAAAGGAGTTGTTGGGAGTAGTGATCGCTGTCACAAAACTTCGGGTGTATTTAATGGGTAAACCGTTTAAACTTTTTACTGATCATAAAAGTCTAGAATTTTTAGGATCAGTAACATTTCGAAGTTCACGATTAACTCGATGGGGATTGCTCCTCCAGCAGTACTCCTTCTCAGTTCATCATTGCCGTGATTCCGATAATGTGATGGCAGATTTTTTAAGTAGAAACCCGGAGGGAAAACGCCACATTGACCAAGAAGATAAAAGAGAATCCGATATTGAAACGTGATTTCCAAAATTTGGGAAAATTACAAGTAGAGGATTCAATGATAAAAAAGACAATTGATCATTGTCGCGGTATCGAAGACAGAATAGAATTTTCGATTCCAGGATCTGGTGGAATTTGGATGAGGCTCGTAGGGAAATAAATCCTCTTCTGGATTGATTTCTGTTGTTACGTTCCGCGTAAAATTACTTTTTATTAAATTAACATCATCATTCCCACGGAATATAATGCTAGATTCCGCGTACATATCATATAAAATTTTAAGATTATCTTTCCCACAGAGTATAATTTTCTACATTCGGCATAAATTATAACAATATGCATCGTTCAAACTTCCACTAAACGTTTTTCAGCGTGCGCGTTATTGGAGGAGTTCTTGAAACTCCTCGGATTACGCGCTCGAAAGATGCATAGTGCGCTGGGAACTCTTTACTTCCCACGACGTGGACTGCCGAAATGCAGGAGTCAGCAGATCGCATGACTTCCTGAGTTGCATCCTCACACTACTGTGACCGACGCACTATGACTCTATGTTCACTCTTTCCGCGTTCGCATGGCAATCGCCTCGGTAGGTGCTCCCGCGCATTTTGAAGTCCGGTTAACCGTGAAAAGTGGGCGCGCGATATCGGAACTTTGCGTGTTGTTTAACTGGTGCCCGGTAAAATAAGAACTTTTCCGGTAGGATAAGAATTGGATTCAGTGAAGTGTAACTGTGCAATAGTTGACGGATTATACTAATCAGGTATTTTCAAAGTAATTATTACTACCCTTCCTTCTCTCTCGTATTCAATCTTTTTGACTTGTTATTTGCTACATATAATTCGAATCATAACTTTACTCGCCATCCGGAGGGGAAACCCTCCACTATCCAATACTAGGATCGGTGGCCTGTAATTTATTAATTTATCTGTAAGCCAATTATAATTAAAGATAAAATTGAATTCTGAAGGCACTTGTCATTACTCCCAAAATAACCAAAATAACCAAGAGAGAGAGAGAGAGAGAGAGAGAGAGAGAGAGAGAGAGAGAGAGAGAGAGAGAGTGAGGTGAAATAAGATTTAAAAAAAGAAAATTTATTAGCAGAGCCGAGAGATTTAACATTAATATAACATACTTTTAGATTAATATAGTTAGAGTTTACTGGAATTCTTGAATTAATTAAAGCCTGGTTGCTTCCGGACGTCGATGCAGCCGTTTCACTATTTTCGCGAACACTAAGAGTGCCACGTGCCAAACGTCAATCGCTAATTCTTCGAAAATCTTCCTCGCAAGTAATGTCGATCGCGTTAGCGCCGCTAGTTGGTCGAAAACGTACAATGCCGTGATAGGTGTAAACATACTTATGCGGATGGTTCTTCACTAACGCACGTGCTTTTCTGAGTGAATTAAGCGTCGCAGATGGTAAGTGCTCATTGATAAAAACGCGGTTTTTCACATAAGAGTTGTCAATGTCGGTGGTAAATACCATCTTCTTAGCTCTCATACCTTTGATGAAGGCAAATCGTAGGTCGGGATTGGAGAGTTTTACCAGTATTGCTGGGTGTCTATGGGATGTTTGCGTTGACGAAGACGCAAGCATGGAAGCAGATGAGTCGGTGCCATTTGTTCGTTGTAGCCGATAAGCTGAAAGAATGTCTTCTATGTGAAGCGTCACATTCAAAACTTCGGCAATTTTAAGCGAAATTTGTCGCAAATCTGCCATGCCTTTCGGAGGAATCCCTGTGATTATTAAATCGCAGTTCCGAATGTCATAGCCCATAGTAGCTCGATCTGTCTTTAAGGACTGTACTTCAGTTTGGAGTGATTTTACACTATCTTCTATGTCTTCTACTCGCTCCTCCAGCTTCAATATTCGATCCATCCAAATTGTTCTTGTCTATCAAGATATAGTTGTAGCGCAGGAGGTATGGCACACGTATCGGACGTATCCGATTCTACAGAAGTAGCGCTATTGGAACGGAGAAGACGAGGCGGAGTGAGCAGAGTTGAGTTCAGCTTCTTGTTTTTGCTCTTAGCGGCAGGTGTATTAACGCAGCAAACAAATGCACCCGATGCAGTCGTGGCCGCATTTTCAGGTTTGCAATCTACATGAAATGCAAGTGCGCAAACAACACATTGTATTTTGTTGTCGCCAACGAGTTCGGCATTGCATTTATTGCAATTCTCCATTTGAGAAGCGTGCACGAGATAATAAGAGCCCGAAATATAGCCGAACGTGCGTTAAAGTGAGAAGGTTACAAGCGTATGGTAAACCTGCTTGGAAGGGGCGCGTGAACCGTACGCGTCTCGTGCACCGCGCAGCACATGAAGAGAGGGGCTGCCGATAAGCCGTCAGCTGGTGCGATAGTTAAGAAATAACGCAGATGATCACGACAATACGAGTGGTTGAACCAATCAATGACGACAATGCATGCGTGATTACAAGGCAATGACAATAAAATGTCATGCAGAAAACCATTTAGATGATTAAAATTAATTTAACAATTATAGGCATTCACAGGTCTCGCATCCCCACATTTCATGAACCTGCCAGCAGAAAGAAAGCGAAGTCAAAGGTGACAAACACTCGGTGATCGGTGTCATGCGACAAAGTGTCGAAGTCACTGACAGCTAGTGGGCAGCGCCATTTTGCGTAGTGTGACGTAGGCGATGACGTTTCGTGACTGCGTGTACTCACCGCTAGAGAAAGAGAGGAGAGAGAGAGAGAGGAAGAGCGAAAGTATATGAGGGAAAGAGATGCTTCCCCAAGTTCCCCGCACATGCGAAGCGAGGAATTGGTGTACTGGTGGGAGTCAGGTGTATCCGAAGGTATCCGAAGATTAACTATAGCAAGAGCGGATAAAGCACGCGACTTTTCGCAATTTAGTTTTAGAGAACAACGAAAAGTCGAAAAGGCATCATTGGGCTTCCATCATTTTCGATATGGATATTTCTTCGCCCTAAAGAAATAGAAAATTGGAGACAAGTTTTCGGACATTCATTTTCCATACACTGGATCCAATCGACCATCAAGGCTGGTGAAGTTCCTCGCATCGCTAGATGAAAATCCTTCTTGGATGCTACGAGGATTTAAGTTAATTTTATCAAGAGGCCAGAAATAAAATGAATCCCATTCAACGCCATCGCTCGAATAAAGATAAGTGTCACCCCTCTCTCTCTCTCTCTCGTTCGCGTTAAAATAATATAGAGATTTTGGATTTTTCGTGTAATTATAATCGTGACGCGACTTAATATCCGACGACAAAACATACGCGACAAAACATACGCGACAAAATATACGCGACAAAATATCTGCGCGCCAAAATATCTGCGGAGAAAATATCCGTGCGACAAAATATCCGTGCAACAACATATACGTGGACAGAATATCCGCTATAAAAAATATATGGGTGTGGAACCTGTAATGGGTTCTAGGCAGAAAGTAGGGTTAGTTAGGTTAGGATAGTTTTTCGGAGGGGGGGGGGGGTCTGAGAGGTGGGTCTCATATTCTTTAACGCAAAACCTCATTTAAACTATAGTAGTAAAGTCCGCAAAATGACGAATACATATTTAAATTTTGTGTGACTAAAGAAGGTCCGCGAAATGGAGGGACGGCAATTATATATATATATATATATATATATCCATCTGAAAAAATGATAGTTACGGGACTAATCAAAAGATATATAGAATGTCCTGGAACTACGCGGTTCACATACTTATATTTGTCGCGCGGATATTTTGTCTGCGGATATTTTGTCCGCGGATATTTTGTCCGCGGATATTTTGTCGCGTATATTTTGTCGCGTATATTTTGTCGTGGGATATTAAGTCGTGCAACCATTATAATTTGTTATCGGATTTGTGGGATTCGCGGAGATTTTATGTTAATATGGTATAAATTATGTTAATTTTTATGTTTAATTTTATGAAAATAAAAATATTAATTTTATTACAATTTCTTCATTATTTATTATATATGTTACATATATGTGACATATGATTAACTTATGCAGTCGACCCTCTCAATAGAGCCGCTCTTAATAGTTCCACTTCCCCAGATTGTCGACCCCTTCTATTGATCTGGAATGTTTTCTCTGGAATTTCATTTACCTTATTCTCAGTAGTTCTGCTAAGTAAAATACAAAATACCCGTCTTGTATCCTTCATAGTAATTTTTTTTTTACCGTAGGCTTGTAATATAAAAAGTGTAATACCAAAACCAACAAAATTTAATATTGTTTTAAAGTCAGGTCATAGCGTGCAGATTAAAACGTTTGAGAGCTGACATAATTAATTCGTCAAAATTTTAAATCAATACATGTTTAATGAATCGCGAACAATGTATATATATATTATATGAACATATGCGGTCAAGTTCAGCTTACCGGCATTACTGCGAAAAAGCGCGTAAAATTTTCTGCGGTCGAGTAGAACACTTGTTTTTGGAAAAACATTGCCCCTTTCCGCGTTATTCGGAACTATTGAGAGGGTCGACTGTATTTATATATATCCGTGCGGGTTGCTAAAGCGTCAGCGTAGTAAGCCAGAGCCCGATTTCGAGGACCAAACTCTGCGACAGGTTTTTCCTGTTTCCTTTCGAATAATTTATTTCGAAGCATTATACGATGTAGAAATATCGAAAGTCCATTACAAATATGCTTTAACACATAGGTGACATTTATTAGGTAAGAACAGATATGCAACATTTGAAACCCACTATGGACCTTTTGTTACGAGAGTGGTTATAGCGAGAATACAAGGTTTCAAGTTGCAGAAATTTACAGATTCCAGTAGGTCATTTGAATGATCAAAAAAAAAGAAACATCACTTTTACTGGTGTAGTCACTACCAGCGGCTACCAGTGACTACTGATTTAAATAGTGAATATTCAATATAAAATAGCAGAATGACACTGCTTTACATTGTGAGCCTAACGAATCTCATTATAATTTTAATGTAAGTTCCTAAGTTCTTGTTTACGTCTCCAATATAAATAAAATTCTAAGCGTAGTATAAATTCAAACCTAAGAATATCATAATTTTATCAGGAAATATTCAATGTTGATTATCATAAGTCAGTAGGTGATGTTTGTTTATAAAACACAAAATATTTATCTTGTTTAGTTGTTTATTTACACACCTAATGTATCACCATATATAATTTATATAAAATTATGTTCGAATGGCTTAGTCTAAAAATCAAAAGGACAATACGATTCAAAATGATTTTTCTGCCGTATAATTGTATTTAATGTTCCATATACATTGCATTTAAGAAAACACTTTTCCACACTACAATGCATTTGTTATTTTCAAGGCAAGTACATCAAATTGTTCTCGGTGTGATAATATCTACTGTAACCATATATTACTTTTCAATACATTGTTCATTAAACTTGCAACTCCTTAGAAGTACAACAGTTTTAAATTTTCTTTTAGTTTCGAACTTTTACCCATCGATGTCGCCTCATGCAAGACCCTTGTTTGTTCAGAGGTTTACGTTTAAGCTAACGATATTCTAGACACGGCATTATATCCAATTTCTACTTTATCAACTCAAGCACAATAAAACAGCACCCACATGCATTAACAGTACATAACAAATATTTACTATGTATTTTTCAAATTGTCCATGTAGAATATTAACGAAATTTTATTATTCTCAGGAAAGCAAAATGCGTCCTTCATCGATAATAGATGTCGCAAAATTTCGAGAATATTATATAATAAAGCAACTGCAATAATTATATATAACTGTTTACAATATTTATCATGACATTATTGGTCAGTCTGTAAAACAACTATATGCTACGCTGTTACTCGCGTTTTGGCGCTGTACGAATAACTTTATTTCGATTTTTATTATTATCTGTTATTGTTGTTGTTATTGTTATTTTAATAATAACTTTAACAACAACATTGGTTTCTTATGTCGCTCAATGTGTTCGAAAAGTAAGAAATTTTTTCGCTCAAATCTCAACCAGATTAGCGTGAAATGTCACTGCAACTACGCCTCAAACCATGAGGTAGGTGATTGCAGTGTCGGTACTGAGTTCAATTCAACGCGCAGAAAATTGTCTACACGGGGATTCGAACCCAGAACCTTCGGAGACGTTCAAGTTACGAAACAAGGCGGACGCCTTAGCCATCGTAACCATCTCGCCCCGTTTTTTTGTTATTGTTGTTTATTATTATTATTATTAATAACTTATTAGTATTTTTATTATTATTTTAAAGTACGATTAGTTGGATGTAAATGGTAAATAAACAACACATTTTGGACTGGATTTTATATATTAGAAACAAGCTTTTATTTTATGTAATCTAAGTTCCCAACAACTTTAAGGGTCGCTCTACAAGACTAAGAGTCAGAAATTCAGAATTGCAAAATTTAACATGACTGAGTCAACATGGCGGCGCAAGTATAGAAGTAATGTTTTTCAACGAACCAAGTCAGTCTCGGAGTGTTCGAAATAAACGTAGATGGTTACCAATTCCAAATGACAGATTCAAAATTGCGATATAAATAAACTAACTATTCAACGTTAAATAGAAGTTTGACAAAAATAAATGTGTGAATGTTCTTTTGGAGAGCGATTACGAATATGAAGTCAGAATTGCGAAATTCAGAATGACTAAAACAAAATTGAGGATATACAGAAGCTAACTTTCACCTAGTACATCGAAAATTAACTAACATCGATGGATATAAGTTTTCGAGCTCACTACTGCGAATATGAAGTAAAAAATGGATATTACAAGGATAAATCCGACATTCTTGATTGGAAATTCGTAAAAATCGATGTAGGAAAGTTTGGAATAATAGTTTTTTACATTGGTTTTCTCTGGATCTGAATCACTTCCTATATAGGAGTAAACCGAAATCGTCATTAGAAATGATTATTATATTCACTTTATCGATATTTTATTCATCACACCAGTTAGATATGCGATTTGGAGATAGGATTTGATACATTGTCTTTTAGACATCTCGTTTATATTTAGTATTTTTCTTATAATATATAAAAAGGTTTTTATTTATTTTTAAATTTCAAAATTTGTATTTTTGGTCGCATTCACTTTTCGCCCTGTGTGCAGTCGTATTTACAATTTTCTTCCCTTTTTTGCCTAGGAGTATGTTATAAGCGTTCCTACTGTTCGATGTAAAGTTAACCTTCCAGTTATGTCTAGAGATGTGAAAGTCCCATCGTTTTGAAGACTGCTTAACTCTTTAATCGACAAATCGTATTAGATATTATAAATATTAGAATTTTTAGAACAATTTAAATTTTTATTGCATACCAAGCAACTGTTTTTCATCAGGTTTGGTTAAAGCACATAAAAATGGAAATCGTGCTAAAAATTCTAATATAACCATGAAACTTGGTAGATTTTACTCTTCTGAAACTATTCAAAGTACTTTGATATCAATTAGGTACTTTTAAGGTAGTGAAATAGTTAATACAAAACACTGGTGAAATTGGGCTCCGAGTGGACTTTTGACGAAGAAACAAAAAATGCATTTTTTCTTGAAAAGAAGCAACCGATGATTACCAAACTAATAATATTACTTTCAAAGAGTGCAAAATGTAATTAATAACTTATCTTTATCACAATTTGCAGCCTAAATTGTATTTTCTTATATCAATGATAAAACTCCCATCGAAAAGAGGAATTAGCAGACATAAATTCTTAGATCGTTGATATAACTTCCATCAAGAAAAGGAATTGGATCTAAATTCTTACATTGTTGATTATTGTAATGGAATAAAGTCAAGATGTAGTTTTTAAATTACTTATTTGTTACTTTTGTACATCTAAAAGTTTTGAAGGCATAGACGTAGAAAATTAATTATATATCGTTCAAAAATGAAGACAGGAAATTTTGGGTAGATGTATGTTAAGCATATACACATGATAATATAGAATACTACATTGAGAATTCTTTAAACTTTATTAAATAATAATATTTTTGAAGACGACATTATGATATGAGTAATTATAATGCCAAATGTTGACTGTTCAGTGATTTTGAAAAGTTCTTTCCAATCATATGTGATAATTGATAATGAACAATCAATTTTTCAACAATATACTATTAATTTTCTAATTTATGCTTTCGAGACATTTAGATATACAGAAATGACCAATAAATGATTAAAAAACTACATTTGACTTTATCCCATTATAATAATAAACGATGTAAGAATTTAAATCTAAACCCTTCTTTCGATGGGAGTTACATATGAACGAAATGAGAATTTAGGTGTAATTCATTCTTTGATGGAGTTATATCAACGATATAAGAATTTAGGTCTAATTCCAACTTTCTTTGGGAGTTATATCAACGATATAAAAATTTAGGTCTCATTCCTTATTTTGATGGGAGTTATTTCATCGATATAAGAATTCAAACCTAATTCCTTCTTTCGAAGGGAGTTATTTCAACAGTATATCAATTTAAATCTAAACCCTTCTTTCAATGGGAGTCATATCAACTACGTAAGAATTTAAATCTGATTCCTTCTTTCTATGGGAGTTACATCAAAGATATACGAATTTAGGTCAGTATATAACTCCCATCGAAAGAAGGTATTAGGTCTAAATTCTTATATCGATGATACAACTCCCATCGAAAAGAGGAATTAGACCTAAATTCTTATATCGTTGAAATAAGTCCCACCCAAAGAAGGAATTAGACCTGAAGTCTCATATTGTTAATATAACTCAATTCGAAAGAAGGAATTACATTTAAATTCTTGTATCTTTGAAATACCTCCCATGCGAGCTGATCAGCTGATATAACTGTTGTAGGTTATGACGCTCTGATGAAACTGTTCGCAATGGGACAAGAGCAACAGAGTGAGAGAGGAAAATAGCGCGCATGTGTGCACGAGAAAGAAACATACAGATAGTATTTCCAACTGTCAAACATGTGGATGTAAACATTTCAAAAGTGTCTGGCGGTACTATCTAGTTAGTAAAAACCGTGCATCTCAGAAGCTTACTATCTAAAAATAGTAAATGCTACCAACTGGAGATGACTATGTCAAATTTTACTATCTAATTAGTAAATTTTACTACTTTAGTGACTGCGCCAACCAACTATTTTTTTCCGTGTGGAATACACCAATTTCAAAAATGTAAAAATGGGAATTGAGAATAATTGAATTGGATTTTCAATTCGAATTTTGATACTTTCAGAATTGGTGAATTCCTCTCAATTCTGTTTCACTCGTTGAGTGGGATATAATACTGACGGTATGTTTCAGTAGAAGATGAAGAAATCTATGGGACTCTCAAATTCCACTCGATCCTGGAGGGTTAAAGACAAAAATTTATGAAAATAATTCGTCACTTAGTTATATTTTGATTTAAAAGAGTCTTTTTCTCCCGAGGAAGGCATGGAAGATCATAATGAGGAAGGGCAGCAAGAGAATAACGAGGAAAACGATATAAATAATGAACAAATTAATGATCAATACAATTATTTCGATAATAGTTTTGATAATGATTTTGACTTGGAATCGGGTTAAGATTATGATTGTAATGAATGCTATGATGCTAATATGGCGGATAACACGGACACACCTCTGTATGAAGGAGCGTCGATAACAGTTATTAAAAGTATACTCGCGTTTGTTTTACGGTATAAATTGACCGATACATGCCTGAAAGATGTCTTGCAGCTCATAGAAGCCCACTGTATTTAATCAAATTTTTGTATATTCTCGTTATATAAATTTAAAAAGTTTTTTAGCAATAGTCGGATTCCCCTAATACGTGATTACTACTATTCTAAATGTCGTATACCTCTCCACGATAAGCAATCTGAATGTCCAGTATGTTTTGAGATCCCGAATAATGGATACTTTATAAAAATGTCAATAATTTCCCAGTTGCAAACTTATTTAAACCGTCCAAGATTTTCTGATAAACTGAATCATTGTTTTGAGAGAGTAATATCATATGAAAATAATTATGAGGATATCTATGATGGTAAAATTTATGAAGAGTTAAGTGGCGAAAATAGAATTGTATCAAACCTATCAAATTTATCATTCACTTGGTAGCACGGATGAAGTACAAATCTTCAAGTCAGCAAAATTTAGTATTTAGCCATTTTATTTAATTATTAACGAGCTTCCGCATAAAGAAAGATTCTATTTGATAATATATTGATTTGTGGAATCTGGTTTGGTTATAAGAAATCAGCAGCAAACATTTTTTTAAGTGCGTTTTATAATGATATGATTCAATTATATCGGAATATTTTTTCCAAATTTCTTCCAAAAATTATACGGGGAATTACTATGTATGGAACATGCGACTTGCCGGCTAAAGTACAATTTTTAAATATGGTGCAATATAACGGCAAATATTGATGTCAAAACTGCAAAATAAAGGGCAAAAGTGTCAATAGAAGTTGGATATAGGCGTCATTTAAAATTTAGGACAGATCAAGAGATTGCACTATACGCCCAACAAGCTAATGACTCAGAGTCTACAGTTTACGGCGTAAAGAGCCCTACTATCTTATCTGGCGTTGTTTACAAACGTATCAGATCAGGGTTGTTAAACAATATATAAAATTGTTATTCGATTCTACACGTCGGCGAGATGGTCCTACTGGCTAAGACGTCAGTCTTAGTCTGCCCGAACTGAACGTCGCCAAGGTCCCGAGTTCGAATCCCCGTCCGCGCAATTTTCTCTGCTTATGTCCAGTGTTGGAATAACCAGGGAACCGCTGTCGACCCCTGTCGGCAGTTATCGGTACCGTCAGCGTCTTATCCGCGGTCGGTACGTCGTGTCGTGGGTCTTATCTCGGATAAAGATGGGATAATGCCCGCGACGTGCGCGCTACGGCACAGACAGCCGAATCTGTTGGTGGTACCGATATTGGGGTAGCGGGACTGGCTCTGGGTGGGTGTTGTGTTGTATGTCTGCCTGGTTCTGTCTTGTACCGTCTTGTCTATGTCCTGTACATCTCCACCCGAGAGCCGACCCGCAAATAGATTAATAATTGTCATTAGCGCAGGAGAAAATTACCTGTCCTTTGTTCCTTGTCCTTTGTCCTTTGTCCCATTCGATTCTACGTACCATAAAGAACAATTTTCGATTCATATCTATGGGGCGTTCCATGTCAAGTGGGCCATTTTTTTTGAAAGTAAAAAATATTCTTAATTTCAGCATGTGCACTCTTCAATGACATGTAAGTATAGAGTTTTTCACCGATTGCGACTGAAAAAGTTGCAAAATAAAAAAACATTGGCACAATTTGCAATTATAAGATTTTTAGTTCTTATCTTACTGAAAGTATTTGTACAGAATTGCAGTTAGAAAAAAACATATTTTGCGAGACTAATTTTTTAGATTTTTGGACGAGCTTTCTTATAAAAATATTTGTTTAAAATTATACGCGTAAATAATGGCCAAAAAAATGAAAAAAATTTTTTATTCCAATTTTTGAAAAACTTGGACCCTATTTAAAATTCTGAAAAAATTTCAAAAACATCCTTTTTCCAGTAGGAAATAACTGGTATATTCAAAAATAGGGGCCGAATATTGTAAGTACCGAAAAGAAACGATTTTCAGCAACCTACGAAACAGAAGGCCCCTGAAATACATGTAAACTGAGGCAATCCAGGGGCCTTCTACTTTCTAAATTTAATCTCGTATATCTCCGCTAATAATTATCGTACGGAAATTAATTTTTTTTCATTTTCAAGATAATTGAAGCGCCTTGTATATGAAATTATCAAAATTTTAGTAATTCTTGACTGCAAGTGTGGAAAAATGAAATAATTTCATATTCAATTAGCGGGACGATATTGATGTACCATTTCCTTTGCCCAGTTATAACCTATGTTTTTTGGTTCGCTGAATACGAAAAAATAAAAAAGAAGATTCTGGCGGAACCCTCAACGTTGAAAGGTGATATTTCAAGTTCAAGTTGACCTTAAAAATCGCTATTTCGAGATCCAAAAAATCGTTTTTTTTATTTGTTCTAGTCTGAAAGTTGGTATATCCACGCTTTTGAAATGCTGAGTACAAAAAACATAGCACAAAGATGCTGGGGAAATCTTTGATCTTGAAAATCGTTATTTACCTAAAGCACCTACTTTAACCCGCTAAGTTTTACTTTCGCTCTTAGCGTTACCGAGGATCGATGACATGGACGTGGCGAAATAACGACCCCTTTAGGGTGCTTGATTTACGTGAGTCCCCTTGCCTCTCACGTTGCGATTCTTATTTGTGCTTAAAAAAGAAAATATTTACATGTTCAAAGTGGTAGAAATTTGTACCCCGCCTATCACAAGTTATCAGTTTTTTTCATTCGCTTCGCTTTCGGTTTAGTGGAGAATGTAATTTGAGTATCACTGGAACTATATTCTTTTAATTGAATGTTAGTGTTAGTATCTATAGTGAACGAGTGATAACGGAGTGTGCCGGGAATTGTTTTCGTCTGGCTGAATCTTTCTTTTAACTCTATTTCAAGATGTTTGTGCGTTAATTTCGAAGAGAATAATACGACCGTACTTTTAAAGGTATCTTTGGCCCACGCATACAATTGATACCGAGTAAGTATTTGGTGAGCTGACGTTCTTTGCAAACTACTCCGTGTTGCTAATCTTTTAAGATTGCCAGCAATTCCGTCGCATGGTCCTTTGCCATGTGCAGTAGCATAGTAATGTCATTCGGCCGTAACGCCAAAGTCATTGAAATGATTTATCAGATTAGCAAAGTTAAACTTATTCTTATAGTGCTGGCCTGTCGGCGTGATGGTCGTGCGGGCTAAGGCGTCAGTCTTAGCCCGCCCGAACTGAACGTCGCGAAGGTCCCGAGTTCGAATCCCCGTCTGTGCAATTTTCTCTGCTTATGTCTAGTGTGGAATAACCGGGCAACTTTCCTGGGCGAAGGTACGAATTTGGGACCGCTGCCGACCCCCGTCGGCAGTTATCGGTACCGTCAGCGTCTTATCCGCGGTCGGGACGTCGTGGTTCTTATCTCGGATAAAGATGGGATAAGCCCCGCGTCGTTCTCGCTAAGGCACAGACCGCCGAATCTGCTGGTGGTACCGATATTGGAGTAGGGGGGACTGGCTCTGGGTGGTTGTTGTGTGTGTATCTGCCTATATAGTTCTGTCATGTACTGTCTGTCTCTGTCCTGTACCTCTCCACCCGAGAGTCGAACCGCAAACAGACATATTCGTCATTAACGGGGGGAAAATTTCCTGTCCTTTGTTCTTTGTCCTTTTTTTATAGTGCTGGCCTGCCCCACTGAGAAGTAGATCATCTGATTAACTGCAATCTTTTGTTTCAAATAGTTTATTATTAATTGTTGTGATGCGTATACAGCAGTAGTATTATGTGTTAAATCGTCTGAAATGATAGCAAACGTCTGATAGTTTAACTCGCCATTAATCTTGTAATAACATATTATAGTGTGGATTGAGGTTTGGTTATTATTCCAGTGAAAGGACTGGGCCGCATCTTGTGCTACGAATGCATAGTTTTCTGAAAAATCAAGTTGTACTAGCACGTCTCCATCTCGTAAATTTTGTTTTTTAAATGTAGAATAATCAGATTGCGCTTTAGCAACATAATGATGCGTTTTGAGTGCAACCAATTTTTCACACAAAACATCAATGAACTCATCAACCGGGCTCATTTCTGATGCCATGGTAACTCTATTTGTATTATTCCACACTTAATACTGTACATTTTCGATACTCTCTTTATCAAACAATTCCTGTAGATGGTTTGTAATTATTTCCGTACCTGGACAATTTTTACATCTGTTAAAATAGCACTCTGAAGATGAAGGGGAACAAACGATGCAATTCAAGCATTCTTTATAAGTTGGTAAAGGTATTGCTGAATTTTTTGTCAATCGAGGAAGCCCACTACAATCGATCATCAATTTCACATTTTGGTGATAGACACAAACACAGACTATGTGCGTTCCGTTTGCACGTGCGAGAACACAATTTTTTGGTCTAAGAGAACAAAATATTGAAAATCCTATTTTTAGATGAGGGTTAAAAGTTTTAAAATTTTCGTAAAGCTCCTCGAAATTGCACAAAACCAATCGCTTCTGGATTTGTTTTTTGGTTCCATCGATTTGTTTTACGGATATCCAGTCTTTTCTACCAGGTAAAATTCGACTATTCTCATCACTCTCATAAAAAGATATAACAACATTTTTTACGTCGTGAGATAGTGACTTTCCTTGTTTAAAATCTGGTATCATTAGAATCGCGTTAGTGCCATGGGTATTCAATTTTTCTTTTGCACTTTTTACAAGTCTACGAGAACAACCAAAAATATCTGCTGTTTTTCTAATACTCCAAGAATCAGGCGCTAGTGTTAATATCTGGAATCTTTCAACAGATGTTGCTTCAGGGTGCGCAAATTTGACCAGCAGTTTTTGTAAGATTTCGCAATCATGTCGGCATGGTACAATTCCAGTGAGTTCCTCATTAAATGATTCCGTATCGTCAGCATCATCAATGTAATCTTCATCGTGGGTGAAGTCTTCCAGAAGCAGTTGCTTTTTCGGTGGAGGAGGAGATGGATTTTCAGAATCTTGAGACGGACCAGCAAAACTATCTAACGCTATATTAGATTGAATCAAATCATTGTTCATCGAATTCAGTTCTTTACGACATGGGGAATAAATCAAGGCATCTTCAGCAATATCTTTTCATTTTTCCAGTTGCGTTTTGGATATTTTTCGAAGAGTAGATGAAGGTACTTTTTTAGTATGATTAAATTTTTTATAAGGATTGCAGCAGCGATCATAAAAATTTCGCGACATTATTTCAATATGAGAAACAAAATATAAAAGGAGGTGAATAAAAATACCCTAATGAAATAACCTCCTAACCGGCAAAGGAAATGGAACATCAATATCGTATCGCAAATTGAATATGAAATTATTCCATTTTTCCACACTTGCAGTCAAGAATTACTAAAATTTTGATAATTTCATATGCAAGGCGTTTTAATTATCTTGAAAATGGACAAAAATTAATTTCCGTACGATAATTATTAGCGGAGATATACAAGATTAAATTTAGAAAGTAGAAGGCCCCTGGATTGCCTTAGTTTACATGTATTTCAGGGGCCTTCTCTTTCGTAGGTCGCTGAAAATCGTTTCTTTTCGGTACTTACAATATTCGGCCCCTATTTTTGAATATACCAGTTATTTCCTACTGGAAAAAGGATGTTTTTGAAATTTTTTCAGAATTTTAAATAGGGTCCAAGTTTTTCAAAAATTGGAATAAAAAATTTTTTTCATTTTTTTGGCCATTATTTACGCGTATAATTTTAAACAAATATTTTTATAAGAAAGCTCGTCCAAAAATCTAAAAAATTAGTCTCGCAAAATATGTTTTTTTCTAACTGCAATTCTGTACAAATACTTTCAGTAAGATAAGAACTCAAAATCTTATAATTGCAAATTGTGCCAATGTTTCTTTATTTTGCAACTTTTTCAGTCGCAATCGGTGAAAAACTTTATACTTACATGTCATTGAAGAGTGCACATGCTGAAATTAAGAATATGCGTGGAACGCCCCCTATATAAAATTAATTGATAAACGACTTTTATCAGTGAAACCTCCACATTTCATTCAACGACGTACCCGATCAATTGAAGAGCACTTACCATACTGGAAAGCTTCCGAATGAAAAAAATCCTCTACAAAAGAATCTGACAGTTATTCCAGTCAATTATCTAGAAACAGTTTGTTTCATTATAAAAAATGAAAACAAGAATAACATGTGTGTGATTGAACGTATTAATAATAAAGAATTTGAATAATTTCAAAAAATGTATTTCTTATTTACAATTATTAAAGAGTTGAATTGGAAAATAAGAGGCAGTCCATGCCAAGAAGGTAATTTTTTGGACATGTTTTATTTTCAATTTTCCAATTAATTTATTAAAAAGCGATGAAAATATAGTAATTTCGACAATATACAATCCCTCCTCTGTTTCCCCACCATCTGGGTTACTTTCATATTTTTTCGCAAAATTAAGATTCAAAAAATTGCTTATAGTAAGTTTTTTGTAGTTTCTTGACGAGTTTTAACATAAAAATATGTGTAACATAGGCTGGTAAACTTGCTTTCGATATCTGCAATGTTTCCAGCTAGACACACATGCAACCATAAAACACACGTTCTATTTACACTAGCAGCCTATGTTGGACTTTCCCACATAGAAAAACGAGAAGTTTATGATACTAACTAGTATCGATTAAGACGGACTGGACCATGCGACAAAGAACCCTTGGCGTCATAGCTATCGCTTAAAAGTTAAAATGACATGACGTAATTCTCACGACAAAATTTCGTAAACAACATAGAAGGAATTATATGTATTACGCAATAATCCCATATTTTTCTTAATTACAAGTAGCGATAACTCTCGTTATATATCATTCTATATTATTCATTTTTCTATTCCTTGCAGTAACGAACATATTAGATAATACTTCATTTTACTAGTCTTATTACAAACGCAGTTACGCTCTATTATTGCCATTATTGTTAATATAATATATGCGCCACGTTAATTCGTATGAAACCATAATTAGGATTCTTAACTCAACTAATTATATAAATAATATTATCCTATTATAGACACACACACATATATATATATATATATATATATATATATATATATCGAGAGTATATTTCGAGGACATTTTAGTACCTGTAGCGGTTACTTCGAGGCCATCTGGCTGTTTTGAGGCCGGACCTCAAAATTTAAATATACGTATGGGATGTTTTGAGGCCAGGACTCAAACTAACATGCTTTTATGAGGTCCTCAAAGTATACAAAACGTATAATTCGTTATTTCGAGGCTTGGCCTCAAAATTCGGCAAAGTATGAAATGTATACTTCGAGGACCTCAAAACTTAAGTATGTAAAAAAGCGATATTTTTATCGAAAACATCTTTCCAAGTCACAAATTCCATCGCAAGATGGTTTCCTGCAAGCGCACAAATTTATCAATGAATAGATTACATGTAACAGAACATACGAGGACAAAATAAGGCATATAATGGCATGTAAGAGGGCCAGCGAGTTTTTCAGTCATGAGAACTTTTTCACTTCCACTTTTCTCATTCACTTTTTCAAGTGAATGAGAAAAAATCATTAAAAAGTTACAAGAAACAAGAAACTCTCGCTTATTAACTATTATTAATTACTAATATATTCTAGATGTGTTAGATTTGCAATCAATAAACTTTTGAAAACATTTCATAATAAGAGGTATTTTGAGGACCAAAAATGTCATGTAACGGCACATACGAGGACAGAATAAGGCATACAATGTCATGTATGTGGACCAACGAGTTTTTCGGTCAAGTGAATGAGAAAAAATCATTAAAAAGTTACTGGACATACATTTTCCACCCCATATAATTATAAATAATTACTTTGACAGAATTGTGTAAGGGATGTCGTTCAAATATATATCAGTTTTCTGAATCACAATTTACGTAATAATGTTAAATCTCAACATCGAATAAATTAGGAACAAGGAACACTCGCTTCTTGACTATTAATAATTTTTAATATATTCTGGACGTATTAGATTTGCAATCAATAACCTTTTGAAAACATTTCAAAAAAGGGGTATTTTGAGGACCAAAAATCTCATGTAACGGCACATACAAGGAAGGAATAAGGCATACAATGTCATGTATGAGGACCAACGAGTTTTTCGGTCAAGTGAATAAAAAAAAATCATTAAAAAGTTACTGGACATACATTTTCCACCCCATACAATTATAAATAATTACTTTGACAGAATTGTGTAAGGGATGTCGTTCAAATATATATATATATATATATATATATATATCAGTTTTCTGAACCACAATTTACGTAATAATGTTAAATCTCAACATCGAATAAATTAGGAACAAGAAACACTCGCTTCTTGACTATTAATAATTTTTAATATATTCTGGACGTATTAGATGTGCAATCAATAAACTTTTGAAAACATTTCATAGAAAGGGTATTTTGAGGACAAAAAAGTTCATGCAACGGCACATACGAGGACAGAATAAGGCATATAATGGCATGTATCAGGACCAGTGAGTTTTTCGGCCAAGGGAATGAGAAAAAATCATTAAAAAGTTACTGGACATACATTTTCCTCCCAATACAATTATTAAAATAATAACTTTGTCAGAATTATCTGGGAGGATGTCGTTGAAATATTAGTTAATTTAGGTAATAATGCTACATCTCAAAATTCCAAAACTTAGGAACACGAAACTCTCGCTTCTTAACTATTAATAATTATTAATATATTCTAGACGTATTAGATTTGCAATCAATAAACTTTTGAAAACATTTCATAGAAAGGGTATTTTGAGAATCAATAAACTTTTGAAAACATTTCAAAAAAGGGGTATTTTGAGGACCAAGAATTTCATGTAACGGCACATACGAGGACAGAATAAGGCATACGATGTCATGTATGAGGACCAACGAGTTTTTCGGTCAAGTGAATGAGAAAAAATCATTAAAAAGTTACTGGACATACATTTTCCACCCCATACAATTGTAAATAATTACTTCGACAGAATTGTGTAAGGGATGTCGTTCAAATTAACTGTATATAGGTATATGGGTCATTCCATGTCAACAATATCAAAGTTGTAGTGGGGGTCGCGGAATTCAATGAAAATGAAATATTTGATAGGTGTAGGTGTGAAAAATATCATGGTAAAATATTTTTCAAAAATATTCAAAATGGCGCCCGTGACGTCATGATCATTGAATTTCTTTAAAATGCGATATCTATTTTTCCAATTATCTCATTCAAATGAGACTAAGCGTATTTTGTTCATAAAATTAATCACTTTTATTGAAAAATAAAATAATTTCAAAAAAATTTCATTTTCCAAAAAAACTGACCGAAAACATTTTTCAACTTAAATTTTGGTATTGAGCTCGTATTTTTTTCTTTAAATCTACTATTTTATCTTGAAGAAAATGATTTCACCTATCATTTCCAAAAATAAAAATTGCGGAGGCTCTTCTCGTTTTTAAGTTATGATTTTTGAAAGAGCGCAATTCACTGTGCTCAACTATCCGATACGCGCCGCAGCACTCAATTCAATGTTGCATATTTTTTATTCTGTAACGTATCGGCGCCGAGTTTTTTTTCTCGCAAGTATAATGTGATTCCGTTTGTATATATGTCAATTATCGTGAACATCGCGTATAATGGCTATTTACAGAAATGTATATGTAATATCTTGTACGGCGTTTCATAGAGATAATCAAAAATATTGTCTTGCCTTAATTTACTTATTATTCTGCATAATTCTAAACAAATTTTATTATTTTTAAGCAATTAATTATTTAAGTTATTATATTATAATATTTATTTTTAATTATCATGGCCCCTGTCAGTCGTTGTTGTAATCCTTTCAAGGAAAAGGGACATACACCATAAGTTGGAAGAAAACAGTTACGCAAAATTAATAATGAACTTTGTAAAAAGTTCTCTTAATTATGATACATGGTTAAATCGCGAAATTTGTGATTCTTGCCGATTAATGCCACCAAGTAAAAGCCACAATAAAGCCGCTAACGATTTTTCTAATGCTTTTGACCTGCGATCTGTCCAACTTATCGGAGAAACATTTAAAAGTTCGAGAATTTTGTTTAAATTAATTAGGGAAACCTGATCTTCACCAAAAAAATTTGGCTCGATCATATCTATTTCATCACCTGCTTTTGTTTTCAATATTTCATTCACAGGGTCATAAGGCTGATTTGAGTTTTCAGAACCTGGTAATTCTTTGCTGCTCTGGTATGATGATGAGGCAGGTAAACCATAAAAAAAATCGTCAGCGACTCTATTGTAGTTTTTACTTGGTGGCATTAATCGGCAAGAATCACAAATTTCGCTATTTAAGCATGTATTATAATTCAGATTAAACTTTTTACATAGTTCATTATTAATTTTGCGTAACTGTTTTCTTCCAACTTATGATGTATGTCCCTTTTCCTTGAAAGGATTACAACAACGACTAACAGGAGCCATGACAATTAATAATATATATTATAATATAATAACTTGAATAATTAATTGCTTAAAAATAATAAAATTTGTTTAGAATTATGCAGAATAATATGTAAATTAAGGCAAGACAATATTTTTGATTATCTCTATGAAACGCCGTACAAGATATTACATATACATTTCTGTAAATAGCCATTATACGCGATGTTCATGATAATTGACATATATACAAACGGAATCACATTATACTTGCGAGAAAAAAAACTCGGCGCCGATACGTTACAGAATAAAAAATATGCAACATTGAATTGAGTGCTGCGGCGCGTATCGAATAGTTGAGCACAGTGAATTGCGCTCTTTCAAAAATCATAACTTAAAAACGAGAAGAGTCTCCGCCATTTTAATTTTTGGAAATGATAGGTGAAATCATTTTCTTTAAGATAAAGTAGCAGATTTAAAAAAAAAAGCACGAGCTCAATACCAAAATTTAAGTTGAAAAATGTTTTCGGTCACTTTTTTGGGAAAATGAAATTTTTTTGAAATTGTTTCATTTTTCAATAAAAGTACATAATTTTATGAACAAAATGCGTGTAGTCTCATTTGAATGCGATAATTAGAAAAATAGATATCGCAATTTAAATAAATTCAATGATCAAGACGTCACGGGCGCCATTTTGAAAGTTTTCGAAAAATATTTTACCATGACATTTTCCACACTTACACCTATCAAATATTTCATTTTCGTTGAATTCCGCGACCCCCACCACAACTTTGATATTGTTGACGTGGAATGACCCATATATGAGCATTTATCTAAGGAATTGGAGGGCAATGCTTTTACAAAAATAAAATTAATAAAGTTCAGAGGGATATTTAAAACATGGAGCTTTAATTAGAGGAATAAAATTGAAAAAATTAAGTATTGGAGGGCTATGCTTTTACATACATAATGTTAAATTAATCAAAGAACATAAATAAAGTTTAATAAATACAGGATAATATTTAGTTGACGTTTCGACTCCAATTCGAGTCCTCTTCAGAAAGTAAATACAAATAAGTATAAAATCGCATCGTATTTATAGTAAACACACGAATATGTTTCGGTGTAACCCTCCCTGGGAGAGAAATTTGCATTTGACATCAATTACAAAAATGAAATACCGGTGTCCGACATTATTGCTAGTGTTGAATCGGGGGTTTCATTCATCACTACCGACGAACAAAAAAACACCATCCGACAAGAATGTTCGCAAGCCATTCAAAAATTCTGCTCTTCACATCACATTAATAATAAAAAACGTATTAGTGAAAACAACCAAAAAAAACTAATTAAAGAATTCTCGAAAAACAACCCAGATGTCTTCTTTACGAGAGCAGACAAAGGCAATGTTACGGTAGCCATGAACAAATCGGATTACAATTCGAAAATGATTGAGATACTATCAGATACTTCCACTTACGTAACTTCAAAATTCGAGTATACTGCCACTATTACCAACAGTATTAATGATATGCTCAAAACTTGGAACAAAAGGAAGCTCATAAATGATCTAACGTTAAAAATGTTAACTGTAAGACATGCCACAACACCTAGAGCATATGGCCTTCCCAAAATCCATAAAGTTGATAACCCCCTACGTATAATAGTATCTACAAGAAATGGCCCTACTTACACCCTAGCCAAATACGTATCAAAAATCGTTTCGAAAGTTTTGGGAAAAGACAATACCAATATTAAAGACTCTTGGTCTCTTGTAGAACACATCAAAAATATACGAATACCAAAACACCACAAAGTGATCTCTCTTGACGTTGTATCGATGTTCACGAACATCTCCAATGATTTGGTAATTCAAAGTATTGAAAATAAATGGAATGAAATTAAAAAGTACACATCATTAGATAAAGACGATTTTATTTTAGCAGTATATACTTGCCTTGACTCGACTTATTTCAAATTTAATAATCGTGTTTACAAACAAACATACGGCATGCCAATGGGTTCCCCTCTCTCTCCGGTTCTCGTGAATTTAGTTTTAGAATATGTAACCGAATCTATTTTAACAAAATTAAATTTACAACCGACATTTTTTTACAGATATGTGGATGACATATTAACATGCATTCCTTTAGACCAAGAAACAAATCTTTTGAGTGAATTCAACAACTTTGATACTCAAAATCGACTCAAATTCACTAGTGAATCTGAAAAAAATCGCGAAATTAACTATCTCGATGTTAAAATACACATACAGCCAAATGGATGGTTAAAGTTGGACTGGTTCCATAAAGAGACATGGTCCAGTAGATACCTCCACTTTAATTCTATCCATCCCATTTCCTACAAAACGGGCATGATTTATGGTTTAATCGACCGAGCGGTAAAACTTTCATCTAAAGAATTTCATCAGAAAAATTTAAATATTATCAGGAAAATTTTATTAGAAAACGGATATCCTGCACAGTTGATTAACCATTGCATAAAAAAACGCTTAGAATCTTTAAACACAACAAATAGAGTCATTCACAATAATAACGAACCACAAGTATTAAAAACAATTAGTTGCCCGTATATTAAAGGTCTTTCAGAAAACATAGGAAAAATATTTAAAAAACAGAATATAAGAATAGTTTCAACTCCGCTTAAAACTAATATCGCTCAGATTAAACCAGGCAAAGACAAATTACCCTTTGAAAAACAAAGTGGAGTTGTCTACAAAATACCTTGTTACCAATATGACAAATCATACGTTGGACAGACGTACAGACCCCTCGAAGTGCGGTTAAAAGAGCATAAACGAAACATCTTTGCCTCCAACCAAGAACAATATACTGGCTTAACCAAGCACCGAATGGAAATCGGACATGATTTTAACTATAAAAACACGCGGATTCTTGCGAAGGAAAAAAACTGGAGAAAAAGATGCCATCTCGAAAACTTTTTTATAAAAAAAGAGCAGAACACCGTTAACATCCGGTTTGAAACATCCAAATTACCAGAAACATATCACTCTCTGTTATAAATATAAAACATCAACTAATTACAGTATTTAAAATCCTTTTATAATAACGATTCCATTCATTCTCAGTACAACACACACTGTTACACCGAAACATATCCGTGTGTTTACTATAAATACGATGCGATTTTATACTTATTTGTATTTACTTTCTGAAGAGGACTCGAATTGGAGTCGAAACGTCAACTAAATATTATCCTGTATTTATTAAACTTTATTTATGTTCTTTGATTAATTTAACATTATGTATGTAAAAGCATAGCCCTCCAATACTTAATTTTTTCAATTTTATTCCTCTAATTAAAGCTCCATGTTTTAAATATCCCTCTGAACTTTATTAATTTTATTTTTGTAAAAGCATTGCCCTCCAATTCCTTAGATAATATAAATGACCGTAAAATACCAATACTCTAACAAATAAATTATATATATATGAGCATACATATAATTATATCTAATCGTGATTTTCTGGCTTAATTATCACTATGCATATATATAGACCATATATCGTTGTAGATACATATATGGTAGACTAACGTATGGGGGAAGTGTGGGGGAAACAACCACAGTGAATGAAGACTGCTGTTGATATTTGAACTTTGTATAGATAGGCCCTTCGGATAGTTCCTTATCTATCCACGAACCATATAAGCAGGGCAGACACTTGGATTGACCACTGCCTTGTTGACAGCCTAGTTAATGTGACGAATTCTTCGCAACACAATCTGGAATTCATCTATGGTCACGATCTTATTGACATTGAATATAACATTGAGGCACAGCGCACTAACCATTCACCCATTACTTGCCGTGATTTCAGAACCTTTAACAGCTCATTACTGCTTAATGACCTACAAACCCGTGACTGGAGCATGTTCAATGCTCCAACTCCTGGATCCAATGTTCACCTACTTGCAAATACATTGAACAATTACTTACTAGATTGCTTTAATGATCACGCTCCGGTTTATACCTTTACACCGACCCATAAACCAACACCTTGGATAACACCGCATCTACGTAAACTTAAGCAGGAAAGGAACAACCTTCTCCATGCGTACAGAAGAACCAGGGATCCACTACTAAGACTAAGACTAATCAATGCCAATAAAATAAACAAATCAACATGGAATTCGGCCAGAGAGGCTTATTATCGTAACCGTCTCAATAACATCCACGACTCTAAGACAATGTGGAAAGAAATTCGGGATCTAGATCTAATAAAGCCTAAAACATCTCGCTCAGCTCTATGCTGCACTCTAGACGAGCTTAAATCTTTCCCCACATCGCTAGTACCTCATATACCGACCTCCTTGACTCGAATACGGAGACCCGCCATGGCAACTACAGTGAACAGAGATTTTCCTTTGCTAATATTACCATAAGTGACGTTGCTAACTGCCTTGCTAGATCAATGTCTGAAGTGCTTGGTAGCGACATGATTCCTCTCAATTTTTACACTAAATCCTTCCCAGTCATAGCTCCTTATCTTGTAAATCTTTTCAACGAATCACTTAACACGTCGACCTTTCCCTCTGCGTGGAAGAACTCACTTATGATCCCTATCAGCAAAATCCCCAACCCCTCATGTCCTGCTCACTATCGTCTTGTAGCCATCTTACCTGCAATCTCGAAGATCATTGAGCGTATCGTCTTCAATCACCTGACTAGCTATCTCAGCAACTGTAACTGGTTTGATCACTTCCAGTCAGGGTTTCGGAAGGGATTTAGTACTCAAACTGCACTTCTCTACGTCTCTGAGTTCTGCAAGCAAGCGATCGATAACCGTATGATAACCATCCTAATCTTATTTGATTTCAGCAAGGCATTCGACACTATTAGTCACTCAATTTTAATCATGAAATTAAAAAACGCTAACCTATCTGATACGGCTATTCAATGGTTCTCTTCTTACTTATCGTACCGAAAGCAAGCAGTAATTGGGGTTGATGGTGATAGATCGTCGTGGGTACCTGTAGGTGCTGGGGTGCCTCAGGGCTCAGTCCTCGGACCCCTTCTTTTCTCCATTTTTATAAATGACCTCTCTGAGGTCCTGAAACGAATCGGAGTCATTTCGATAAAACTTTCGAATCGTCCAAACATATAAAATTAAAACATGTCAAATTATTAGACAATAGCATAATAAATAAATTAAAAATCATATTAAAATTATAGATTGGAATCGCTGGTGCTGAAATAAAAGTCGTAATTATTTGTCATTCAATTAAAATATATTTACCATTTGAATTTTATATATAATTGAACTCGTCATAACATAAAAATTACCACATTCATACCAACACACTCGAGGTCGTCATTGCACATATAAAAAATAAGAGTCAAGATTAAAAGTGATCGAGTCGTCGGTAACATGTATGAGTCATTATATATAAATAAAATAAGTCATATCGTCAACGAAATAAGTTACGCGGTAATAAATTAAATAATAACACGGACACACATTCAAATTAAACTCTGATATACATACACATAAATAAATTAACACATATATATTGACGGAGTTACATAATATTAATTTCTATACATATTCATTTTTTCTTTGGATATACGAACGGAAGAGAAAGAGGCTTACGTTTTAGTCTTCTTTCTTCGGCGTCATTCCTCTTGTTTGGGTCCTCCATCCGTCTCGTGATTTGAATCTTCGGCTGCTGTCACCTGGTGAACCGAGTTCGGGGTCACACTCCCTCGCGACCACGAGGGAGAGGACCAGCAGCCTTGTCTTTCGTGGGACGAACGGAGAGCCGTCGTCAATTCCTGGTGATGTGTTTTAAATTATTCCTCGCCGCCTCCATGAATTATTGGATTTGCTGCTGGCTGTGAAGGTGTGGGCCCACTTTTTGTTCCCGGAGCATCCAGGGTCTCCGGATTGTTGCTGAGGCAGCGAGATGTCGAGGTTGCCACCAGGAGTCCGTGTAGAAGAGAGTCCAAATTGTAAGAGCAGTCCAGGAAGAAGAGCAAGAGTCCAAATGCAAGAGAGTTTGAGGGATACTTACCAGGTCTTATAATACCTCGGTAAGTATCCCTATGTCCATTCGTGTCGCCGAGTTCCGTTTTTTCCTGAGAATCGGGACGGGAACTGTCAAACATTTAAATCTAATTTGCTTAATTTGAGTTTGACAGCCCGCCCCTCATTTGAATTTGGAGCGCCTGCGCCCCATTGCGGCGACACATGCGCTCCGAGCTCGGAACTCGGCCCGTTGTTGCCCACTTTTCAGGTTGCGCGACCAGGGCGCCGTTGCACCTCTTCTGCGCAGGTAGAGGCGCACCAGCGCCAGCGCCATGTCATTGCGCGCGCATGTCCATTGATGCGCGCTCGGATCCCATGTGGGCTTGGGATCCAAAATGGCCGACCGGCCGGGAAAAGCGCGCATCTCGTCCTTGATATTTTCGGTCTTTCACATGTCGATAAATATTGTACTGGCCCTCTTTCTCTCCGTCGCTCATTCTCTTCCGCGCGGTCGAGATCAACGGCTCGTTACAGTCCTTCAACACTCAGAACACATGATATTTGCTGATGACACCCAAATATTTTTAAAATGCTGTGTTTCTGATCTTCACTTAGCCATAGAGAAAATAACATCCGCTCTTCTTATTGGTAGCACATATCATCTAAATCTTCTCGATATCGAGTCTATCCCTCCACTGTCAGTAAACAACACCACGTTACCCTGGGTAAAATTGGCAAAAAACTTGGGCCTTACCTTCGATAGCACACTATAATGGAACGAACATCTTGTCCAAATGTCGAGGTATGTCTATGGTACACTTCCTCAATTTAGACAAAATCGTGCTTTGCTACCACTCGATATCCGAAAATGTCTGGTAAATACAATCATAATTTTAACAATCATAATAACAATACAACGCTTCACAGAAAATTAAGATTGAAAGGATGCTTAATGCGGGTATACGTTTCGTATTCAATCTCCGCCGGGACGAGCATATTACCCCATACCATCACCTATAATGTTATCACCACCGGTATACCGAATTATTTGTACGATTTCTATCAGTGGCGAAGAGATACTACAAACCGAGTACTAAGACCAGGTTCAACTTCGGAGCTTCGTGTAATGCCCCATCGACTCGAGGCATATGCAAACTCCTTTGTCATTACCTCGACTCGTCTTTGGTATGCGTTACCCTCTAACATCCGCGAAGGTAGGAATGTATCATCATTTAAAAATAAGCTTCGAACCTTCCTTCTTGTCAACGCGTCGTTCGATGTTAGACCTTTGCGGTAACACTTTGCAGCGTAAATAGGTTTATAATGTAACTATGATTCTGTCACTTGCGTTACTCTATGTACATATATTTGCAATTAGAGTCTTCATCTTCATCTGTATCACTGGCTACGTACCTTACTGTAATCGCACTCGAACTCATCATTAACGTATAGAAACCTTTTAAACAGTGTACTACGTCTATGTTTATATTAATCTTATATTAATTCATTTATACTAATCATAGCCTATATTTATAAAACATCAAACAAATTGTAATATATTTTTACTGGTTGGCCAAAGAGGTTCTGCCTCAAGCCAAAAATAAATCAATACCAATACCAATACCAATATTATTATATAAAAAACAAAATTTTCAGTATACGTACATCAAGCGTATTATAGCGAAACTCGAACGAAATCCACAGCGCGCGTATATGCGTAATATGTATATGGGTGATTCTCCTGAAAAGTACACTGAAATGTGTCGCCAATGTTATATGCCTGTTTTCAAATGAAATACTATCATAAATATTATGTTGTTGCAATTTCCTATAAATTGATTCTTGAACTAGAAAATATTGACTAACTTTTCATGCATATAGACTATATTTAAAATTTGTTTTTTATTTTAAAACGAGCGTTGGAAACTTGTCAAAAATTAACAAAAATGGCTGTTTAATGTTTTTCTAAGCAGTAAAGTAACATAAAAATATAAATAATTTTTTGCAATGCTTTAAAAACTACTTTCAACTATGCTCTTTATAATGTATAAAGGGAATTACATATATGTTGTTTTTATATCTTATATCACTGCTTAATGTTTGTGTTTCTTTGCGAGTAAAAATTCCGGGTGATCTCCGAAGCCTCTCATTTTTGGGAATAAAAGTGAAATCTTCCCATTTGGGAAGAAAGTGCTATAAATAAACGCTAGTGTCATAAAACATATGTATTCATTGGTCCTAAAAAGATATTATAAGGATATTTGTTTATATCAGTCCGTTATTTTATAACAATCAATAATATGTCGATTTGTGATCTCCGAAGCTTGGTGATCTCCGAAGCCTTTTTATAAAATATTTATTTAAACTGCAAAAGTCGATCATATTCGTTTGAAACTTGTTACTCGGGGGTTTTTGGGGTCGCTGAATCCAAATGTGATGTCAGGTTTTTAAATTTCAAAATGGTGGATCCAATATGACGACCAAAAATTGTTCCAAATTCGATTCAATGAAAGGAGCTTCTAGGAAACAACCGAAAAGGAAAACCAGAAAATAATAATATTGTATTAGAAGAATGTAATACTATGTTAAGTAGTAAATATTGTTTTTTGTACTGTTCTAAATAAATTATTATTAATTGTAAATTTTAAACACTTTAATTTTAGAATTCGGTCCGCCATATTGGATCCGCTATCTTGAATTTAGTTTATCTGTCGATGGATTCATGATCAGCGACCCCGAAAACCTCTAAATACCCAGTTTCGGATTGATCAAGTAACATTTTGAGAATTCGGTCCGTCATAATGGATCCGCCATTTTTCTTTTGAAATATTTACTAATATTTAGCGAGCAATATAATAATATTCTTCATTTAATCTATAATCAATAATAAATTTAAGAATGGCTATAGCATTAATAATAACAAAGGTGAATTTTGCGCAACATTCGATTCTCACTTTAGAACATATTTCACACAAAAAAATTATTTCGATAAAAAATTTGTTCGTTAAAAAATTGCGAAAACGTGTACTTTTCTGGAGAATCACCCATATAAGAACTGTATGTGTAATATTTGTATATGTCTCTAAATATGAATTCATGTTTTTCAAATGGTATATAACTAACGAAATAAAATAATTAATTTGGTTCCAGAAATTTAGTATCTTCAACAGGATAAAAGGAATAATTACCCCCCCCCCCTCCTCCCACCCCATCACTCCCACTGGTACACCACATCGTGGTTCTGAGTCTTCCTTGATACAGTTCCTTCTTTATTTAATTTTCTTTATTTTTATTTCGTTAAATAATTCTTTAGTGGATCCAATTTAAGATTTAGTAAAATGTAAAAAATATTTACTAAATTCTACTCATTAAGTAATAAAATCTACCAAATGTTGTATTTATTATCCAAAATATTTTGCTGAATTGACTTTCACTATTGTAATGAACATACTTTTCCTTGTCGAAACAACTAAATATTTAATATAATTAATAAAATCAATGAAATTGATCGAACAAGTCCGTTCGATAAAAATATTTGATTTAACCAATGAATTCTGCAGGACCAAATAGGCCAGCTTCGTATTTAGTTCACTTTACTAATTGCTTCTCTCAGTGTACACAATCTGGCTTTAGTAATGCAGAAAGCCTGTGGTATGCAAATATCATTAAATTATTTTAACCTTGATAATTCAAGTACAATGACAATATATGAATATTTTTCATGACTCCGGGTGGTGGAATATTTGGGCGCAAATTATCAAGCACAGCGGCTGGCTTATTAAAAAATAAGGCAGGCAACACGGGCGAATTATAAATCTCCTGCGGGTGTGATTGTTGCAATCGATTCGATCGTGCGACAAAATTCTCACTCGTCGAACATCGCTAAATTAGCCCTTGTTGCATAATACTTATCACAAGCAACAAGAGAAGTCATTTCGACCAAAAATTGTCCTGTAAGTCGAATAAACTTTCAAGATCTGAACATAGGTCGAAAATGACCTAAATATAACCTACGAAATGCCTTTAAAGTCCTATGACTTTAAAGTTATACATTAGGTCGAAATAACCAAATCTGGACCAAAAATATGTCTTTAAAGTCGAATAAACTTATAAGTCGATATCATGCTCACATTTAGGTCAATATGACCTTGCAAGTTTCCCTCTTTCGACTACGGAGGTCAATATGATAAGTATTTATTTTGACTAACAGGTTAAAATTAATACCTAATGGTGTGCTGCACGCTTGACCTAAAAGTCGAATATATCGCGAAAAATTACTTATAAGACATTTCGACTAATAAGGTTATAGTCGACGATATAAACAAAATAACGAAAACAACCATACCTCAACTATATACGTCAATACTGGTCGTACTGAGTAAATGTTTATAAACGAAAATGATTCGAAAAGACCGTTCCGACTTTCATCGACGTTTCATACAAAGAAAAATAACTGTAGGTACCAGTCGTGACATTGTACAATTGACAAGTTCGACTAAAGATGTTTCTGCAGGAAATTTTCCTGAAGATATTACCGATGATTTCACGACGAGCGAACTATGTAATTCTCCATTACTAGTGGAAAAATTAATAGCTGTTGATGACACTAGCTTGGAAAGTCACGAGTGTGACGCTGCCGAAGAAAAGTCAATAATTGACAAAATATCACTGTCAAAATACATATTGTATCAAAGATCGATTTACCGAAGAATCGATACTAAACTACAGTAGTCGAACCCAAAAATATACATATTTATAATAATATAGATTTAACGTAGGTGCATTTAAAAATTAAAATAAAATAATTAATGGCTTAAACCTACCAATTGCATTAGATGTTAAAATGCCACAGTTTGGAAATTTCTAAACGTTTCAAACACCTTCCGTCGTAATCGCTCGGATTCTCAAATGTTTAGGCCTTGTCGAAATATTCATAATTTCAACCAGTAATGAAATTTACAACCAAAAAAGGTAATAGGAAAAAAGAATGAAAAGATAAAAAATTATATTCAATAACTATAAAGTTAATACAATTTTGATTTGACAGTTACTTGGAATACATTGGTATATGAATACGATTTGTTAGCATGCAATTATAATAAATTTAAAGAAAGAAAAAGGCAAATAATATAACAAAATATAATATGAAAACAAAAAACCAAAGAAATTAGATATGCAAAAAATTATATATATATAGACAAGCCAAAAATATATATAGACATGAAAAAAAATTATATATATATATATATATATATACAGGGTCATCGAAAAGTATCGGACCCCCCTAATATCTTCAGTTAGAATGCACTTAGGAGAAAATGTCCAATAGCAAAGTTGTATGGTTTCAAGCTGGGAGTAAGATGATGACCTTGACTTTGACCTTGACCATGTCCTTCAAGGTCATTTCAAGGTCAATCTTATTTTTTTAAATAGAACCCCCTACATTTTATTGCATATTCTGATAGCTTATCTCGAGAGCTTTCCAAAACACTATAATAAAATATTTTTTTATTAAGTACTTTTTGAGTTATAAAGGTTTGACATTTTTCCAAAATGCATTCTTACTGAAAATATTAGGGGGATCCGATTAATGTATTTTCTTTAAACCAATTAATTGGTCTCATTATTCCGCGCACAAAAGTATTAAGGTTATGATTACTGAAAACTAAATAATATTTTACAAGATATTCTACATTTTGTGTCAAAAAATTGTTAACTTCAAACCTTTATAACTCAAAAAGTACTTAATAAAAAAATATTTTATTATAGTGTTTTGGAAAGCTTTCGAGATAAGCTATAAGAATATGCAATAAAATGTAGGGGGTTCTATTTAAAAAAATAAGATTGACCTTGAAATGACCTTGAAGGACATGGTCAAGGTCAAAGTCAAGGTCATCATCTTACTCCCCGCTTAAAACCATACAACTTTGCTATTGGACATTTTCTCCTAAGTGCATTCTAACTGAAGATATTAGGGGGGTCCGATACTTTTCGATGACCCTGTATATATATATATATATATGTATATATAATATGAAATTTCCAAACTATGACATTTTAACATCTAATGCAATTGGTAGGTTTAAGCCGTTAATTATTTTATTTTAATTTTTAAATGCACCTACGTTAAATCTATATTATTGTGAATAGACTCTGGGCGTGAATGAGTTCTCAATACTAGTTTTGTTTTTAAATCTTTATCAATTCTTCTCTTTACTTACTAAAATCATACAGTTTCAAAATTTAATTATACAAATTACACTAATTATGCATTAAGAATCGTTTCGAATTGACAGTTTGGAATATATTTCCTGTATGACCCATCTTAAGCTAACATATCCCCTCACTAAACACACATCTATAATGGTAACGGTATTTACATCATCAGTATTTTTTGTTAGTTCTATATTTGTCTTGCTGAACATTTGGATTATTATTATTATTATTATTATTATTATCGGGTACAAATGCATATTACAAATATGTATAATTATCGATTAATATACCATACTAAACATTTTTCTATTCACTAAATTGGTACGTTTTTTTATTAACTAATTTCCTTTAAATAATAATCAAGAGGAGTTAGCATAGGTATAGTTTTCGTTTCCTAATTTCCAAATTATGGCATTTTAACATATAATGCAATTGGTGGGTTTAACCCGTTAATTATTTTACTTTAATACATATTTGTATGTATATGTGCATATATCTATATACAAATTTCCTATCAGTCGATAATTGGATTTTAAAGTTGTGAACTTTGAAGTCAAAATTCCGTAAATAAGGTAATTTCACTTATAGGTCGAATATTTTACTGTTAGGTCGAAAGTCAGAATCGCGCATAATTTTATGTCTGCATTAGCATGTAGCATAACCTCTAAAATTCGCTAGTAACTAATTTAATTCCGCTGTTCTATTTCACCTGTAAATGTAAATAAGACATCTTTTATCACTTTTGCTCTACGAATCAAATAAAAAATATATTTCAAGGGGATTTAAGCGTAAAATAAAATGACCTATTTTTCCACGTTGAATTAATTATTTTTTTAAATTGCTTATTTTCACGGCAAGTTAATTCTTAACCAGGTAGCATAAAATTCTGAACAGGAAATTTTCTGTCGCTCGAAAATTTAACGTTACATCATGCTTAATTTCATTATCTGAAAACTGACATGAGTAAATGAGGATACAAGTATTCAGTCAGGCTTGCCACGTGCAAAGAAGAAAAGTTCGAAACAAAAGAAGTATGGATTTGGTCAGAATTAAGTCGAAAAGAGGTAAAAATTACTTAAATATTACCAATTTTCGACCAAGTACAGGTCGAGTTTACCAAATTCAGACTCCGACCTATTGGGAAAAATGCCATGTATTACCAAATTTCAAATAAAAAATTACTTCTACTTGTCCCCACTTACCGTAATTCGACTTCTATTTTAGGTAAATAAGTTGAGGTCGAGAAAATTCCTCGCCCTGGTGGAAGGTCGAAATTGGTAATTTCGCCCTATTTTGCTGCTAAGAATGTATGATTCATTAAATTATATATGTTTAATATGATTTATCTAAGTATTTAACAATATATCAACCTAAAATACTAAACATTTAAGTACATAACTATATCATGCATGTTAACAAATTTAATGAAACAAAGAAATTGTACCTTACAATTTTCTGGTAATGTAGCTAAACATTACTAACCTTTGTTTAAGAAATTTTTGACACGACAACCGTAAAAAGCTTTCGTTGATTTATCAGAAATTCCTAAAGATATTTTTAACAGTCTGGATTAGTTTTCGAGTCGATCTTACAGGACGTAAAAATGTAATTTTAAATTTTATAATCACCTATTACTGCCGTACGTCGGAAGAAAAGTCGTATCTCCATTTTTTGTGAAAATGAGATAAAATTATAATCAGCATCCTTGAAGCAAAATACATCATTTTCTGAAAGAAAATAATGTAAATATCGATTACTATTTATAAAAAACAATAATTTATGAATTGCAAATTCCGTTTTATTTGCTCAATTTGGCTAAAAAGGCCGTATGTCCATAAATTGGAGTTTCTATTCGAAACTTACATTTTCGGCTTGCGAAAACACGTTAAAAAAGGCCGTATTTCTCCATGATACGAGTTAAAAAAGTCGTAACTCCATTTCAAATGGACATACGACGTTTTTTAACCCGATAAGTGCTACAATTATTAAATGAAATCGGAAATGAAAACTTCTTTATTTATTATTTATGTAATATATTCTAATTAAATGTTACATTATTGAATTTTAATTTCTTTTTATCAGGTTTACTTTTCGTAAAATCCCAGACGAAACATAACTTGTACCCTAGTAGAAAAAATGTGTGGTGCTACCTACACTCAAAAAAATTCCTTGCACCCGTGTGCAAGGATTCAGTAAGGTTACCTGAATACTGAATACGGCGCCAACTAATCGATCCTTGTTAAAGTAGCAAGGAAAACCTTACTACAATAACAGGGAAATTCATTGTTCCACTTAGTTTTCTTGATTCATCTAAGAATAAAAAAGTACTGATATGATAAAGATAATATTATTCTTTTAGCAACAGGGTTAATAGAAATAAAAATAGATAATTATTTGCAACAACAAAGAATATGTTTATTGCTAGAACTAGGAATGAATACGATACATATATGTATGGGATATGTAAATGCGCGAGTTCAGTAGTTGGCGCCAGTGGTTGGCGCGTTGTTGTACACACTATACAGGTCTACACAAATTGTTCTGTGGTTACGTACATATACCAAACCAAGGGCTTTTTGTTCCAAATATAGAGTGAAGCGAGTAAAGGAGTAAAGTACATAGCACTTTCGCGAATTTTGGTCGGACCCAACAGCGTAAAATAATCGAGGGAGGTTAGGATGTATTACGTGAGATCTCTGTCTAAAGAAATTTTTTGAGGTTATAGATTCCAACCTAACCTTAGTGCATACCCAGTTTATGTGCATACCCAGCTAGCATTTTTGCCTACGTCTCATTTTTATGTCAAACCGATGTTGGTCTGACAGAGTAAGTCTGTCATAAATGACATTTCTTTTTTCAGACATCTCTAAGACGTCAATAATAAAGTACAAATTTTATACAAATAATTACAAATATTTTATTGACTGTACCGATATATTTTATTTATACCTTATTTCTAATTTTTAAAATTATTTGACATCACAGATGAACATATTTGTTTATATTTTAATAATCTTACATTTTTTTACATTATATTAATCTCTTATATACAGGGTGTACGAAAAGTCACGGGACGGTTGAATAACTTTCGAAAGAATAAAAATTTCAAAAATCGCCGAAACACGTGATTCGATTTTTCAAACAAGCTATCTTTTGAGGGGGGGGGGGGGGGGGGGTTCGGCCCCGCAACCTCAAGGGGGGCGGGGGCACGAGGGGGGCCAAAAATCTTAAATGACAACATGGTTTGCGTGGGGGCTCATTTGAAAGGTATTTTCGAGACGAATTCAGATCACTGGTCATAGAGGGCGCTGCGATCATTTTTCGGAGAGATTTTTAACTTTTTTAGATCTTAGACGTACTAACGTTTGAAAAAATGAAAATTTCGTAGTCGCCGAATCGTGTAATTCAATATTCTTAAAAAACTATTTAGTGAAAGTTCAGACGTTTTTTAAGAATATTGAATTACACGATTCGGCGACTACGAAATTTTCATTTTTTCAAACGTTAGTACGTCTAAGATCTGATAAAGTTAAAAATCTCTCCGAAAAATGATCGCAGCGCCCTCTATGACCAGTGATCTGAATTCATCTCGAAAATACCTTTCAAATGAGCCCCTACTCAAATCATGTTGCCATTTAAGATTTTTGGCCCCCCTCGTGCCCCCCGCCCCCCTTGAGGTTGGGGGGCCCAAACCTCCCCTCAAAAGATAGCTTGTTTGAAAAATCGATTCACGTGTTTCGGCGATTTTTGAAATTTTTATTCTTTCGAAAGTTATTCAATCGTCCCGAGACTTTTCGTACACCCTGTATAATCTTCATAATTTACATCACTCAACGTTCAGCGTTAACAAGTAATCAGCGTTCCTGGTGGTTGAAGTTGTTGTATTATCATTTATTATGATCAAATTATTGCATTGACTCTATGAAATTAGCATCTAAAATTGTTTGTAAATCCATCCAGACAGAAATAACGCTGGGACTCACATAATTGTTGGCGTGTGGCATTTCGTATACGTACGTTTCCATGAACGTCCAAATACTCTTACATTCTGCAGAGTATTCTGCGTTTAAAACATGGTGAGTGTTGAAACAGAAATACACTTATAAGATTCATCATTCTATACTTTTGTTCATATATACACACGTATGTTGATGAATTTTGTAATTTTCCTACAACTATTATTAACGGCTGCATCGTTAAATTACATTTCTGCAGTTTACACATTCTAGCGGTGATACGGCCTTCCAGATCTGCAAGAACCTATAAAATTTAAATAGTAACTCATAAATAACATGAAAGTATTTATAAAATTTAAAATAAATAAATAAATGCTAATAACTGTAATTAAATCATTTACTTTGCTTTTAATATTAATTTTTAACTATAACAAACATTTTTTAAATTCTTTGATATCCTAAATAACATTGGTGATGATTTTTATTAGCTTGATCCAAGTTATGTATTATAATATGTATATGGACCATCACATTGTTTGATTACTTCCTATGACGATGTAATTGTATATAATTTATTTATTTACGATTAAATGCGTAAAGCTTGTTTCGCGATTAGCCTTACTTGTAACATATTTTCATGTAAAAAATTGAGTTTGATTTGTATGTTCTTATTTATCAAATACTTCTCATTTTTTAAGATTTTATTGTTTGGTGTTCAAGAATATTAATATTATACATAAGAGAGATGCAAGGAGGTTGGTAACAAATATACGACAAAAATGTCTACATTTTTAGAGAGCTCATTTGTGATGTTATTAATTTGTTCAATAAAAATCTTACATTTATAGCTAAAATTTGAATTTAAAACATGGAATTTAATATGGATTAATTGCATTTGTGTATTTTGACATCTAAACTTGATTTTAAAATTCAAAATCTTGATTTTTTAACCTTGAATAGTGAATATTGCGCTATAGGAATTATGACTGAACAGTTTTTAATTTTTAACTTCAAATTTTACATACAAGAATTTTAAAAATTGAATTTTTAAACTAAAGTAGCACAAATCCATCCTCACATCTGTGTGATTCTTATTCGAAAGCACATCATATGATGTTTATTACACAAACCATAGAATACGCAAATATAATATCTCATTGTGAAACTGATCTCAATTGACAGCATATTATAGTAGATTTTTACTATGTAGATTGCTTAAAAATTAATGATTTCTTATAAAATATACAGAAATGAAAATTCACTTACATTTATTTGAAAAATGAAAACTTCCGCCACTTCAATTTTGGAGGGTTTCCATCTGGAAGATTTCCCAACTTTTTTCATGCTCAAATTTTGGTGTGTATTTGTACTTGTCATTTTTCCTTGAGCAAGTAGAGAGGTTTTAAATAAATATGGCAACAACATTAATGCTACTTCTTCTTGTGGAACGTCTACATAGGCATACATATATCATAATGTTACACAATATAAGATTTACAAACATTAAGTTTCTTCAGATTTATTTTAATTTAATACGCAATTTCACAAATTTACCTTTTAATCCGCGTCTTAGATCTTCGCAAATATTGTTTTCATCTGCGTATTTTAAGATGCATTTTGATATTTTTGTCCAGTTGCTTGCAAACGATGTGTAATTTCCACTAGTCAATAGTTCGAAGTCTTGTTTCATCTGCTTTAAAACACATGTTTTAATACATATGTACGCACCATTTTTGTTTTGCTGGCAAAAATATAAGTGCTAATTTACACTTTACATCCAATTTAACTATAGTCTTAATAATATATAGGTCTACCAATTATTGTGATTGACATAATTGAATAATGGGTGTACCTGCTTCCACAAAGACACGTATTTGTTATTAAATTATGCGAGAAATAACAGTAATTGAGAGACTCCTAGTACGTTAAAATTTTACAATTTAAACTAAATGGCAAGTGGAAGTTCTTCTATGTAAATGTTTTATTTTAAAATTATTATTTGTACACAAATACTTACCAAATCTATACCAATATTTGTTTTTAATACTGGATATTTTTGCATGTAATCTGCAATTGATGCACCACGGTCTCTTGATGCAAAAGTTTCTGACCATAATGTCATTAATTGCGGATTTTCTGGAGACATCGATTGTAACATGTCCAATTGTTTGATCATCTTACTGTCAATGACATCAGTTGGTTGATCTCCAGCCGCGTGTGAGTTGTGTTTTTTAATTAATGATTTTATTCTGTTGTACACATTATACAGCTTTCCTGCAGCCGTCTTTCTTAATGGAGCTTTGGCAGCTAAGTAATACATTTTTGGATTTTCTTTACTGAATAATCGACGAATTTCATTTGCCCAAAATTCGAATTGCTCTTTACTAATTCTGTAAATATGTTATGAAAAGTACACTTATAAATTATGCCGCACGTTAGATAAAGGTCATTTCTAGAATACAAATAATATATATACTTTTGTGTTCTTGCCACTAAGTGATCAACAATTAGTGTTGACAGTTTTCCTCGATCTTTCTCAGTAAGGACTGCTTTGGATAAAAGCAACTGTCCCTGAGCAGTTATGGATAAAAGATGTTTTAACTCCTGGAAAAATATTAATTTAGGACTTGAACATTATGCTACATATAATAGCTAAAATAGATAAAAATGCTTGAAATTTATATTTAAGAATTTATTCGCATGCATAAAATTAAAAACAATGTAAATTGAATCGAATGAATTACTGTTCAATTTCTTACTACATGAATGAAAGCAGTGTTCAAATATGTTTACAAATTAACATATACGTACAGATGATGTATCTCGAGATTTTAAAAAAGTAGGTATTCTTTTTGAACTTTGCGAAGGTAATTCTTCAACTGTCATATTTTCATCAAGTACAATCTCGTACGACTCTCTGGCTTCATCACCAAAAATTACCTGTACTTCCTATCACAAAGTATTTTTATTTGATTGACAAAGTAAACGTTATTATTAAAAAAAAAAGTTCAACGATTAGGCATAGGAGGATTGAAAAGAGGGACTTTGAAAATATTATGAAAGTGCTTATAAGTTACTTTATCCATAATGTACATGATATTTGAAGTAATAGCAATATATAAAGGATTTTTATTGTTTTTGACAATTGTTTTTTTACTTTACTTCAAATTTTTACCTGTTCTCGTAATTTATAATTCTGGAGATATTTCTGAAATTTTATCAATTGACCCAATGGCTTTCCTTGAAAAATATTATTAATTTGGTTTTCCATCATGTTTTCCAAAACAAATTGATCGATTTCATTTTCTATAAAACGATTATTGGTTTTTAAAAAAAAAAAATTATTCCATATTGAAAAACACAAAAACATTTCTAATTACAGATGTGTATGTACGTATGTATTACCATTAAAAAATTTAATTATATCACAAGATACACCCCATGACTCGAGAAGTTTCGTAACTTCTTGAACAGACATTGCATAGGATGAAGGCGGGAGCTTCTATTTATTTTTAAAAAATTAAATAAACCGATTCAAAGAATATTCACACTTTTTCTAAGCGGGGAGACGTATTCAAACTTGAAAATTTTTTTAAAGTACGGCTTAAGGTTAACCTAATTACAATAGAGGGACTCTATGTTACAATTACTAAAGGGACTCTAGTTACAATGGTTCGATCACGACACCTGGTGTCCGTAATTTTTTGGCATTTTGTCTGATTTTAGACAAATTAGATCATTGATTAACTGCGAGAATTATGAAAATGATATTTCCTCATAATTCTGATATTCAAGTCGGTTAGTCGATAAAGTAGTAATCTACTCTAAAACAATTTAATTTCAAAATAATCGAATCAAATTGTCAGAAATCCGTCTACAATAAAAAAAAAAATCTTGCGTTGCGTGTGGTTTTCTAACAAATTAAAAAAAATTTGTCAAAATTAATTTAATCTATACAATCCATTTTTATTATTATCTTCCATATTTTATTTTTATTCTTAATTTGTAAAAGGCCTTTAGGCCGTAGAAAATAAAATAAATAAATAAATCCACAAAATAAGAAGAAGAAGAAGACGTAAAGTACCATTGTACCGTTCAGCATCAAAACAGATAGTCGAAAGGTTGTTCAAATATTTTTGGTGTTCTTCCCATATCCTCAATCATGATAAAGTGCAGTGTGTGTTCGAAAGAAATACCTTCCAAGCAGCTTCTGATGCATATGAAATATGTACATAGTGCTTCGTCAGTAGGGTCTTATCATTGCACAGTTGACGGATGCGATCGCTTGTTTTCAGTGAAAAAGTCGATGCAGAAACATTTAAAAAAAGAACATGTTGGGCTATCTTTAGTGGTAGCAAAACCTACTGAACAAAGAATTTCGTCTAATGAGACGTTATCCAAAAATTTACCTGGTCCCAGTATTCTCAGAAAAGACGCAGCTACATCCACAAGTCATGAGCATGCATCAAGTCAGGAATTTTTATTTTCTGAAGAATCAGAAATACTTATTTCGAATGTGCTACAGTTAATTTCACCATTTTATGCTGATCCGACATTACCCAGAGTACAAGTGCAACGCATTGTATCTACATTTCAGGAATTTTTGAAAAGCCAATATTTGAACCACATAAAAGAAGACATTAGAAATTGCCAATCAGTATACGATAAAGAAAATATTATAAGCAAAATAGAAATATTTCAAAAGTCTTTTTATGCTGTGGGTACAGAATATAAAAGAATGAGATTACTGGAAGATTCTGGCTTTTTTATTAAACCAGAGAAAATATTTTTTGATACCGAAGATGACATAGATAAAGGGGGTCAATTAATTTTAAAACAGAAAGCTGGTCAAATTATACCAATAAATGTCGTGCTGAAAACATTTTTTGAATTACCAAGCATATTTGATACGCTAAGGGATTATTATTTGAACTTAACTGAACAGAATGATGGCAAAATGATCAGCATTGTTCAATCAAATTTTTGGAAATCTAAAGTAACTGGATATTCTGATAAAATCATATTTCCATTATTTTTATATGAAGATGGATATGAAACCGGAAATCCTTTAAGTTCTCATGCAGGGATATATACCTTAAATAGCATTTATGTCATACTTGAATGTATGCCTCCGCACTTAAGATCGAAATTAGAAAGTATATTTTTGATTCAGTTATATCATGCTGATGATGCTACTGAAGCTAATAAGAAAACTATTTATGGTAGACTTATTTCCAATCTTAATAAATTAAATTCAACAGGGATAGAAATTATGACAAATGGCAAACAATTTCAGATATATTTCAAAGTTATTGTGATTATTGGTGACAACAAGGCTCTCAATGAAATGTTGGGATTTTCAAAAAGTTTTTCAGCTACTTACTTTTGCAGATTTTGTAAAGCCTCGAGGAATCAAACGAGAGAAATGTGCAGCGAAGATTCTCGCCTTTAAAAAACGCTGAAAACTATAGAAGTGATCTTGCACTAAGTAATGGCAAAGAAACTGGTGTATATGAACCATGCATTTTCAACGACTTAATAGATTTTTCCATAACGGAGAATTATTCTGTAGATATCCTTCATGACTTGCTCGAAGGTGTATGTCGTTACGAATTAATGTATGTTCTGAAGTCATTTGTATGTAAAAAAAAATATTTCTCTTTACACATTCTCAATTGGCGTATAAAATATTGAAACGAATCGGAGTCAATTAGATGAAAACTCTGATCGTCCAAACATAGAAATAAATATATATCAAATTATAGTCATTAATATTAATAATCAATAAATTACAATCGTAGATTGGAATCATTGGGTGCTGAAATAAAAGTCATTATATTATATTTAGTCATTCAATCAAAAATATATTTCACAGTTTGAATTTCATAATTGAAGTCGTCAATCACCTAATAATTACACAGACTCATACCAACATTCTCGTCGTCATTTCGCGAATAAAACAATAAGTCATGAGTAATAAAAATTGAAGTCACCGAATCATTGGTACGTCGTGCGAGTCCATACATATATAAAAACTGTCAGTTATCGTCAATTGCCGAAATAACTTACGCGGAATAAATTAAATGAAAGACACGAAAACGCGAGCACACATACTTTGCATACAAACACACATACACATACATTAATACACATAAATAAGTTACCACGTATACATAAACTAAACGCACATATTTATTATATTATTTTAATACGGACGGAAGAGAAAGAGGCTTACGTCACTTTTTCCTTTTGGTGTCCATTCTCTTCTGGTTCCATATTTCCATCCGTCTCGTTCTTTTTTGGAAGTCGGCTGCAGTCACGCTGGAGTAAATTCTAAGCAGCCTCGTGTTGATTCTTTGACGGGACGAATGGAGTGCCGTCGTCAAATTATGAGATCTTCTTCCTCAAAAAATCCTCGCCGCCTCCATGAATTGTTGCTGGCTGTCGAATTTCGTGGGCCCACTTTTCGTCGTCGGAGCAGCCAGTATCTCCGGAAAATCGTTTGGCAGGCAGCGAGTCGTCCAGGCGAAGATGCCTGCAGGAAGTCCAGAAAGAAGAGAGAGTTTGAGGGACACTTACCAGGTCTTATAATACCTCGGTAAGTATCCCTATGTCCAGTTATGTCGCCGAGTTCCATTTTTACTAAGAATCGGGACGGGAACTGTCAAACATTTAAATCTCATTTGCTCAATTTGAGTTTGACAGCCCGCCCCTCATTTGAATTTGGAGCGCCTGCGCCCCATTGCGGCGACACATGCGCTCCGAGCTCGGAACTCGGCCCGTTATTGCCCACTTTTCAGGTTGCGCGACCAGGGCGCCGTTGCACCTCTTCTGCACAGGTAGAGGCGCACCAGCGCCAGCGCCATGTCATTGCGCGCGCCTGTCCATTGATGCGCGCTCGGATCCCACGTGGGCTTGGGATCCAAAATGGCCGACCGGCCGGAAAAAGCGCGCATCTCGTCCTTTGTATTTTTCTTAATTACTCGCGTCGATATAAGTTGTAATGGCCCTCTTTCTCTCCGCCGCTCTTTCTCTTCCGCGCGGTCGAGTTAAACGGTTCGTTACAATGTTTTAAATACGAAGGAAATACACCTCCATTATTCACGGAATCAAATTTAAAGGGAATGTCCACAAAAATGACCGCATCAGAAATGATGTCTTTGATTTTGAATATCCCATTGATTATTGGGGATCTCATTTCTGATGTCAATGATAAGTACTGGAAACTACTAATTTTGCTTAGGAAAATATTGATTATTTCGCTTAAGTTTGTTGTAACTCTTTCAGACATGAATGATTTAAAAAAACTTATTACAAACCATCATAATCTGTACATTGAACTGTTTGGGTGCACTTTAAAACCCAAACACCATTTTATGCTCCATTATCCAAGAGTAATGCAAGAAGTTGGCTCACTTCGAAATCTGTGGACTATGCGTTTTGAAGCAAAACATCGGCCAAGCAAAATATATGCCAGAGCAACATACAATAGAAAAGACCTTTGCTACTCCATCGCGTATAAAAATCAACTAAATTTAAGTAATATTTTTCTTCAAAATAAATCATTTAAGCATCCCAAACCAATTTTTGAGCAGACATTTATACCTTTAAGATATTCGGAAAAAGTTTTATTACCCCTTAATGGACGAGACTATGAAAATATCAAATTTGTTATAACAAATAATAGTAAGTACGAGGCAGATACAATTGTTGAAATACAATATGACAAACACCCTGTATTTGCTGTCATTGAAAAATTATATTGCAAAAGTAGCAGTGAAAAAAATAAAGCCGAAGATTTCACATTAATTATAAGCGTATTAGAAAATAATAACTATAATGAACATTTGCAATCATATTGTGTCGGAGATCCAACAAGAATGCAAATTATAAATATCGATGACATTAAAAGAAAGATTGTTTGGCATTCTGTATATATGCCTGATGGATCGGGTTATATATTATACTATCCACTGTAATTGATTATGTGCAGTAACAAATAAAAATTACAATAACATTTTGAAAGAAAAGTTACTACTTATTTTTATTTAATCCTTTAATAATGTATATTTATTTATCACAATATTACAAATAGATAGAAATAATTTAAATTCGCTTTATTTCATTTTATAATATTGCAGATTTCTGGCATTTCATTTGCAACATATAATATAGGAATATTTTTTACAGGATTATGTTTTACATAAATTCAGGATACATGTGTACGTGGCATCTTTAACGATACATCATCTTCTGGCATGTAGGCATGACTGAATTTTTAAATATCTCTACATTAACATATTGTAAGTAAACCTGGTACTTTCCCTTGAATATTTCGTTCATTGTTGAAATGTTCTTGGATTTTATGACCTAGAAGTGGACACATTTCGTTAATAATGGATCCAAAATTAATATTTCCTTAAAGAAATGGATTCCTTCCAATTTGCTTCAAAGCGTATTTTAATACATTCAAATCGACTAATAATACCTACAAATGAAAGTCGATGCTTTTGAATTCATATGATTCCATAATAATCTTTATATTACTAATAACTAATCATGAAATATAATTATTTACCTATTAATTGACACTTTAATGTAATTTCAACGATAAGTAATAATATTTTCAGATTCATGACAATTAAAAAGGATTGAATTTCATTTATAGAGATTGGTGTTAAAGTATCGAAATGAATTCATTTCCTTATTTCGCACTATTGGTAGTAATCATTAGCATATGTAAAACATATATAAATTTCTTACCGACATATCCAAATCTATAATTGGACAAATGTTTCGATTAACAGATATTGCACTCTCAACACTGGCAAGTAATTTACTTAAAACCGACAAGCGAATCAATGACTTGATTTTCTTTCATACGACTTTTGGCAGGCAGGTTCCAAAACGACCCTAGTTTATTATATACTTTTTCTGAACCCAGCAACATTATGTCACAACACACAAACCTGGGCAAATTTTTTCTCCATATCAAAAATATTCTTTTTCAATGTTACTAATATATCACAAGAATCTTTATGAATTTTAAATACTTAACTTTCCGCTTCCAGAAGCTGACTGGTTAAACAAGTTGTCCAAGTTCTTTTTCTAAACCTTGTAATCCTATAGATGATGTTCAGCCCCAACTTTTGGCATATTGCGATCTGAATTAAACATCACTTTGAGACACTCTTTATTACCGTTATCGCAAAAGACACCACCAAAACATTTACCAGGCTCCAAAATCTCGCCTTTTGACAAATTGAGGTTATGTCAATAAACACTTAAACATAAACTTAGAAAGTCTATATGGTCTATATGCACTGATAGAAATACAGTTTGACAAACTCCATTAACGGTCATGACACAAATCCCGGTTTGTGTAGAGTGCAACTGGTTTGTGCATATTATAATGTATTGAATACATACATTGTACTGGAATATCTTGTGATGTTCACAAACCCGTACTGTATTCGGTAGAACTGTCGAGTAACGTTCACATTGAACATATGTATATCAATAATTATGTTAATACATACATGCGTATATCTTGTAATTTTAAATAGTATTCTTTATTTATTTTAATAAAGATAATATTTTTATAACAACTATATGTAACCTTACTTACGCAGTTAAAAAACCTTGTTAATTCGTTAATTTAACATTTTTGAGTTGATCAGGATATCATTTACTAAAAAAATGTTATCTCTATAGCTAGTTTAACAAGGATTACTTGTTATTTCAAGAATTTTGTATCCTGCTCAGTGAACAAAATTCTTATTTGTATAACAGCGAGGTATGCAAGCTGTCCTAAGCAGGAATCCTTGTTATTTTGGCAAGGATCGGGTTAATAAGGGGAAATAGTTGTTCCGCTACGTTTTATTTTTTTCAGTGTAGCGCTATGCGTATTTTGCACGTTTATTTTCTACTAGACTAACGCATTTATTAACTATTTATTTTACTCTAAACGTATTTATTTTTTACAAAATTGAAACAAAATAAAGTATTTATATGAATTACTGCAATTCTTGAAAATTGCTTCTTTATAATTTCAACAAATGAACTCTTCCGAAACAAAAATGACGTACAATTTTCTTAGTATAAGCCAACATCAGCGAATCCTGACGGACATTTCGGGAACTATTAAAACGTTGATAGAACCACATATTAACAATAGATCCCCAAAGGTCCTCCTAAACGCGTAACACTTAATTCGTTACCGACCCTACGTGCAACTCGCTTAAAATATATGTATATTTACATCTGTGTTGAGTTTGATTTATTTATTCTGATTTATCAAATACTTTTTATTTTTGGCGATTTTATATACTGATTTTCATGGATAAAATTATAATCAAGTTGTAAGTAATTTCGATAACGAAAATTCTGCAGATACGGCTATGCATTTAGGGAGACCTTTGGTGATCTGTTATTAATCTGTGATAGAATTTTTACATAACAAAATATGGGAAGTGAGAAATTTTTTGTTATATATAGCACGATGACTATGGAATTACTGGCTTATGAAAAAGGTGAGAAAGTTTTCGACATAATTGTACTTAATTTGTTGTAGAATTATGAAAAACATTTCACATCAGCTGAAAATAATTAAACTGAGCCTCTGCGTGCATATACTTATATTGAAACAAATCGGAGTCATTTTGTTAAAACTCTTTGAATCGTCCAAAAATAAAATTTAAATATAGTCAAATTATAGTCAATTATTATAAATAAATAAATAATTCATAGATTGGAATCGCTGGTGCTGAAATAAAAGTCATTATTCTTTTGTCATTCAATTGAAGTATATTTATAATTTTGAATCTTACATAATAATTGAACTCGTCATAACCATAAAATTACCACACAAACACAACATACTCGAAGTCTACTCGCATATAAATAAATAAGAGTCAATAAATTAAAATGTATTACCGAGTCGTTGGTACGTTAGTACCGTCAGCCGTAGCATGGCCGTTCTTAGTTGGTGGAGCGATTTGTCTGGTTAATTCCGATAACGAACGAGACTCTAGCCTGCTAAATAGGCGTACTTACGGTATCCCGAAGGCCACCGGCTTCGGTCGGTTGGTTTTGGCTACCAACGTACAATTGATACCAACGGCTATTGTGAGTCAGTATATAAAATAGTTTCTAATGTCGTCAACAACGAAATAAGTTACGCGGAAATAATTTAAGACGCGGACATACATACAAATTACACACTCTCACATACATACGCATAAATAAATTAACATATACATATATATATATAGACACTTTGTTATACAACATAATAAATTAAAATGCACATATTCATTATTTATTCGTTAACGGACGGAAGAGAAAGATGCTTACTTTTTAGTCTTCTTTCTTCGGCGTCATTCCTCTTCTTGGGTTCGGGTTGTCCTCCATCCGTCTGGTGATTGGGTATTCGGCTGCTGTCACCTGGTGAACCGAATTCGGTGTCGCACTCCCTCGCGACCACGAGGGAGAGGACCAGCAGCCTTGTCTTTCGTGGGACGAACGGAGAGCCGTCGTCAATTCCTGGTGATGTGTCAAAAATTAGTCCTCGCCGCCTCCATGAGTTATTGAAATTTGATGCTGGCTGAAGAATTGTGTGGCCCCACTTTTTATCTGGAGCAGCCAGGTTCTCCAGAGTTGGGGCAGCGAGTCATCCAGGCGAAGATGCCAGCAGGAAGTCCAGAAAGAAGAGTCCAGTGTAAGAGTCCAAATGTAAGAGAGTTTGAGGGACACTTACCAGATCTTATAATACCTCGGTAAGTATCCCTATGTCCAGTTATGTCGCCGAGTTCCATTTTTACTAAGAATCGGGACGGGAACTGTCAAACATTTGAATGTCATTTGCTAGACTTTAGTTTGACAGCCCGCCCCTCATTTGAATTTGGAGCGCCTGCGCCCCATTGCGGCGACACATGCGCTCCGAGCTTGGAACTCGGCCCGTTGTTTCCCACTTTCTCTGCTGCGCTGCCAGGGCGCCGTTGCACCTCTTCTGCGCATGTAGAGGCGCACCAGCGCCAGCGCCATATCATTGCGCGCGCACGTCCCTTGATGCGCGCTCGGATCCCACGTGGGCTTGGGATCCATAATGGCCGACCGGCCGGAAAAAGCGCGCATCTCGTCCTTGATATTTTCGGTCTTTCACATGTCGATAAATATTGTACTGGCCCTCTTTCTCTCCGTCGCTCTTTCTCTTCCGCGCGGTCGAGATCAACGGCTCGTTACAATATATATCTACTTGTGTATGACTGCAAGCTCACTTCAATTATTTCAATGTCATTTCAAATGTTTTTCATAATTGTACAACAAATTAAATGGCTTGCCAAAGAAAACTTTCTCACCTTCTCCATAAGTCCACTTCCCATATCTTGTAATGTAAAAATTGCGTTGTATCAAGTTTAGTAGTACGTGAAGTGTCCGTCAGAATTCGCTTCTTTGTACTAGGCGTAAACTTACAATATAAATATAATTTTAAAATATCGATTTTATTAAAACATTTTAGCTAAAAAATTATGTTTATTATAAAATTATAAAATTATGTATAAGAAAAGTATTAGTCAATTTTACTACATTATTTGGAAGAAATACCTTTTTCGTTTTTCCGGGTTATAACATTACATTGACTTCCTAAATATTTATCTTATGTGATTAATAACGGAAATGAACAATTTTAACATCTTCGTTAGCTAGAACAAATATTTTTGAGATAGTTAATCTGTTTTATTTTTTTCTGCATAGAATAGACCGAGGCGGAGTAATATATATAATTAGATTGCGACATGCGACTTTTTTTACTAATAAATCCCAATTTTAACTCCGGTTGAAACCAATGAAATCACCGAAAGCGAATTAAAAAGGCCGTATCTCCGTTTAATGCGACATACGACCTTTTTCCGCAGTATTATTGAATCTTTAATGTTCGGTATCTCCATTATTAACTAATTATGCAATTCATTTATTACAAAATATCTATTGAAAGATTCGTTATGTTATGCACTAAAATGTGCGTTTTACAGAATTAATTTTTAAATGTACAGAATTGAATATTTGCTCAAAAATGGTTTTTCATCAATACCTCAAAATCTTAACAACGGAGATAGGACTTTTCTTCCGCAGTACGCTGACGTATTTCATTCAAAATTCTGTGGTGATTGAGCAATTGAAGTACAAACAAATACGATGTTGATAGTAGAATTATTTGTATTAACAAAAATAATAACTTTAATCAAATAACTACCTTAAATAAGAATTTGATCAGGATTTTGTATCATCCTGATTGCCAATAATTGATTCTTGACCGCTTGTATAAATTAATTTAAGAAATTTTTCCGAAAAAAGACTCATTAGAATTTTCATTCTATGAAAATTTCTTAAATTAACTACCTTAAATAACTGATATTTTTATTGTAAAAACGCTTAAAATGTTTCATTGATAATAAGTATATGGCAAATTGATAAAAATTTGTTGATTATTAACAAATGTTTACTGTACATACTGAAATAATTATAGTTATAGCCAGAAACATACGTTTATCAGTGTACTTGTAACATATTTATTTGACGATAATATAAATTATAAACAACTCAATTTATATTATAGATGTTCATTAAATTTATTTATTATTTATCAATTCTTAATCAAGTAGAAATAGGAATGCTTCACTGCAGAATTTTTTCACCAATGAAATTATTATAATAATTTTTAAAACGTATTATAAAAGGACCTGGAAGCACAATTCCCTAATTTGGAAATTTTAATATATAACCAATAGCCATTAATTAGACAATTTATTCTATACTAGAATATTTTCATATACGCTCAACAATAAGGTACTAAAAACAGGGTGTTCAAGAACTGGGTTACGGTATTTCAGGAGGTGATTGTCCATGATATTTCAAACCAGAAATTCCTCTAACAAAATTGAATCTGAGGCTCAGAATTTGACTGACCGGCCATTGATGTTTAGAAAAAAAATTACTTTTTTGCAATAACTCGGCTCGCTTTTACGTTGTTTCAATGGGTGAGGGCTCATTTTTAAGATTTTTTAAGGCCCTACAATACATATGTAAGTGCATTCAACCTGCCATAAATATTTCTGAAGTTGTGACCTTAAAAATAGAAAAAAATGCCAATATTTGCGGTTTTTCGCAAATACTTATTTCGCCAAATAGCTAACGAAATGGCACATAGAAGAAGTGGTAGAGCTGGAAAATTTGCCCCCTCATACGTTCGTTTCAATAAATATTTGATCCGCGAGAACGCCCTTAATGTCGTAGAATTTGCCGAAAACTCGTTTGGTAATGACGGTGCGCCATCATCGACAATTCTACGATATTAAAAGTGTTCCCGAGGACTCGATTTTTCAAACTCGAAAAATTTTTCCTGTGTGCCATTTTGTTAGCATTTTGGCGAAATAAGTTACATGCAAAAAACCGCAAATATTGGCATTTTTTTCTGTTTTTAAGGACATGACTTCAGAAATATACATGGCAGGTCGAATGCTCTTCCAGATATATTGCAGGGCCTTAAAAAATCTTAAAAATGAGCCCTCACTCATTGAATTAACTTAAAAGCGAACCGAGCTATTGCAAAAATGTAACTTTTTTTTCCTAAACTTCAAAGACCTGTCACTCAAATTCTGAGCCTCAGATCTAATTTTGGTAAAAGAATTTTTTATTTGAAATATCATGGAGAATGACCTCCTTTAATATCGTAAGGCAGTTCGTGGACACCCTGTATATATGTTCTTTATTTTCTTACAATTCTCTTATGGGATTTTTTGTTTGGAATTTTACAATGTTGATTAATCTAAATGTACTTAATCCATGTTTTCTGTTTTCGAATAATATAACAAATAATTAAGAACTGTTTTAGTATATAACAATAATAGTAATAATATTATACTCGCAGTGAGCAACATAATTAATCAGGCTGCAATCGTACAAAATAATATTTATTCAAGTTCATATATATATATATATATATATATATATATATATATATATATATATATATATATATATATATATATATATATGTCTCATGGTGTAATTTTCTGAGGACCATTCCATTCAAACTATTTTGAATTTTAGCCAAATATTAAATGGAAATATTTGTTTGCTTAAATGTTAGGATTTTTCTTTTTAATTTTATATAACATCGTAAATTAATCATACAATCTTTGCAAGAAAGTATTAGTTCATTTGTTTGATATGAGCGTATCGGGAAATACTTGATAAATTTGAAGCTCTTGTGGTACAATGTGATAATACCAAAATGGTCTGCTCAGTGCTGCAAGAAGTGTCGTATGAAAATATGAACGCATTTCTAAAAATATCGAATAGAGACATAGAGGGAACGGGAAATAAAGCAAAAGGATCAAGGTGTAAGTAAGCGTAAATAAGGACAGAATTTCGTCGCATACATCTCGTACACATAAATGGGGGACTGGTCAGGTCAGTTTTTATCGCAGTTTGTAATGTGCGATGACCAGATGCTCGAAAGAATAGAATAAGAAGTAATATGGATATATGTATGTACGTGAAGAGATATGCAATTCAATGGGGCCTGTTCGCTTACCCAGTACGATGACCTCCCCTTAATGAATGACCCTATAAAATTGCAAAACCGGTTTAATTCCCCTCCATTTTCTGACAATAATAAGAAGGGTAGCGCATTAATGTAAATTTGGTGTAGGTATGTAATATTTCATTATTAGCGAAATTTTTTGAACATTTCGGAAGTCTACAAGAGTTTCTTGTTATTCGTACATTTAATGTAGAAAAAGACCATTTTTATTTCTTATTTATTTTAAATTTTATTAATTTCATTTTAAAAATACAGATTTTTCTCAAACCATTAATACTTATTTAATACGTCATAAAGGACGTTGTAGGAAACGGCAATAAGTTAAGAAAACGAGCCACGGCATGAGCTGATTTACCGACTGACCTTGTTATAACAAATGTCAAATGAAATACATCCCTGCCAAAAATGTAAGTGTACACGTACGCTTAAAGTCCAAATTCACGCTTGTAGTACTCTTCAGGTACTCTTAAATGTCAAAAAGAAGCGTGCATTTAGATATTTAAGCGTACGCGTACGCTTCCATTTTTTGCAGGGATTGCAAGAAACAACAATTGACTCATAGAATTAGACGCATACAACTTTGGGGCAGCAATGGTACACTTTGTGCTTATCTTATATGTAACAAGACGACTTTTACGAAAATAATTAGAGGGCTAATAGCAGATGGTTTGAGGTTAGGGGAAAATAGACAGTCAAAGAAAAGTATAAAGTATATATAAAGAAATCAGTTTCATAGAAATGTACTTAACTCGGTCATTAATCATATTATGCCAGGTCATGACCTAATTTTTAAAAATCAGCGGATTGCGTGCAGTTATGGTAATTTTCAAAAACTCATCCGATTTTAAAAAAATGAAAAATGTTAAGTTTTTACATTGAAAATTAAAAATATAACAGCAAACATTCTGTTTTTAACTTCAACAATTTTTTCGTTTTTTAAATCAAACGATTTTCTGAAAATTACGTGATATGCAGAAAATCAGCTGATTTTTAAAAATCAGGTCAAGACTTGGGACAAAAATCACGTGATTGATCATGTGATTTCGTTACGCGATTTAGTCACGTCATTGTTTTCCAGTGGGAAGTCTTTAGAAATATCAAACGAAAGTTATATAGGGCAACTACGCGGCAAGAGCTAATTGCGCGGTGGGAGCCAATTGATAATTAATAGATTTTTTGTGCATTTGTATTTATTCGCTGACTTTCAGATTGTAAATTCAGATGAATCAATTTTGTATTATAATAAGACAGTGCTGTCTCGATAACATCATGTCGTGCGGTTTGGACGGTAAAACGAGATCGAGAGCTCGTGCATGGCATGATGTTGCATTGCTAACGGATTTCAGGAGTTTTGTTACGTCTTTGAATTCCGCTTTCAATTCCTTTTTCGTGACCTAGCGTCTTTTAATTATTTTCAGGATTTCAAGATATTTTTATCATGCCTGGTTAAATACGTAAATTTAACTGGTTCTGATGATGTCATCTTCTTCAATTTCTTCGTAAAAATAAATATAGAATTTTAGTGGAGTATATCCCGTTTAAGAAAATGCTATGATCACCGAAATAAAGGACTACCGAACCAACCTGATACTACACACTAGATGAGCATTGCGATTCAAAATCAAGATAAGGTAAAATTAAATGGCTAATATATGCCATTTCCAAATGCCACTGAATTAAAAACATTAATAATATGATACTAGCATCTATGTATAGAATTTCAATAATATAGACCTTCGTAAAAAATTACTGGATCCAAAGTGATTTAGGGGTGTCACCCTAAAACAACCGCTTACGTCAGTTTTCACATAATAAAATTGCCTTGCAATCAATATGTCTCAATAAATAACGTAATATTTAAAGCATACGAATATAAAATAATAAAATGAAATAATAAAAACGCCAATGATTTTACAGACCATAATACGCCTCATGATATTCATGTTTATTTACGTCGATCGTTGAAGTTCACACCTGCAGCCTCAAAATCGGACGTCTTTGGGGCGCTCGATCATCGTCGTTCGGGATTACTCGATCTCTCCCGAATAGTTTCATCGACGTTATTGGGAGTGGCCGAGATTCTCCAAAAATTGCACCAAATTTAATCCCTCGCAGGAAACACAAATTTATTAATTGACTTAAACAACAGATTTCCCGTTTTTGCTCATACACAGTCTTCAAGAATCGGCAATTCAATTATTCATCTTAATAAAAACAATTGTCACTTTATTTATGCCATCCTTTCGGATTGATCACAAGTTTCATCTATTCGTATTTTTGCAATTCAAGGGTATTCGACATTTTTCTGCGCGAGATAAAAATACCAAATCATAATTTCTCGCGTGTATTTTTCCTAACTTTCCATGAAACATATTTCGTATTGTCATGGTAACTTGAAATTATACATTTGCATCGAAATTAATCTCGTATGAAAAACTAATTTGAATGTGTATCGGACAAAAGCAATATGCAAACGCGTTTAAACGAATCACATGGTGTTCGAGATCTGACGAAAATGGTAGTTTTCCAGAAACCAAGCTACGTTGGTCCGATACAGCACACGGAAAAATGGAGTCGACCAAAAATTTCAAATTAATGGAATTGAAAAATCAATCACGTTTCTATTCTAATCTATTCGTTTATCTTATTAATTTTTATTATCGCAACATTTTGTAGAACGTGTGGACATCATCGCACATTTTCTTCTCAATCTCCGAATTTCTAATCTAACTCGTCCTGAGGAAACAACGGAAAAGAACATTAAAAATCAAAATATTTATTAACACTAAATTGCGCCGCGCACTTTTCCACCTACCTCCTCCCTCCGTCATTTGCTGCATCAAGCACGGCATCCACCATTATTCTCTTTAATTGTACATGTGCTTATTCGGCAGTTTAAATTGCAAATGGGCAAGTGCCTATGCGTCGTAATGGAACCCTCGAAAAATCGGGTAACCGCTTCCGTATCAGCGCTATGACAGCAAACGATAGAGCTAGGAGACATCTACGTATTGACGAAGGGCTACTACGATAACCCAGCTCGATTTCTTATCGATCGCCGGGTCAATAGATCGCCCGCGAAATACAAACTTTACCTACGCACGTAGTATCAAATTGTAATATTTCTATCTAGTGTATAATAATTTTTATTTGGGATGAATCATTCCTTTACAAGCATAATTTTGGCGACAAGGTGAATGGTGACGACAAGATTCATAACAATAATACATTTTGTTAGTGTTTTTTTAATCGATGTGATTAATAAACATTCGGATAAATTTTAAATATTAGCAATGATGCAATTTTTAAAATGCAATGATTTACGTAGTTGGTTTTGTGCAATTCATAATAATATTGGATATATGAAATTAATTATATTTAATTATCAATTACTAATATTATTTATTATAATTAATAATATAGGGTATTTTCCGGAATGTTACAAACCATTCTCTTCTATACGGTCTTGGGACCGATAATGACAGAATTCTGCTTACATTTTCCTACCCTACCCTATCCTACGTACCTACATTTTCCCTTGTCTTAATATTTTTTACGCCTTTTAGTTTTTATCAACATTATACTGTAATTAGAATTGCACATAAAATATCCCTGCACATACCGTATAGATATTTGCCAATCGGACTTGTAGCGTATACCGAAATGTGTACAAATAATATATAGTTGCATTCGTAAAAAACCTGGTACGCTTAGAGTGCTATACTTAGAAGATTCACTAAACTAGTTATAAATTGATCTTAATGTTTATTCAGACGTACTCCTCCCCTAACTACTGTCGCATTGTTAACATCAGATTCAAAATGGGTATATACCCAGCTAACGGAAAAATATTCGAAAAAATGAAAATTCTTAAATTCTGAATTCTTCTAATTTTTCTGAACCCGATCTTGACTCTAAAGAAACGGAAAAAAATTAAGAAATATCCAGGAAAACTGCATTAAATAATGTTGAATTTAATTCTGTAAAATCTACTAATTCTAACCACAAAACAGTATTGAATACTGTTGAATATTATGCAATAAAACGTGTGAATTATTCTTGAATATATTTTTCGTCAAAATTACAATGGTATAATCCAGATAAACATAAAATTTGGTTTGTAAATGATTTATGACACGTTAAAAGATTATGTCATTAATTACATGCACACAATAATTCAGAGATGTATGAATTCTAAAGTCTATATACTTTTTGACATCGGTGACAAGTTCCTGTAATGACGTTGTAAGCGTTGGTTACGATGGGACTTCGTCCAAGGCGCAGTGCTTCGAGGCACCATCACACTATCACAGCGCTCTGATAGGATTTTCATATCAGTGTAATATGATAAAAACCCACAAGGCGCACTACAAAGGCCTTGTAAACGGTGGCCCTGCACCCCTGGTGCGTGCAATGTAACTACCAACATAAAGTAGCGAAGTACGTAGACCCCTAATAGGGGCTCATGAACACTAGTGCACGTATTTTAGTTAATAACATAATAGCATAACGTAAACGGCGATCCTCGACATGCATTACACGTATTTTATGTAGTAACATGAAAAACCATGGAGCGTACTTCTTAGACTCCATAATCGACGACCCTGTCCAATAAATCAACTAATAAATGTTATACATGTTTTACTAAATAGCACGAAAACATGGGTGCAATAACTATGTTCTATAATCGGCGGCTCTCGACCCTAGTGCATGTATTGTAGCTATCAACGAGAAAAAAACGTGTCGCGGTTATATACTTTATTTTTTCAAGGGCTACAACTTCTTTATAGAGGTATTTTATGAGCTATTTATCGAAATGCAATAAATGCAAAAATCGCACACATTGGCATTTGTTACCCTTTTTATGACTATAGCATGAGGCTTCTTTATTTTAAGCGTCAGGCTTAGTTCGCACGAACTGAACGTCGCGAAGGTCCCGATTTTGAATCCCCGTTCGTGTAGTTTCGTCGCTTATATCCAGGGTTTGGAATAACCAGGGAACCTTGTATGAATTTGGTACCGATGCCGACTACTATCGGCAGTTATCGGTACCATCAGCGTCTTTTCCAAGGTCAGTACGTCGTGAATCTTATCTCGGATAAAGATGTGATAATCCTCGCGGCGAACACGGAGAAATGTGTGTCAACGAAGCTTCATGGACCCTCGCATAACAGTTAAACTGTAGCTATATGATAGAGGCAGTCTGATTTTTAGGGTATGTGCTAAGCGTGCTGATCGAGAGCGAATTCTTATATTGGCGCGTTGCCGCGCTTTTCCGTCGGACATAGATTTTACGTGCTTAGGGTATCTGTTACCCTAAACTGAGAAACCGGCGCATGGTGCGACAGTGCGCGCCCAAGATCGCGCTTTCCCTTAGGGAAACTGGTAATATGGGTAGAGCAAGCTATATATGAAACTTCTCTCAGTGTATTCGCTATGGCACAGACCGCCGAATCTAATAGTGGGATGGATATTGGGGTAGGGCGGACTGGCTCTGGTTAAGTGTTGTCTGTGTCTGTCTAGCTATGTCTTGCACCATTATTGTCTTTATCCTGTACCTTTCCACCCGATAACCGACCCGCGAATAGACAAATCGCCATTAACGTGCGGGAAAAGCTTGTCCTTGGTCCTTTGTCCTTTACGTATTCCTCTTCCTTTAGGTGACATAAAATTCTATCCCCTTGGTTGTACGTTTCAACGTGCAGTAAATAGCTGAAACAGTTTCTCTGTTTGATAATTATTACTTAGGTTATGTATAGTTATATTTTTTATGTTAATAGCGGAACTACCATGCACCCAGTATCATCTAGATGCATAGTATAGATTCTGTAGTTTACAAATTTTATGTGGCTTTTCTTGATAAAATGTGTTCAAGCAATAAGCAATATATCTACGTTATTATTTTTAATAAAATTGTCTAATTCTAGTTTATGTCGAGATAGTTCATTGTCATTCCAGATTGGTAGTTGCAGGGTTTTGCCCATTGTGACGTACTGGAAATGAGTGTCGATAATAGGATTAACATGGTGTCAATTTGTTCCGTGCGGGTTTTTGTCATCTTAAAGGTCACTATGCTCTTTAGTGATCTTCAGCAAATCTCACCTGTGCAAACGAGAGATGTTTGCTTATTTCTTAGGGTCAGATATTTGATTTTTGTAGGTCTTTATATACTGTACAGCCCTTGTACTTGGCCAGAGGGTTCCCTTTGCATAAATCGCATTTTAATTGATCAGATCTTCCGACTATTTCACAGCCTGACATTCGGTGACTACCTGTACTTTTAATAAAATGTGGCACTCGCGAACAAAAATTCTTTGTGTGTCGGATGTAGTGCTACAAACTTAACTTTTGCACGAAGTAAATATTCAATATATATTTATTATTTACATCTGGTCGTAGATAAAAAAAATAGATGATGCTTGTCTCGTTGCTCTGTGTCGCATATTTACTATATTTACCACTTTATGTCCGTGATTTTCAATTTCTGCTTTTATTTAATTTATTTCAGTTGAGTTGAGTAGTGCAAAAACTCTCAAGGACCTTTCTTGTCTTTTTGAAAGACGGTGTATTACGTTTTTTTTGTCTTTCAACGATTTAATTATTAAATCATACCCTTCAATAGTGTTTGCTTTTTTCACTTATTCCTGATTATTTATCTACGTCTAATAATTAATTTATCTTTGGTGACCTCATTAAGAAATTGCTTTAACGGAGTAGTATTGTCAATTTCGGAAATAAATATTGATATTGCGTTTACCCGCTTTTAATTTTTATACTCACTATTTCCTTTACGGGCATTTAAATTATTATATACGTTTGTCGATTGCACTTTGTTCGATCAGCAATGGGTGCTTGTTTTGATCTGCGATGTATATTATTTCCATCAGGGCTACTTCTTTCTAGAATATTTTTCGATTTTAGGGTTTACCATTTCTCTATCGAATCCACGAAATTTTGTTCCTTTGTTATGAATCTGGACAAGATAACTGTCGATACCCGCACATATTATTCGTTGCAATTACCGTGATTACGACGCGATTAGTCTACATCTACAGCGACGCTACGTGCTCGGTACCTACTTAAAAGTTACATAATTTAGAAACTTTTCCTTGAATTAACATAATACTGTCCAGTATATATTAATAAACCCTTTCTCCCACTGGAAATGTTCCCCTTTTAAAATTCGCTGGGTAAAGGAAGCGGTGGAACGCTGTAAAATGCGTTTATTTCTAAGAGAGAGGAAGAGAATGAGAGAGAAATAGGTGAACGTAGAGAAGACCCGCAAGTGCTGTAAATAGATCATTCTCTGGTGATAGATGTAAATACTAGATGCTCCGTGTGCGGGTAAAAAAGGTCATAGAAGTGCGAGACTAGAGGTGTACAACAAGCCTGTTTTCTGTAGAATACATACATTGTACATGCTGGGTACCATGCCGGTCGGTTGTACGAGGGAAAATGTCGCAGCAGCCAGTTCATTGAAAATCACAAAGTCATCACGATGAAAAGCCAATTACCGATGTACAGAAGAGGACCGGACGAAGAAAATCGAGGTCTCGGAGAAGATGGTGCAGGGTCAAGGGATACAATATTGCACCTCGCCAAGAATACACGTAGTCTATTTGTAAATTTTGGAATTTTGAGAAATGAAAATGTTCAAAACCCATTTCCTTATACTCGGTACCATCCAGCTACTAATAATAATATTCATGAGAACTCTCGTGTTAATAACCAAAATTATTTAAACGAGTAAACGACACACTGAACTCCGCCCAAGCAACATGTCGTCAATGATTATGAGTTCTTAGGAAATTTGGAAAAGAAAGTTTTGTTCAGCAAGTTCGGTCACGTTTCGGAAGACGATGAAGAATTAACCCTGTGGGCTGAATTGGATACTGGAAGACAGATAAAATGAATGTCTGAAAAATATTAAAGAGAATTGCTCAAAAAGGTAAAATCCCATGTGCGAAATGCCGATGCTGACCATACGGCCCAGTATTGGCCCAGCGTTGGCAGCCGACTTTCGGCTGCCGATGCTGGCCCAACGTCGGCAACTTCACTGTGCCAGAATCGGGCCAGCATTGGTAGCCGATACTGACTATAACAAATTTCCAAACTTCGGCTGAAAACTGGCCAACGCATCGGGCCAGGCCTGGCAAATTGATCTCATAGGTATTTCTCCCGATCGTCGTCCCAGCGTCAGCCCAATATTGGGCCCGAGTATCGGACCAAGTCTGGCAAAGTGATAGTGCCAAATCTCGGCCCAGCGATGGAAACATTCAGGACCGAACATCGGGCCAATTATAGCAAATTTATTTCATACAAGGTACTGCCGATCGTTGGCCCACAGTTGGGCCAAAACCGACCCGAGCATCGAACCAACCCCGTCGAATTAATAGTGCCAAATCTCGGCCCAGCATTGACAGCCGACTTTCGGCTACCAATGCTGGCCCGACGTCAGCAACTTCACTGTGCCAGTATCGGGCCAGCTTTGGTAGCCGATACTGGCTATAACAAATTGCCAAACTTCGGCTGAAAACTGGCCAATGCATCGGGCCAGGCCTGGCAAATTGATCTCATAGGCATTTCTTCCGATCGTCGTCCCAGCGTCGGCCCAATATTGGGCCCGAGTATCGGACCATGTCTGGCAAAGTGATAGTGCCAAATCTCGGCCCAGCGATGGAAACATTCGGGACCGAACATCGGTCCAAGCCTAGCAAATTTATTTCAAACAGAATATTGCCGATCGAATATCGACCGTATCGAAAACGATGCAAGATAGAGCAAAAATTTACTAAATCTTTTTAGTAGAGGAGGAAATTTCCTACAAAAAAGTCCGGGAGAGCTCTAGTCTAAAAAGTATAACTTAGGCGGGAGCAAGCCTCGAAGAAAGCATCGTAGTTTTGCTGTCTCATCCGTGAGCGTTTTCGCAGTCTGAGACTGTGACTTTCTTAGATCGATATCTCGCGGCACAAGGTGCAGAAGCAGCCCCGAAATCTTAGTACAGTGGCGAAGGATTCCCTACAGTTACATACTTGCACAGTTCTCTCCGTGTACGAGCCCTCCGATCTCTGGAGACTCGGCCCATAGCCAGCGGTGACGTTCGAATCCCCAGGGAAACCCAGCAGTTAAGTTCCGGCCGTAGCCGCTAGGAACGCGTCGTCGAACCGCATATGAAGTAGCGCCCGCGTTCCTTGAAGTGTGGGCACCAACGCGGCAACAACGGCCGGAGGGCGATCACATCACTTTTACCTTTTTTGGTGTCGGGAGGACTTTCCCTCCAACTAAGAACTAACTTGTCGTGATAAACGACGAATTAGAAATTAATATTTTTTATTTACAGGAATACGATGGAACTAGTACGACGTTGTACGAATTTACTAATCCAACTCGTTGGAGTTCCAAATTTGGCCCCGCCCAGGGGCTTACAACATCAAAAGCCTCGTCAATAAGGAGGGATATATGCATATACCCATCGATGTATATACCGAGTCTAGGCCGTAGTGTCATAACAGACTCTGGGCCATTGCCGACAGTCAATGCCGCGCCAATACTGGCTGCCGATGCCGGGCCAGTGCTGGCTGTCGATGCCGTGACAGTGCTGGCATCCATTACTCGACCAAGACCGGTTGCCGAGTCTAGGCCGTAGTGTCGCATCAAGACTCATGCCAGTGTTGGCCCAATGTCGCAGCCGAGCCTCGGCACCGCCGTTGCCAGGACTGGACCAGCGCTAGGCCGTTACGAATTTCGCACATGGGATTCGAAAACTTCCTGTACCCAATCTCTGCATTTCGTCAGCCATAGGGGAAACGACGATACAACTCAGAACGCAAGTATTAATGGAGTTCGAAGACTATGGGTTACTTTCTGTTTTAAATCCACATATTTCTACAGAAATCATATTAAGAAACGATTTCTTAAGTAAATATGGAAATATGATAAAAAGGATACATAGTTTTCATGCCAGCTCTAAAAGGAAAACGTGATCAACTAACGACTCAAGAAGCTAACGACACAAGATTCGTAACGAAAATTCGTTGGGTTGTGGAGGCGGTGCATGGTTGGATAGCTCAAAAATGTAAGTTGTTGCATCACCAATTTCGGAACAAACTTTTGCCTGAAACTGCCACTTATTAAAAGATGGCGTGTTATCTATCTGTACAACTTGAAAGGTAAACGTTTGAATTGTAATATAGAAAACTTGGAAATCGTGAATCGTATGAAAACATTAAAAACGGTTCCCAATGATCTAGCCATGAAAGTAAAAACTGCTAATTATAACAGGAAATCTGCCCCTTTTGCAGAAATCACTTCTGAAGATTTATTAGATTTTCCTTAATTAACGTTAGAGGATTTAGAAATATATTTTACTGGATCATATCAAGTGTCTCAAGCTATTTCATATTTAGGCGAAATGCTCGACGAACAAGGCAAGCTTTTACTTAGCTATTTGATTGAAGAGCCTGGAATTGTCAGGTTTGAAGTTAAATCGAGGCATATAAATAGCAAAACATACCGATGTTACATTCAATATGACGGTGATATGGTTGGTGTATCGTCAATTAAAGGACACTGCTGCAGTTGTGCCAACGGATTAAGAACCATTGGAAGTTGCTCACACGTAGCAGCTCTTATTTTCCACATGTCATATGGAAGATTTTTATCCAAGATTATTCGCCCAGCAGATATTTTAACCCATTTATTTGATGTTGACAATGTGTGTCCAGTAATCGAAGAAGACAGCGATGAGGATTAAGTGAAAAGTTGTTTTTATATTTTTATGTATCTTGTATAATAGTGTAAACCTTATCAATACAGAAAAATGATTAGGAATGAAGAGAATAACATAATTATTGTATATGTGTGAATAAACAAACAGGCGAACGCATATATGTGTAATAATTTGGATCGTCAAAATAGTTCTAAAAAATAATTTTTTTAAATTATTAAAATAATTAAAACTACGATATCTCAGCGAATTTTTAACGTAAAAAGAAAAATCAAAAACGAAAATACGCGTCTGTTTAAGCACTACTGTAAGAATGTGTTGAAAATTATATATCAACAATACTAACAAAAAAACTTGATAAAATCAAGAAAAACGACGAAAAATTGTAATATTTCGCTTTTTTGAAATGAAGCACCACTTGAAAAAATCTGAAAAAATTCATGGAAGTAGGTCATCACCAAAGCTTAAAAACGGTGAAAAAAAATTGTTTGTACCTTGTTAAATAAGGTACGAATTTTCCATTTTTATTTTTCAACAATTTTTTTAAGGGGGTCAATGACCTCGAATGACCTTGAATAATATTTTTTTCATTTCGCATATCAGTCAACTATCTTCATGAATTTCTGCAGATTTTTTGATGCTGCCAACCTTTCGAACAAAAATTAAACCTAAAAAGGAGGTTTTTTCGGCCCGGGAAGCAACTTAGGACAACTTGCGTAATTCGGACCATACGTACCTTATTTTTTATGCCCGACTAACGATTTAATAACATAAAATTTAATTTTTAGGAATTAGGGCATTTTGCCTATCTTAACTGAGGATACCCTTTTCGAGAAAACTGTACATTGTGCGGAATAACTAATTCCAAATGATTCTGTTCATTCTGCATCACGGCATTCGTTCTGAATCTCGGGATTACATCCTTGATTTGAGGGAATTTTCTTAACGAGGGCGGCCGAAATGATAACTCGCGTGGTTGTACTGTAAATTATAAAAATAAAAAAACACGAAATGCATCAATTGAATCATGGTCCAAACGATGTTATTTCCCAATCTGATAAAAGTAGTAATGATAAAAAGCATGATAATGATATTAATTTCAATGGAATATATTCTGTTACTGATGATTATGATAATTTCATGGCAGATAGTGTGAACGATAACATTAGTACGAACTAAAGGGCTGAAACGGTACATGTCAATTATGAGAAAAACGAAATACATTATGATGGAATATATAAAAATAATACTAGTTACATCATCTTAATAATGAAGAACGTACGAATAAGAAAAATATTATTTTTGTTGAATAATTAAGCAGCGATGAGGTAGCAATGCACAATGGTCTGTGCGAGGGACCTGACGATGGAGTTGAAGTTGCCAAAAATCAAACTGATTTAGAATATGTATAAAACGTCAATGTCATTACAATAAGATGAATATATGGATAGTGTGCAAGAAAATACCTATTTTTCCGATGACTCTGATTATGAGTACGTAGATAGTGGTTTGATAAAAATGCAAATGCTCATACAGATAAAAGTTTAATAGCCACGCTTGTTGATAGCGATTTCATGATGAAATTTAAAAATTAATAAATTTAATAAATCATTGCAAAATCGATTGTGAATATCGGAAAATTGTCGCGGACCTATATCTTGGAAATTACGATGAACAACAGTTATTGAAATAATTTTAAAAATTCGAAAACTCGTTGGAAATTTTGAATGTGGAACAGCGTTGGGAATTTTGAGAATTAACTGTATCAATATAAAGATACCTTTAAGCGAAAATGAGGGTACGCGAACAACCCGTATTTGAACAAAAACTCTCCAGCTCCATTTGGGGAAGAGGTAGTTGCAGAAATAAGGATTATGCTTGAACAAGGCACGATTGAGCGAACAATCACCCCGTACATTAATCCCCTTAGGATCGAGAAAGAGGCTCATATTAGGGTATATATTTGTCTGGATGCGCATCATTTAAATTTTATAATCGAGACTGATCATGAATGAAAAAACTTACTTCTGGTAAAAGAATTATTACAGAAATTCCCTGAGGTAGGATTGTTATCAAGGACGGACTTTACGCATGGATACCAGCAAGTTTCGTTGCATGTAGAGTCTCGCCAATATACTGGGTTCATTTTTGAAGGAAAGTCATACAAATTCTGTTGGGTTCTATTCGGCCTTGAAGGAGTACATTTATTCGCGCACTGTGCTGACAGCGAGTCGCTCAATAAAGTCTCGATATACACGGCGGGTGATATTCATCGCCCTACCGGAATTTAGTGGAATCTAAGCGAAATAGAGAAAAATCCTCTAGACAAAAGTTGAAGGGGATGGAGGGGCCGATACAATGGTATCAAGGAGTTTGACCTTGAACTCGATTTTTAAGGTTACGTCAAGGTTAACTTATTTTTTTCTTAATGGAAACGCATATTTTTGACCCTAGATTTGAATAGAGCAGAGAATTTTACGTTAAGAATGATGTTTATCAAAAGGTCGAACGAAGGTCAAATTTGCGAATTAAAACTCCCTGTTTATTTTTTTTAATCTTAGTCGATTACGTAAAATTGGTTTACAAAAAACTTAAAGGGAACAGGTCACCTACCGATATCGTGTCCTTGACTTATTCTTTAACCAATTCTAAGACATTTTCCTTCTATGGATATTTGCGTCAAAGTCTATAGTATACAAAAAAATTATTAAACTTTTATGGATTTCAAGACTAATAATTAATTTTCTTGAAAACAGAGTTTAGAGAAAATTTCCTTAAAGCAAAGAATCTTAGAATTGGTTAAAGAATACTCTCAAATTTTTTCAGATTTTTAAAGACTCTTTTCAAAATTTCGAGTTTTTGAATTTAACCGAGACCACACGGAGAAAATTTTCTACGTTTTATAGCACGACAGTTTCTGGTTTTAATACATCAGATATTGTGATGGTACATTTTCAAGGATAAGCTCCTACGTAAGTTTGAATTCAGTTATTGAAATGCACTGACGTACTTATGAAAAGAAAGACTAGAATGCATGATAATACAGCAAGTTTACGTGCTTTCGAAGCAACGACGGCATGAAAATAGAACACGTAACGACCATATGAAATAGTTTCAAGGGTTATTCATACTTTTACAGGATGTAAAACTGTTCGTACCACAGTCCACCGTATTCCTCAATTCTCTCGTTCCTATTTCTGATGTTCCGGTGATTCCATTCTACAATCTGTACACTGTAATAAATCGTAAGAACATAACCCTAGCTATAGCAGAATGAATGTAGGGATGATGGTTTTGGTACGACATATTTTATGGACATATTATACAATTAGGTATATTAGGTAGCTGAGTTATCATCGATTATAAGCGTACCGTACATGATATTAAAGGTTAAAATAGTAGAAATTATGTCACGTGGTACTCGTTTTTCATCGAGTTACCTCATGACTAAACGTTTAGAAGTACATGATCGAATAGCTCTAAATATAATAAAAAATCACGTGCTAAAATATAATTAAAAGATGATGTGCTTTTAAACGTAGAAAATTTTCTCCCTGCAGTTAACCGGACCTCCTCTTCTAATCCATCTACTATTGTAATTTCCATTCAAGCGAGCCTGTACGATTCTCGCAAAATGTGGTGCAGTATCAACCTGCTGAAACCACATTCTTCGCCGCGTCCCTAAATCGACATCTTCCATCATTTCAGATGACTGATCCCTGATCAAGTGTAAATAAGTATTGCGATTAACATTTTCCTCGAAAAAATAAGGGCCTATTAATTACTCGATGACGGTGCCATACAATACCATAAGGCTCCAAGTTCTTTGATGATTCACACTTCTGTGCCAATGAGGATTTCCATCTGACCAATAATGGCAGTTATGCTTATTAAATTCTCCATCACTTTGAAATTTAGCTTCACCAGAAGAAAGTACATAGTTGAAAAAATGTGATTGAGAGCAGTGATAAAACTAAAAACTAAAAAAATTTTTATCGAATACAACACGACGTTGTTGTCGGACCACATGCCCACCACGAGCTCTTTGGGTTAACCTACTCATTACCCTATGATCTTGGTGTCGTATATGCGGAAAGCATTCTGCGTAAAGTCTGAACGCAGCTGGATAATTATTCAGAAATTGGCCTAAAATCGCTATCATGTTGACAATGTTATTGGGTTGATAGTCAGCCATTTCTAGAGCTGTTCTTCAACATTAATTTGGTGATAAAACAATAATCGAAACCTCAAAGAGTCATGAATATGAGAAAAGTTCAAAAATAGCCGAAAATGAATGATTAATGATCTTAATGATGGTTTGTGTGTGCGTGCCTGAGCGTGTGCGTGTGCGTGTGCGTGAGCGTGTGCGTGTGGGTATGCGTGAGCGTGTGCGTGTGTGGGTATGTGCGTGTAAATGCACTATGTCTGAAATTTCGTAATTCATTATGGCGGCTTCCAAAATGGCGACTATAGCAATAAAAAAATAACAATTAAAAATATAAATACACAGGTCGACTTTGAATTTTCATGTAAAATTCATTGCAAAACTGGGACCAATATATAATACTCCATACAAATTAAATAATAGAACTAAAATACATACGATAAAATATACAGAATCATTTATTGCTAGGAATGCTAAGATGCCAAAAACTGAGACATGCAATAAAATTGTCGATACAATGTTAAGATTTTCAAATTGTAGTGCACACGAATCAAGAATTAATAAAATTATTAAATCCTATGCAATAGAAACGAAAAACTTCCAAACCACGGTCGTAACACCTACCCCCCAAAAAAAATCGGCGTTCTACCGCCGCGCAACTCACGGGGTGCAGAGAGCGATTGCGTTATATATATAATATGTTTACATGAATAGCAATGTGTTTCCGAGGGTGTTGGTTTCCGCCAGCAAATTTTACATTTTTATACTTAACTTTTATAACTTAATGTACATAGGGTACGCTAGTCATTTATTTTCTATTGTCTCTATTAAGTGCATAATTGTAAGAGTGCCCTGGAGAGTTTTCGCTTGCACTTTTGGCGCGTCACTACGCTTGCAGCCCGATTCACTCGATTCAGACGAGAATTCTTCCACATTGTTATCATGACCCATATCTTGCACTAGTGTCGAACCGCACTTCACGCTTCGTTTTGCGACGCGGACTTCACATCCTTGTGACCGCGATCTTCTTGTATGCAAGCATAGCATACGGGAGCCATACGTCCCAATTCTCGCGATTCTTGACAAAACACCGTAAATATTCCGTCAGTACGTGATGATATATTGGCAGGTTAGGTCTGACTCCGCTCTATACTCCCATTTGATTGTGAGTGATAGGCAGATGTCGCGAATTTCGCTATTTTAAACAATTGCGCGAGTTCTCTGAAGGTTTCAGACATGAAACAAAACTCTTGGTCCGTTAAAATTGCTCGCGGGGCTCCGAACTGGCATATAAATTGGGTGGCGAATGCTTTCGCGACGTACAAGGCGCTACAGTCGGGCAGTGGTACCGCCATCGAATATTTCGTCAACAAGTCATGTATAGTAAGGACGTACTTGTTGCCGGCACTAGATATCGTGGTCGGACCCCAAAGGTCTAATGCGACCTTGTCAATTGCTTCTGCCGGGGTGTCCGTGATTATCATGGGAAGTCAGATTTTCTGCCGAGCTGTTTTCCTATGCTGGCACTGATAGTATCGACCGATGACTTCACTTATGTCCGACCGCATGTTTCTTCAGTAGTGTGTGCGAGATAAATGGCGATATGTCTTATGTATACCCTTATGACCCCCGGTAGTCGAACAATGATGTTCTCGAATCACCATATACCGCTCTGCAGCTTGGGGTACTGACAAGGAATCTTTGTAAATTATGACCTTGATTCGGAATTTGATTTTTTCTCGGAACATCTCTGGAATTCACAGCCATTGTTGTTTTGTGAGTATGTCTAAATCGTACCCAACGTATAGGGCTCGTATTCTGTTTTCAGAAATAGCCTTGTTTAACTTAGTAAGACAAGTATTTCTGGCCGCCTTCGTCGTCCTTTCACTGATGGATTGTTTGACTATCAGGGAAAATATAAGATATTTTCCTGATTTAATTACCACCATTTCACCAACCTTGGGGACGCCATCTGCTAATTTTTGCCGCGTCCTCAATGCTTTTCCAGAAGCAGTTTCCCCACCTCACTATCCAGCAGACAATCAGAAGTAGTGAAGAATGCGAAGTGCCCTTTTTCACTAGTCAGATGTTTAGCACTTATTTTCAGGATCGGTTCACCTTCTTCCAGGCGATCGAGCTCATCGGTCGAGTCATTTCCCCGACCTGACCTCCCATTTGTCTCTGTGGACGAGGTCGGTAATGGCTGGTTCACGGGTCCTTGGCCGTCGTCCGAATCCTCGCTCGAACTATTACGAGTTTCCGAGGAACTTTCATTTCCCGAAGGACCACCTCCAGGATCGGGGGAGCCACTTGCCCCGAGATGACTCACCCCCCCCCATGATTGTTTTCTATACGGCATGTAATGCAATTTTTCTAAATGCAAATGGCACCACGTAGCCGTGTCAGAGGTTTTAAAATGAAAGTATCTTGTCCTAATCGGGTCGTTATTGTAATGCACGCATATGTTGACCTTAAAATGCAAGGCGAATAAGCAAATGTGGTTGCCATTTGCGTAATCACTCGGAGAGAGGAGTATCGCGCGCGTTTCGACGGGCTCGGCACACTCGTCCAGTCGCCCAAGGGTGAGTAGTATTTTTCGAAGTTCTTTCGGTGTAGTATTCAATTTGTGCACCTTGATGAGAGAGTCGAACAGGCAATTTCCATCTGTTACGATCTTCTCGTCCCGAACCAAAATTTCAAATGGTTCGGCACACTTTTCGGACACCTCATAGTTATAAAGCGGAGATTTGTTAGTCTCTTTGCAATCGTCCCTGTCAGTTGAAGACGTACTCGTATCGTTCGGATCGGAGAGGGGGGGGGGGAACCTAGGATTCTCGCTGTCATCGTTTCGATGGGAGTGAGTTAAGTCGATCTCGGCGGCACTCGTGCTTTTCCGTGTGCCATCGTGTAGAGGAGGAACAGACCGGCTTTCAGTCTTAGCCGACTGTCCGTCAGATGCACCTCCATATACCGAAGGCAAATCCTTCCCACTACTGGACCCATATATGGCTCCCGTAGTATCACCCTCTCTGTCTGTGCGTCTGCTCTCTTTTTCCTTCAAGCGCGCGGAGGAGACGGTTACTACGGTTCCTTAGCGACGGTAGGGGGTGGGCTGAGTGACATCAGCAGGCTTGCTGCCTGCTCTCTTCTCTTGTACTTCGTTTTGCCCCCGCTCTGCGCTCCGTCCGTATGATTAGATGCCGATCGAGTACGCTCCTCCGATCGTTGCGCACTGCCTCTCTCCTTCTCCGGAATGTTTTCCGTACTCCTGTCTCCGTCCTTGTCACTCTCCTTGCTTGACTGCGTATGGCCACGTTCTAGCCTTTTCTCGCCACCTGAAAGAGCATTGCTCTCTTTGTCACGGTCTCTCTCCCTCTCATTGTCGAAGCCATTGTCTTTGTCGCGCCTTGCGCAACCACTCCGGCGTTCGCGATTTTTTCTTGCGACGCCTTTTCCATATCTCGCCCGTTTTCGAGCTCTCACTGTCTCCTTCGTTTTCGTTCAGACGTTCAAGATTGATTTTTCCCCAAATACGATGAGTGAATTCCTTTTGGATCGCGACTGGTGACGGTTCTTTCGGGGAGGGTTTTGTTTCCCTTTCCACGGATCTAAAGGAGGGTACGTGTTCTTCCTCCGTTCCACTGACGAGATCACAACTCAACGAAGTCTCGTCAACTTCCCGTATGACGTTCTTGGAGGGCCAAAAACCCATCCGGTCTTCCCACCGAATGCGATAATCATTGTTTCGATTATGCATGAATTCATTGATGTCAGTAATGACATCCTGCGATGTATCGGAATGATCGGTCATGGACTCTCTGTCCCTAATTACTGTGGAGTCTAGTTGCGACTTGTTCGCCAGTGTCGGCGTTGCTGGGTGGGCGCTCGCGAGATTTCGCGTATTCGGCCGATTCTCGTTCGGACACTGACAACCCTTTTGGCCGTCGTGATGTTTCCAGTGCCCTTTCCGTATTAACATCGCTGCTCTCGGTGGTTGTGGCAGTGTTTTCGTTTCTGCGCGGTATTTTATGATCCGTAGGATTTCCCGAACTCGAATCTGACCTTTTGCTCGTATCGTATTGGTGGAATTCCTTCCGCCTTTTCGATCCGCGTTCGACCGATTTTTGCTTCCGGAGTGAAACACATTTTTTATATTAGACGGTTCATTTTGCTCGTCCGTGTCATCATTTTCCTCTCGTTCGACACCGTCTGCTAGATTCCTCGATAGCGTATCGGCGTTTACGTTGCATCGACCCGGCTTATAGACCACATCGTAATCGTAATCTTCAACTTTGTTCTGAAACGATGCGTACGAATCTTCAAATCCTTCATAGTTTTTAAGAACGTGAGTGATTGATGATCGGTCACTATAGTGAATTTTCGACCGTACAGATACGGCCGAAACTTATACTACGGCGAGCATTTCCTTATCAATCACCGGGTAACGGGTCTCGGCGTCTCTCAGACTCCGAGACGCGTACGCCACTGGCGAGTCGCTCCCTAATTTCCCTTGGGATAGTATCGCACCCAGGCCATACCCTGAGGCGTCGGTGGTTACTATAAAAGGTTCTGAAAAGTCTGGTAATTTCAGAATCGGAGCTGAGCATAATTTCGATTTTAGACACTGAAATGCTTTGTCTTGTTCGTCGCCCCACATGAAGGGTTCAGACTTCCGTAGTAAGGTGGTAAGCGGGTGCGCGATTTTGGAAAAGTTTTTCACAAACCGCCGGTAATATCCCGCAAGGCCGAGAAATTGTTTGATATTTTTCGGGTTTCTCGGTCGGGGAAATCTTTCGACCGCCCCTAAGTTCTTAGGATCTGGTTTCACTTTATTTTCACTGATTACATGACCCAAGTATCGCGCATCCTTACAGAGGAAATTACATTTCTGTGGTTCTAAGGTAAGATTCGCGCCTGCTAACCGACTCATAAGTCGATTGAACTTTTTGCCATGTTCAATTAAGTTTTTTGCGTAGATGACGATGTCATCTAGATAAACCAGCATTTCTATCCCCGGTTAGTGCCAGGTCCAATTACCGCTGGAATGCACTGGGTCCATTCTTTATTCCCATGGGCATACGGTTGTATTGGTAATGCCCATACGGAGTAGAGAATGCGGTTTTATGCGCGTCGCGCTTGTCCATGAGTATCTGATGAAACCCCGACCATAAGTCCAGTGTAGTGAAATAGTACGCCTGTGCCAGCTGACCTAGAATGTCAGCAATGTTTGAGATTAGATACGCGTCACCGATCGTTTTTTCGTTTAATTCACGAAAATCGATGACGAGCCTCCAGTTTTTCTCCCCATTCGGGCCTACCTTTTTAGGCACGACCCAAGCGAGCGAGTCGTATGGCGAAGTCGATGGCCGTACGATCCCTGCTTCCAGCTATTCGCTCACGAGGCGTTACATTTCATCTTTGATGACCGGCGGAGGACGAAATCGTTTCGCTCGGACGGGTACATCGACGACTGTATGTATCCTATGCGAGAATATTGTCGTAGCGCTCTGTGGTTCACCCGGTAGGTGAAACCTTCGCGAATGCTTCGTGACTAATTCACGGACGTGCTCTCTTTCTTCGTACGTTAGTGACGTTAAATCCATGAGCGCCAACACGCGCTCTGCCCGGCTCCCACCCGTATGTGCTGTATGGACTTTTGAGTTCGACGGAGATTCTGGCGCTTCGTCGATTTCGTCGTCCGCGTCGTCGGTTTCGTGCCCATTCTCGCACGCGATTGCACAAGCTTCGAGGGTCGCGACGGTGATTTTTATATTCACCGGAAAATCATTGGTATTCGCGGCTATAGCATACGCATACCCTGCCCGGTTTCGCACGAGAGCATTTCTTAAATATACTCCGTTAGTAGTGTCAATCTTAGGGAACATTCCGCACTTCAATGTATTACCGATCTTCACTCGTATTACCTTCCGACTTCGCGGCGGAAGTTCCACGCGGCTCGAGTCCGTGAATGACAACTGTTCGCCCCCGATGTGGAAGATCTCGTTCTCATAGTCGATTTTGACCGAGTGTTCACGTAGAAACGGATCTCCCAAGATACCGTCCTCCGCGATGGGGAAATCGTCCCACACGATCTGTGCCTCTATATCTAACCCGCGAAAATCGATCCTCGCAAAACCGTGTGTGCGAGTGAAACCCTCGTCGATACCGCTAAGTTCATAAGTAATGCGTGTATCGGGGCGCATATCTCCTCGCAGTGCCCCAATTTTCACTATGTTAAACTCGGCCCCCGTATCTATGAGGAACGTCCCCTCTGGAATTTCCAGATCTGAGCTCGAAAATTTTAATCGCGGGCATGAGACGAAACCCGCATCTCCAAAATGGATGGTTGCTCGTATTTTATCAGCAGGTTGACCTTGCGGGCGGGACTGATACCGTGGGTCGCTAGGTCCCCAGTCGCGGCCCGAGCGCCTTGCGAGTTTAAAGCCGCGTTAGGGGATGATTGCCCCCGGGCTCTCGGCCCACTGAATTTTCCTGAGTTTCGTTTATTATGCCCCTGAGTTGGACCAGTCGCGTGGAGATCCTCCTGCGGGTGTGTCTGGGCATTTTGACGATTGTTCCAGGAATTTCCACGATTTTGTCCGGAATACTGCGGGCGCTCCCGTTCCGGCTGTCCCCTCTGGTAATACCCACGTCGATTTTCGAAACCCCTCGATTGATTGAGGTTTCCCCGTGGCTGACTCTCGAAACTTTGCCCTCGACCATTGGGGTTTCCGCGATAGTTATCATACGGGAGAGTGGGCGTTCGCGGCTGATTTTTATTCTGCGACCTGCTCAACGTCAGACATCGCTCTCGGGTGTGTCCTATCCGTAGGCAATGATCGCAATGCGCACTATTATATATTCTAATTTCGCTGTCCCTTTCGATATGCCCTGTTTTGTCGCAGTAGGCGCATCTATCGTCGGGGAAACTATAGCCGTATCCGTCATCCCGAAAGTGTGTATCCTCCGCCACAACGACACCCGCGGCCGCCGACCTCTCTGTGTTTTCACGCCGGCGACGCTCGTAATCCTCCGGCTGATCCTTCGCGTCGAATTTGATCGCGAGCCGGACCGCGTACTCTGTGGCCTCCTTTAGCGTCTCCGGATTCGCAGTTAATACGCGAAACTCCATCGCGCCTCTCAACCCCGCGATAAACTGTTCCCGGAACTCTTGTTCAAAAAGCGTGATCAGGCTTTTCCGACACTCGCCTGTAATGGTGGTCGAGCCGTTTGCAGCGGCCACGGCATTGCTTTTGAACGTCAGCACCCGGTTTCCGAATTCCCCGACAGTCTCGTGTTCACCTTGTCGAGATTTTTCCTAATAGGACGTGCGGATTTTCTCGAACTCCTTACGTCTTACTCATATCCGAGAGCAACGCATCGACCGAATCATAGGTACTTAATTCCTGCGCGAAGATTTTGGCCTTTTCTTTTAACTTTCCTCTCAAAAGGATTTTTAATAGTGGCCGAGTACCTTCGGGCAGCAATTGTAGTGCCTCTCTGCAGGCGTCGGCGAACGCGTGATACGCGTTTCGATTTCCATAGAAATCCGGGACCGTCCCGATGACGTCGGAAGCAGAATTTTCTACCGTCATGTAGGTGCGATTATTAGGCGTGCCCATTTCTTCCGTCATTTTTACCGGTTTTCGATCGACCGTTGTCTTATCGGCGATAGAAGTGCTCGCGCATTCGTCGAAAATCAACTCGCGTTTCACGAAGCGGAACTTGCCGTTTCTCGCAAGCGCATAAATCTAGGGCAGTTACTATATAAGAAACCTCCAAAACTCATGATGGTATAGCGCGCGTGTGGTATGTTGTATTATGTAGCTTGTGATGTGTTATGTGATGCGACGGTTGAAGCAGAATAACGTTGTTATATATATATATATATGTGTGTGTGTGGGTGTGTGTGTTGTGTTTACAAAATGGCGTGGCGATAGAAATTTCAATCTCTCTCTCTCTCTCTCTCTCTCTCTCTCTCTCTCTCTCTCTCTCTCTCTCTCTCTGTATATGTATATAATATATTTTCTCTGATTTATGTGTGCGAGACCAATATAAATTAGTTTTTCGTCACTCTAATAAAAAATAGTATTTCGGTCCTCCAAATTTCGATAAAATAGTGCTACGAATTTTAACATACTCCATGTTCTGAAAATTGGTAAACTGTTCACTAAAATTTGTTGTTCAAGTACTAATTATGAGTAGACCATCTTCTATTTAATGTATGATTTGTTCTACAGATTTTGGAAGATATTGGTCCCGTCTGAAAGTGGTACACTTATCAACCAAAATTTAGTAGACAACTTTTTTCAGTTTAGTTTTTATGTGTGATACAATGTAGTATAAATGAACACCATGCAGGCAAGCTTGTCTCGCTTTGCTAATTAGCTAATATAATTATCCATTTTTCGCATTTGAATATTCGATTAAGTGCACATTTTTAAAAAAATCTTTCACTGAATTCCAATCATGACATTTTGTGCATCTCAGAATCTTGACTTAATGCAAAAAAATCCTGATAGTTATCTGCAAGTTGAGGGTTTTATTCTCAATCGAGTTGATTGGTTACTTAGAGATGTTGCTACATATTAAAGAACCTTTCTATTATGTCAGCAAAATAAGGTCATTTGTGCATATTAATTAATAGAAATATATACGTAATGTAACTAGAAGTTAATTTGAACGGAACGTGTTGCCTTCTCAAAATGTATATAAAATAGATCACGACAGATTTTTGGAAGGCTATGAAATACATAAATGTCATAATAATGCAACAGTCGATACTTTCAGATATTTTTAACGATACTATAACCACGTTCCTGAAATATTCAAAATTAGGGCATAAAATAATAATTAGTAACAGAAAGATCTCGACTACATAATCATTATATTCTACAATGAAAAGAACTGAGCTTGCTTGAGCACGCCAAGATGATGGCACTCGAGAAAATAGAACGAGGTAGAAATACATCGCGTTCTACGCGAACATCCGCGATATGTGTGTAGAACAGAAGCGCCACCTGCATAAAGTAGCATTAAGGTAAATGGAGGAAATAAAGACGAAGATATGTTGGTCATGCTGAACTGAAAAACGATGGCGAATAGGAAGACTAGTACAATGGTGAATAGGTGGAGACAATACCAGAGGGAAAATGAAGCTTCTTATGGGCAACGGCAAGAGACAATAGTCAAGCTTGTGTTCTGAAGAGAGAGACAGGGCGCATATTTTGGTGATCTGTAACGAGCGACGGATCTCGCGCTGTCACTGAAGATGAAGCTAATGAAAATAATTCGTAAGTTTAGAGCTCGCTCATTCTTGGCTAGAGTGTAGGGGATGTAGAGGCAACGAAGTTGCCATGTGCACTTTGAAGAAGAGGGGGGTAGAAAGAAATAGAAAGAGTGGTCCGGGCACGCGAAACACATGCTAGCGGAGAGAGAGGGAACACCGTGCCGGCGGATGCATAGTAAAGAGGAAGACGCGGAGGAACGCTCTCGCAACCACGTGGCGAGCGACGGGGTGCTCGTTCGAATCTTCGCAACGGCTAGCGAAGACGATACCTGAAGCATCCTGATGAAGGGGGAACCTCGCGTCGAGATTTCGTTGGAAACGGATGGCGGATCCAATATAACGGACAAAAATTCGAAATCTTGGCCGATTTATACGAAACACGATATTCGGAGGTTTTTAGGGTCGCTGATTACGAATCAATTGCCAGATTTTTGAAATTCGAAATGGTGGATCTAATATGGCTGACCAAAATCCGAAATCTTGCAGGATTTACACGAAAGTCGACTGTCGGGCGTCTTCGGGAACGCTGATTGCAAATCCGTTGTAAGTTTCTTGAGATTCAAATTAACAGATTCAAAATGTCTGCTGAAAATACTAACATTAAATACATTAATTTAAAAAATTGAATTCGTGGGCAAGAAATTCAATTTTGAACAATTCAAGAGTATTCACTCTTAGGTAGTCTAGTTACCGACATATAGCAAGAATATTTGTCAAATAATTACTTACTCGTAGCGTTACCCGGAACTAACGAAGAGGACGTGGTAAACTGCTAGTCCATTTATTTATTTTTTTGTTGTTTTTTTGCTTTATTCATATTTTTTTTTGTTCTATTTATTTCTTGAGTCATGAGGAATGAAAGGCCAGAAGGCAGGTTTTATCTGCAGATACACAAAGGGGTACATTGCACTGTGTACAAATCCACATGGTTCTTTTTTCATTATGCGAGGTACTTCAATGAGCACAACGGCGTCGTTTTCCTTCGGAATTGCGCAAAGACATATGATTATATCCGCTACGTCTTTCTTGTTCAGGCACTTGGGGTTTGTGCGGCCCAATAATTTTTGGCGGCGCAAACATTTTCTACCTTGTTTTTTTTGTAAAATCCCACCTACCAATCGATCTACAATATCTAATCTAAAAGTTTTGAAGGTTAGATTGTTTTTGTTGCCTTTTTCTTTATAAATGATGTATGCATTCGTAATCGTTACGTCGAGAAGATGTCGAAAAATTCGATGCCATCATTTTTTAGATTTTCTTTTGGTTTAGTAGATCGACTTGAACATGTCTGCTTTGTCTGCAATCAGCGACCCCAAAAAACCCCGAGTGTCGAGTTTTGTATAAATCAGCCAAGATTTCGGGTTTTGGTCCACCATATTGCATCCACCATTTTCAATTTTCAAAATCTGACAACGGATTCCTAATCAGCGACCCCAAAAACGTATAAATGATAAGTTTCCCGCATACGTTTAAACAGGATTATTTTCTAGAAACGAGTTTTTTTTAAATGCTTCGTTTTTCGTACGCATGTGTTTATAATTAATTAAGGACAGTATATTAAGACGTATAATAATTTGCATTTGTTAAATAAATGCCTTAGATAGGTAGAAAACAAGTTGCGACCTCAGAAATATGAGAAAGTGATTTTTAAAGCGCAAACAACCAACGAATAGAAGGTGGGACGCTTAGCGTCCAGTCATGGCGCAAAAGGGTTAAATATAGGGAAAATTATATAAACATATGCAGAGAGTCGATCGCTGACTATTATCGCCACAATGCAAATATTATTAACGAGTACATTTCTATCTGACCGCAAACTACTCCGGATTAAAATTTACTTAATTATTTTGCTATCAATCGATCAAGATTAATTCACGAGTCTGCTTTGTTTTCTTTTTCAGAGATTTCTATCTGGAAATTTGTGGATGTACTTGTTAAAAATTACTGTGTAACATTGGTTTTGTGATGGAATCACTGGTAAGATGTTCATTACAATTTATGAGTACTATTTACCTGAGATCTTACATCTGATAAATAACATTATCACTAGTGATAAATTTCCTAGTTGTTGGAAACACATGGAGGTATTTCCAATTTTAAAGGCTATCGATCTTTTCAAAAAATTTAGAAGCAGTTTGTTATGAGCAAACATTAACTATTTTGACGAAAGCTATATCTTTCTATGCTTTCAATGTGGCTCAGAAAATATTTTAGGTATGAGACTGCTCTACTCAACATTACTGATGACATGTTGAGAAATTGACATGAGCGTCTTATGTCCTTGATTTGTCTTCTTGACTTTTACAGAGCATTGGAAACCCTGAACCACCAATTTCTGATTGTAAAATTGTCATTTTGATTCTGATTCGGTGTGTTATTTAATTAGTTCGTGCCTTCAGGATAGGTCTCAAGAGGTGCAAATTAGAGCGGTCGCCACAGAAGAATTATCAGACCCGAAATTGAAAACTTGTCGAGTGCCACAAGGAGCAAAATTAAGCTCACTTTTAATTATTATTTTCACAATCAACATGTATCATTGTTGCAAAAATATGTTCATAAAAACATACACAAACTGCCCCAGACATCGCATGCAAATATATGTAAAGATATAAATGTAATATAATAAATAGAAATATTAATTAACAGTAATTAATAGACTAATTGCTCCCGAAATTGTTTTAAATAAATTATTACTCACACACAGACAAGTCCAAGCGGCGTCACGGGGTTCACAATCAGCCGTCCGCACCTCCCGAAGACTTGGCCGAAACACTGTCACACGCTCGAGATCTGATCGCTTAGGATCTTCTCGATGATCTGATTTGAAATGCCCTCAACGGGCTTATTTATATGTTCATGGAAATCTCCCATTGCGTCAAGACCTCGGGAAATTCCACCAAACACACAATTAGATACAGCGACTCAGATTCCTATATACTCCCTCCTCATATCAGTGGGTGTTCATCCTGTAACGGGAGGGCCCCCCTCTTAACCGACCCCAAGCAAACCTTTGTTGTGATTATATCACGAACAATAACATTAAGTCTTGTCTAAGCGTATTCAATAACATTTATGAATGCCTGTTTCGAAATTCTGTAATACTTATTGAAATGAATGATCCACTTGAAAATAATGTTGATATCTGTTTTAATTATTTTAATCTTAAATAATATTATTTCACGATCTTTCCTTAAATCCAATGATCATTAATATCGATAATTAATTCAGGAACAAGGCAATAACTGTTTGTAAATGCGTTAATTAATTTTGTATTATTATTGTTAATTATTGTTAAATTTATAATTTTGTATTCGCCTTGCCTTGGTGACAAGCTCGCTAGTGCCGCCCCTCCCGTTGAAGCTTTTCCGAGCGTCCCTTCCATGTCAAGAAAGCCCTCCATTGGCCCTTACGCACGGATCCGCATTTCCGCCCAAGACACTCCTCGTGCCACCATAAATGAGTCCCCCGTCCCCTGGTTAATTAGTCAGTCAACTGTGGAGTACCCGTGATCGCCACTATTGTCATCCTCAGTCGTTACCAGTGGCATCCCCAATCGCCACTAGTGTCATCGCCAGTCGTCACTAGTGTCATCGCCAGTCGTCACCAGTGTAATAGCCAGTCGTCAACCAGCCGTCATCAAGCCGACAACCTAACTTAAGAGGAATTTCACTCGGCCTTCATCCACAGAGGCCATCTCGCATCAAAACTACTGTCGACGAGTAAGTATATGAGTGTATCTTTCCGTCCATAAGTTATTCCGAAGTTGATTGCCCCCCCCCCCCTTAATCCTTCCCAAGCTCCAATTTACAGGGACAACATCTCTAGTAAGCCCGTGATGGTGTCCCACATAATCTTTCCCAAGTCCCAATTTACTGGGACAACATCTCTAGAAAGCCCGTGATGTTGTTCCACATAATCTTTCCCAAGTCTCAAGTTACTGGGACAACATCTCTAGAAAGCCCGTGATGTTATCCCACATAATTATCCCAAGTCCCAAGTTATTGGGACAACATCTCTAGAAAGCCCGTGATGTTGTTCGACATAATCGACCCAAGTCCCGACATTTGGAAGCAGTCTACCTGCGATCCATGGGGACTGTCTTCTTTGGCTGACTCCCTCATATTTATACTAGGTTGCTCATGCTTCCTAACTCTAAGAATCCCGCATGCCGTTGAGGAAATAGTCTACCTACGATTCAAGGAGACTATCTTCTGTAATCAACTCCCTTGCTGTCAGACTAGTTGCTCAAGCTTCCTAGCTCTGATTGTGTCCCTTTTAGCAACGTTGGAAGTAGCCTACCTGTGATCCATAGAGGCGATCTTTATTAATTTACATCCCTTGCACTCGGACTAGGTTAATCCATTCTTCTTAGTTCTGAGTACCAACATTTGTTTTTAATGTCCCTTTTTTCCTCCGTTTTTACGCTATGATCCCGATTCCTAAGCCCCCTAAGAATCAAGGACTCTATAGCGTCGAGCCAGAGCCACACGGACCCACGGTTGACTGTCTCAAGGCAAGCGACTTAGTCTCGTTAAGAAAATAAATTCACAATTTTATAATAACTTGAAACCTAATTTATCGTAATTATTCCTTTCCTATCTCTCGAGCTTCCTAATATTTAGGATGAATAAGAAGAACACCCCTTTCCTTATGCTACGTCATATCTCGGACGTGATATGTTCTTGGCGGCTACTTCATCTTTTCTTTGCCATTTACTGTTTTTTGATGTGGTTAACTTCTTTGAACAGGTTGTACATATATACTCAAAGGAAACTTGATATCATACATACTCAAAATTTCATACCGAATATTTTGAATCTCTCTTTCGATGTTCTTTGAAACTCGAAACGCATTATAACTTTTTTGTCTAATGTTGATTTTCTTCCACAAGGTGCACATACTTTATTCCGGGTTTCCCATTGTAACAACTTATGATTCGGCATAGTAGGGAATTCATGAATTAAAATTTAACTCATGTCTAAGCGAAATTTTATGAGGATATAGTGACACAATGATAGATCAAGGTGATGTTGAAACGATTGTTGGCAATTAGCAAATATTCGAAATATTACAACAGTCTATAAAAAAGTTTGTCTCGTCATAGCTGATTTCACTTATGTGAGTATTATTCTCAATAAATTTCAGACCATATCTTACCAATACAGCACAGCTCAAAAAATAAATACATATCAGATACGTAACAGAATTTCGATATCGACCGATATATTATAAAATCGGAGATGAAAACCAATTTGCAATGTATCAAATACAAATTTGTTTCATTTCAAATACATATATGGTACGTATACCTTACGTATCTTGTTCCCATCTGTTCATGTATCAGAATTGTTCAACTCGATGGTTACTAACGTGGTTGCTATGGGTTGTTGATTTTTAAGATTTGTGCGCATTTTCTTTCGTTTTACTCCAACCTCCAAATGAAAACGTCAAATTGGGAAAAGTAATAAGATTATAAAATAAATAAATTTCATAAATCGAAATAAAATGTTTGCCATTTTGCTCCGCTGTAACTCGTAACATTTTCTACGTCTAAAGTTTGGTTATTGTTTCGCCCGATGAATTTAATGATTGCAGATGGTTTGATGATTCCTTGGGTTAAACAAGGATTCATGCTGTATGGACTTCGTGTGGAGAACCCTAGATTTGTGAGATATAAACTCCAATAATTGGGATGAGGTAGGCAGTTCATTTCCCTTTAATGAGAACTGCTACTCGCGAGAAGTAACTGGATCTAATTTCGATGAAAGAACATAAACTAATATATCGTCCCACTGCTCGACTTTACGCTTCAGGGACACTAGTGCTCTGGCGTGTTTGTTAGTTTGATGCGCTATCTCTCGCAAGTCAGAAAAGTTTTCTTTCGTCATGACTGGAAGGCTTAGAAATTCGCGAATGTGTGTTTGAACGATTAATCTATTGTTGTCGTACCGTTTTTGAAGAAGTTTCCATGCTTCTTTATAATTAGTATCGGATAACTCTAACGAATGAATCACGGCGGCAGCATCGCCCTTTAATGACGAGTGAAGATACTGAAAATTTTGAACGTTGCTCAATGAACTGCTTCCATGAATTACAGAGACGAGGATATTATCGAAAGGAAGCCAGTCGTCATATTTCCAGAGAACGTAGGCAAATTTAACTTAGGGATTCGCATATGCAAAGAATGATCACGACTCTCTTCATTGTTCAACTCGTTTAGAGTATCGCTATTTGTATTCGGGAGCCTCGGTGAATTTGAAGTTCGTGTATCTGAAGGATTTAAAATATTTCATATCCTACCAGATAGCGTAAAATAAGGAGTTTCAAACGAATCTCTGTCAGATTCGTCGCTTGGTAATAAAACTTCGAGCTTGCTTTGAATCGAGTCATATTCCTCCCAATGCTTTTCTAATCGCTTTCTACGCTCTAATAATTATGATAAATGTTCAGGTGACTGCACATTCATTGTTTCTATCCAATTTTTTATGCGCGTACATGCGGATTTAATTGTTCGTCGACGAAGTTTTAAATTTTCTATTTCATCGGCGTTTTCCATGATTGAAATATTAATATTCGGATAACGGAAAGTATTTAAATTTAAAGAATTTTTAAATAAGCGTATTTTAATCAAAGATTGTAATACAAGTCAGCTCGTTTTTTAAAAAAAAGATCGTTGAAAGTAGATGTTTAATACTTTGATTTGACAATGGAAATTATCTTAATGAAATATTAAGTTGCTTAGTAAATTATTAAATGAAATAATAATTTCAATTTAAATTCAGTTAAACAGTAAATAATCCAAAGAAAGTGATTCTATCCGAAAACCCCGATGGTTGAAAACACAATCGAAATATTTGATATACTACTGAATAGAATTAAATAGAAATTATAATACAATAATAAATTTTGTTTTGTATTGCTGACCGTTTACGCCGATGTATGTGTACGTGCCTCTTGGTTAAGTTGTGTACTGGAACAGCTATTTTGATTTGAAATAGTGACCGTTGTAATAATTGATAATAACGCCAACAGACCTTCTTGCCTTCTCGAAATTTCTTGAAATTTACCAATTGTTGTCTGATAGATATTCTAATCTTGAGTTAACATTTAGATGATTGACATCTTGGAATTCGCCTTGACTTGCAACGTTTTTTAATTCTATCGATGTTGAATTATCGCGGAATATTTAAATTCTTTGTCCTCTTATTAAAACCTGAACTTTTCTTCACTCAATTGAATGATTTTGTTTGTGGAACTGACAATTTAGTACAATTGAATACCCTTTTGAGTTGATTTAATTGTGTTACACAAATTTCTCCTTGAATTTGATTTAAATTTGCACAAATTTATATTGTTCAAATTGTTTTGATTTAAATTTTAATAATGCAATAATTCTTTTGTCCAAAATAGGTTTTGTGCATATAATTGCCACCGACGTGACGTGTTTGATTGTGAATTAATTTATACAAATTAAAATGATAATCGTGCACGAACTGAACTTGGTCTATCACGGTCAATCCACTTCGCGTATCACTTGATGAAATTGGAATTGAAAATTCACAATGTGAAAACACCACATGTTGATAATGGCGTCGCCTGAACATTTGTGTTGTACTGGCACTTGTGAAATCCGGGTCGAAGGACCAAAATGTTGGCGTGCGAGACAATTCGCCCAGAATGTCTTGGGAGATAGCGCCTCGGCGAGGTAGAAAATAAATGCACGATACACTCGCTATTTTTTCGCTGCTTATTTCTTTAATTAATGCCAGTTACATTTAATTTTACAGTACGCTATGATGATCGAATTCGTGTCTGTTTGCGTGAGCCGCTCAAGAAGCTCGTATGCTTAAATTGTTACTTGAAGCGACATCTCTGACTTTGTGTCGAAAATTGTCTATCGAATTTGTAATTACGTGTCAATAATGAACGGCTTAATTAGCGATCGGTAGCGAGAGTCGCGAATGTAGCAAATCGCGAAAAGGCAAATTTCCGGCAGTTACTTCCAGAACATTGTCCGAGTCGAAAGCAAATTTAGGGAGTTTACTTTTTGCTACTTGCGAAGATTAGTGTCATCCGTCGATAATTATTCGCGAATCTGCTCGCACAATTCTGCTACACAGCTTCGGGTGAATAGCCGACCTCGCATTTATTTGTAACGATCTTGTTGAATAGTGTTGAATTGGTTCAATAGTGAATTCTCCACCTCACCACGCGGTTCCGCCATTTTGCACGCCGCGTGTGACTCACACTGTATGCAAACCGTATTTCGAATAAAGTGTTGGTGTTCTGTTCACTTTGTAATCTGCTGCTTGTGAGCCTTTTTATCTGGTGCACATTGTTACTCGCCGCATCCCGCATTTCATTGGGAATCAGGAGTCGTATTGTTCGAGTCCGTGCTCGACGAAACAGAGTCAATTGTTGTAGGGTTTTCGACAGACTGACTCTTCAAAGTATTGAGAAGCACTTCTGGATACTCGCGAATTTTTCCGAAAATCACCGAATAATTAAATTCCAATTATCGTACCTAGAAATCAATCGCTACGCAGTTACAAACTTGTACACAAGTTGTACAAAATCGTATGATTTAAAATAAGAAATTTTGAAAATCCATATGTCAGTGGTAAGAAACAGAATGCAAAATATCGCTTTCGATTTTAATCATCTATGTTTGATAAAAGATACAAATAAGTAGTCCTTGTTATTCGTCTTTTTATGCACTTTTCAATGATAAAAATGCCATTTTAATTAATTTCTATATTCATCATGATTTCTTAGTTAAAAATAAAACTCGATTTTTCTCATACTTCGATCTTTTTAAAAACGCTTGTATCTACAATTCTATGTTGAATAAAGAAACAAATAGTGGTTTTTATTCTTTTTTTTTATTTACCTGCTAATGGTGATAGATGATTTTTTATTTTATTTTTATATATTCCGAAACGATCGGTTGTGCGAGTTTGACGTGTTTACAGTCGTTCCGATATTATTTATTTTCATCTTAGATATTTAAACGTTTTTTCGCTTTTACTATTTGAAATAAGTTTGCTTCGATTATTTTTATAGACTTATTATAGTTATAAATTCGGTATAAGTTTATTTTTATCTCATTCAGAACTTTTTATTGTACCTAAAAAATTCGTGTAGAAGCCCGTCTTGTGAAAAATTTTGTGTCACTAGTGGTTTCACGAGTGAATATCAGTGTTTTGTCTCTACAAGAAACGAAGAAAAACTTTAATTTATTCAGTGTTGATTTTAAAAGTAATTTATCTTTATTAAAATTATTGTTAAAAGTTTATTTTTGATTTTATTTCAATTTGTTGCGAAGTAAAGTTATCGTACGTCGATAGGTTCATTGCGCATGCGTGAGCAATATCTGATATCAAGGCGCCAGAGTGCACTATTTGCGTTATTGCATAATTTTTCGTTAGTTGCTCCGTGACCGTTACATATAACACGTTCTTTTGGCTTATTAATAAAACGTACATATAAAGTTATCTTTCTCTTCAATAACCTTATCATTCCACTTTTCCTTTGATAATCATAACAGGTTATGGACCCAGGCAAGGAGCCTGCAAAACGTCCGATTATCGAAGTCAGAGAACGATAAAGAAAACGATTTTTTTTCTTTGTGATCGACACGTCGTCGCCATTGCAGTGTACCGGAAACGCGTACGAAAAACAATCGAACGAAAATGGCGGAATCAACCGTGATAAATAATATCAAGAAGTTTGATGGCTCGAATTTCCAAGCGTGGAAATTTTGAATGAATTCGATGCTTATCGCGAACGGGATTCAAGACGTCGTAACGGGCGCGAGAGAGATGCCGGCAGACGCAGATTCGGCCGATGGCAAAACGTGGGTTAAAGACAACGCGACGGCCATGTGCTTAGTTTCCTCGTCGATAGAGGATTCCTGTCTCGTTTGTATGCTCAACTGCATCACAGCGCAGCAAATGTGGGACAAATTGGCGCAAATTCACGAGCAGAAATCAGTGTCGAACAAAATACTCTTGCTACAAAAGTTCCACGGATATCGCATGGAAACAAACGAGTCGGTTGTACAACACGTTTCCCGGGTACAAAACATGGCGTCTCAGCTGAAGGATCTGGGAGAACAGATTTCGGACATGGCATTAATGGCGAAGGTTCTTGGAAGCCTACCCGGAAAGTACAATGCTCTCCAGACAGCAGGGGACAGTGTTCCCGAAGAAACACAAACCCTTGATAACCTATTAGAACGATTATTGAAGGAAGAAAAAAGACTCGAAGGTGACGATGACGTCACTCGAGCGTTAGCCGCAGTTAGTCTGGGCGGTAACAAAAAGAAAAAGTTTGCCGTGAATCAAAACAATAACAGTGAGAAAAGATAGATTCAGTCGGTGTATACACTGAAAACGGTTTCGATGTTTTATTCAAAGGAAAACTAGTGACGATTAACCGCGAGAGTGAAGTTTTTGGTGTTGGTATACAACAAACCAATCAGATTTACCGAATGCTCTTTAGAGTTAAAAAACCAAGTGTTGCGAATGAAGCAAATGTGTCAACGGTCAACTTGCGTGTCTGGCACGAGCGAATGGGACACGTAATCACCAAAGTTTTGCGCGAAATGACGCAAAAGGGACTATTTCGCGGTGTGAAATTAGCGGACATTGACAATTTTTTCTGTGAACCGTGTGCCCTTGGAAAAGCACGCAGGCTTCCGTTCAAGAAGAACGAGACGAAACGAAACACAAAACCAGGAGAATAGATACATTCGGATGTATGTGGACCATTCTCAACAGAGTCGATCGGTGGTGCAAAATGGTACATAACCTTCAAGGATGACGCATCTGGATTCCGGTATGTTTACTTTATGAAACATAAATCCGATGTCTTCGATATTTTTAAGAAATATGAAAAGTTGATCAACAACAAATTCGGCAAGCCAATGAAGGTGCTGCATACTGACAATGGTCGAGAGTATTGCAACCGTGAAAAGAAGCGATATCTCGAGGCCCGTGGTATCAAGCTGAAAAACACGGCACCTTACACTCCCCAGCAGAATGGGAAGGCTGAGCGCGATAACAGAACTATCATCGACAATGCGCGCACGATGATAACAGCAAAGAAACTACCTCTGTCACTATGGGCGGAAGCAGTCGGCACAGCAGTGGCCTTGCTCAACCGAATTCTGGCCATCGGTAAAGACAAAGTACATGCATATCGACAAACAATGTCGCAAGAAGCTAGACCCAAAGGCTACAAAGTTGATCCTAGTTGGATATCAGAACGATTCCATGTATTACCGCCTGTACAACATGCAGAACAAAAAAATATATGTATCGAGAGATGCCATATTCAATGAGAAGTCGCAACTTGGAGCAGAAAAGGGGGAAGAATTCGAATACATTATTTCAAAGGACGAAAATGAAGATGTGGCAGAACCCGTCGAGCAGCAACCGGAAGAAGAACGCCGGGAAGTTCAAGAACACGAAAGCAATGAAGAATCAGAAGATCCTCAAGAAGATGATGAAGGTCAATCAGACAGTAGCAGACAACTACGTGACCGAGCAAGCATCCAACGACCTAAACGATATGAGATCGACTTCGCTGAATACAATCCGCCAAACACATATGAGGCGATGAACAGTACCGAGGCAGAAAATTGGGCCGAGGCGATTCAGGAAGAGTTTGATGCGCACAAGCAGAACGAGACGTGGTCGAACGTTCCAAGGAAAACCGGTCGAAAGCCCATAGATTCAAAATGGGTGTTCACAGTCATACGAGACACGTCAGGCCACGTATACCGGTACAAAGTGAGACTCTGTGCATGAGGATTCCAACAAAAAGAGGGACTCGGTCACAAGGAGACTTTTTCGCCAGTCGTGAGATACGACTCATTGAGAGTTCTATTGGCGATTGTGGCTGAATAGGACTTGGAGCTCACACAGTTCGCAGAACAGCCTTTCTTCACGGCGAGCTGAAGGAAGAGATCTACATGGAGATACATCAGGGGCTCAATATCAAGAAAGAAGAAAAATGTGGTTTAATGTGCAAATTAAACAAGTCGTTGTACGGATTGAAACAATCAACCAGGTGCTGGAACGAGAAGTTTCGCGAGTTCTTAGAGAAATATCAGTTTCGCGAAACGGTAGCCGACAAGTGTATTTTTTGTGGACGGGTAGACGATGTAGATGTATTTTTTGCGCTTTTTGCAGATGACGGAATCATCGCAGCAAACACAAATAAAGCTCTCGAGTCTGTAATAAAAGCGTTGGGAAAAGCGTTCGTAATTACGATCGGGGACGAAAAGTTATTTGTCGGAGTACAAATAGAAAGAAATCGCGTAAAGAAAACCGTGTTCTTGCATCAAGAAGCGTATGTAAAGAAAATCCTTTATAAATTTAAGATGATTGATGCAAAACCGGTAAGTGTTCCAAACGATCGCGACAATGAAAACCCAAGTACAGTACCGTTTCGAGAAGCTGTGGGCTCGTTAATGATTCTTACGGTTGTGACGCGGCCGGACATCGCATATGCGGTAAATTCTGTCAGTAAATTTCTTAGTAATCACAACGAAAGTCATTGGCAAGCGGTGAAACGAATCTACCGGTATTTAGTCGAAACAACAAAAGTCGGGATACTGTACAAAAGCGGCGGGAATAAATCGGACTTACTGGGGTTTCAGATTCGGATTTCGCAAGTGACGTGGAGACGCGTAGTTCTACCACGGGGTATACTTTTTGTTTGTCGAACGGGATTGTGACATGGTCGTCCCAACGGCAAAAGTTAGTCACACTCAGCACAACGGAGGCTGAGTACGTCGCGGCAGCAGCGGCTGCTAAAGAGGCCATTTGGCTAAGGAAATTATTAAACGATCTCGGATATCCACCGGTAAGTGCGGCAGTTCTGCGAATAGACAATCAAAGTGTAATCCGATTAATAAAAAATCCAGAGTTCCATAAGCGAACTAAGCATATAGACATTAAGCATCACTATGTTCGCGAAACTGTAGAGAGTAGGGAAATATCGGTAGAATATGTTCCTGCTGATCAGCAGCTAGCTGATTTATTTACCAAAGCACTTCCAGAGGGCCAGTTTCAGTATTTATGTAATGGTTTAGGCATAGGGTTATCGACGCACTCAAACGGCGGGAGTGTTGCGAAGTAAAGTTATCGCACGTCGATAGGTTCATTGCGCATGCGTGAGCAGTATCTGATATCAAGGCGCCAGAGTGCACTCTTTGCGTTATCGCATAATTTTTCGTTAGTTGCTCCGTGACCGTTACATACGACACGTTCTTTTGGCTTATTAATAAAACGTACATATAAAGCTATCTTTCTCTTCAATAACCTTATAGTTCCTCTTTTCCTTCGATAATCATAACACAATTTAATGAATATTTTCTGCGGAGCTTTGTTGACAGTGTCGTTTATATCTGTCTGTTCGGCCATAACTATGTACTGTGCAATAGTGTAAGTGCTTGTTTAATCAAAACTTTTAAATCGCTTTCATAACATATCTTATTTTGACATAAATATAAACTAGTAACTTATCCTAATGTATTAGCGAACGTGATATTTTATGGATTTTTATAACTTGTTTATCTAGTTCCGTCAATGTTCCTTGCTTAGTCTAAACAATTTTATTTATTTTTAATTTATTATTTTAACCATGACTCTTTTCTTGCCATGAGCATTCCGTGCAAACGTAAAGCCGGTAACTCTTTTGCGAAGGTTAACTCAATTTCGGAGCTATCTTCAGATTCTCCAACCTCTAAGCGACTTCGCACACAAAAAGTTCAATCCAGCTCTAGTCACATTGGTAAAAGAAAGTCGTTCTCGTGTGCAGAATGTAGTAAGAACGTTATTAATCCTGTAAGCTGCCGTTTATGTGTTTCGTATTTGCATTTATCTTGCGATCTCAAACTCATTAACGGTTATAAATTGACTTGTGGTGAGAAACTAGTTTATTTGTGCAAAATCTGCATCAATGCGAATGACGGAATTCCAGCAAGCATCGAAGATATTCCGGTAATTCAAGTGAAGATCGAAGAATCAAGTCCCTTCCGGTATGGACAACTCACCACCCAGGTATAAGAGGAATAGTGAAGGCGTCTTAACAAAAAATACAGAGTTTCCAAGTCTTCCCAGCCACGGTAATGATTCTCCTCTACCTTCCAATATCACAGAATTGGCTAATTTTATTCGGTGCTCGTTTGAGACAACGAATGCATCACTTGCTTCTATTAATAGTCAATTATCTCAGTTTGCTACTCGAATTAACAACATGGTATCTCAACTTCAATGTTTGTCTACTCTTAAAGAGGACGTTTCTTCATTTGATAAAAGAATCTCCATTTTAGAAAACTCTACGCAGGATAAAGTTGATGAATGCGCTGATGAAACGGAAGACAGAATTTTGCGTTCTAGTAATTTAATGATTTACGGTATTATCGAATGGTCCCGCCAAATGACTACAATGCTGATCTAAATCAAATCAAGGCGTCACTAGCTGCTATCGACAACATCGATCTGTCATCTATCTCCATCAGACGCCTAGGCCAACCTTCAGTGAACAAACCTCGCCCAATTGTTGCCAATCTCCAATCTCGTGATAGTGCTATACGTGCTGTGAAGAATCGACACCTTTTACCACAAGGAGTTTCAGTAACAACGGGTAAAACAAAAAATGAAAAAACAGAGAGATCGTCATTCTAATCTCAAATCTGAAGCTGAAAATTATAACAAATTACATAATTCTGATGCCAAAGTTATCAAGTATGTAAATAATGAACCGGTCTTAGTCACAGTTAAAAGATCTTCATTTCCAGTTTCCGAAGTACGGAGTACATTTCGAAAATAAAGGTATACCTAACAGTAGAAATCTCAGTGTTTATTACCAAAATTTACGTTCGCCAAATAACAAACTGAGCTCACTTAAGTCTAATATACATCAATTAACTATTTTACCAGATACAATACTACTTACCGCAACATGGCTGAAACCCTATATTAGTGATTCCGAATTGGGACTTCATAATTATTCTATATACCGGCGGGACCGATCCCAGGAGAGTTCTATTATTGCACGAGGTGGAGGTGTCTTAGCCGCAATAAGGAAATCAATTTTTGTCACCCGTTTAAATATTATATCTTCTGCAGAAGTTGTTTTTCTTCAACTAAAATTGTCATCTATACGAATCGTTCTCATTGTAGCCTACATTCCGCCTAACTCAGGCTCGGATGTTTTTGAAGAATTTCTGTCCACGGTTGATAATCTTTCATCACAAATGCATAATCATGAATTTATTGTGTGTGGTGATTTTAATCTTCCTCATCTTCAATGGACTAATAATCCACTATCAATGGATATTACAAATTATCTTTCACGTGATCGGCATCGATGTCTAAACATGGTTCATCGATCCTTCTTATTTTTGGGACTCGATCAGCTGTTTGAAGCACATTCCAATAAAGGATACTCTTTGGATTTGCTATTTGCATCAAGCACCTACGTGCGGAACCTCCAACTTCAAGATCAGCTACTTCCAGTGGATGGACACCATCTAGCGTCATTTTTCGAAATTTCTGTACCGTCTCATTGTATCATACCGAACCGTGTTTTATCGTTTAATTTTTTGCGTGGTAATTATAATAAAATTATTCGAGCTCTTAAGGATATTGATTGGCATTCAATTTTTGGAAACTTTAATATTGATATTTGTATTGAAATATTTTATAGCATCCTTCATGGAACCATCAGTTCATTTATTCCGCGGAATGAAGATACAACCATTACATATCCTTGTTGGTATTCTGCAGAACTTATTCAGCTTCTTCGTGATAAAAAGTGGCACATATCAAATGGAAAAACTCTCAATTAATTTGTGATTATATTGTTTTTACACACTTGCGTGCTAAATGTATTCGGATATCACGATCGGCCTATAAGTTACATATTTAAGATCTAGAATCGTCCGTTCTCAAAAATATTAAATCATTTTGGAGTTACGCGAATAATCTTAAAAAACAATCAGGATTACCTAATAACATGTACTGGGGTGATAAAGTAGCATCTGATAGTCACACTATTGCTGACTTATTTTCCTCTTATTTTGCATCCGTTTATAAAGGTTCAACACCTTCCTTTTTGAACACATGTGCGTGACCCAATATTTAACTCGCTCTGTATTATGGAGGAATAATTGAAATCTATTCTAGCTGATCTGGAGGATAACGTAAATTCGGGGCCAGACCATACCCGACCATATTTTGTAAAAATGCGTCAAAACTGTAAGTAGATATTAATAATGTACTTACTTGGTCTATTGCTAATGATTTACCACTAAATTTTATAAAGTGTCATTCAATTAGTTTTTGTAGGGTAGAGCCTTTATGCAATTTGATTATCCTCTTAATAACTCTCCATTGACTAGAGTTAAGTCTACGCTGGATTTAGGTATTATTGTTAATAATTCTTTTACATTTACTGACCATTTGAACACAATTATTGTTAGAGCTTTGCGGTTAAGTGGTTTTATTAAGAGGGCAACGTCCGATTTCCACAAGCCAGATACTATCTTATACCTTTATAAAATGCTTGTGTTGCCTATTTTAACCTACGCATCGGTTATTTGGTCTCCGTATACTCAAGTAGCGATTAACCAACTTGAATCCGTCCAACATAAAATGTTGAGGTATATTTGTTTTAAAACCGATAACCCTATGAATTTTACTGACCACAATTATAAGCCGATTATGCGTAATCTTGATTTAACGACAGTAGGTCATCTCCATCTTTATTATGATCATTTATTTGCTTTCAAGATAGCTCATAATTTGTTTAACTGTGACTATATAACATCGCTGTTTTCGGATCGACATATTCCATACAATATTCGAACACCACGTGTTATCGTAGAAACACAAAGCACTGTTAATTACAGTTTTAACTCGTCGGTTTTTCGCCTGCTTCGGTTATGGCATAATGTACCTTCTAACTGTAGGGAATGCGATTCCGTCGGCTCATTTAAATCATTAATTCGAGTTCATGTTCGGCAACTAAAATAGTAATTAATGTAATGTAATGTAATGTAATTTTGTATGTAGTTTTTTAAATTGGGCTCGTAAGAATAGTGTTAAATTTATTTCTATGCGATCTGTTTTTGATATTTGCACAAAGGGCTTCTTGGTCCGTCTGATTTAAATAAATAAATAAATAAATAAATATAGGTCATCATTTTTTAGTTTAAATTTAAAACTCGATTTTTGTCAAACTTCGATCTTTTTGATATTTTTCTAAACATCTAAGCTCAAATGGAAGCACGTCTTTTCACAGTTGTCTTCAAGGGTCAAAAGGTACGATAAAAATGTAGCGAAAAACGTGCTTCACAGTTCAATTTGTAGTCATTAATAGGTCAAAAAACTACAAAATTTAAAATCGTAGCTGATCCAATTTTCCAAATATCTCAAAAATACGTTTTTAAATAATATTACCCCGCACGGCAAAAATATATATCCAGAGATATATCCCGCATATATATAAGATAGGCAGGGTATATTTCGGCAAAAAGTATACTATCCGCTTTATATGCGAGATATATCCGCTATGTTCGATCCGAATGTGTTTCAGGATATATCCCTTTTATATCCAGATTATATGTTCGGATATTTACAACATATATCTTATTATATATGTCACATATATATGCACCCGCATGTGTCTTCGGCAATATTCAATATATATCCACTATATCCAACATCTATATCTGCAATCGATCTAGATATAAGAAACTTATATGCTTCATATATCTTTATTCGATAAGTTTAATACTAGCATTGTTTTCTTTTAAATAACATGGAGATTTATTCTGTTTGTTATTATTTCCGTAAGTTAGTATTTAGTAAAGTAAACTTTACGCACTCGTTTTTACTTTACGCACCGAAAAACGTTGCGTAAGTAATATTTCGATACTTGTAAAGTACTTTACGCACACGCACTTATATCTAAAACTATATATATATATATATAAACATAATTTGTCGTACACATTGTGTAGACATTTCTGCGTTAGTTACAAAATAAATAATTTTGTTATACTGCCAGACGTTGCATTATAAAGACACGAAAATTATACGCCGAGTACCAGGATGGAGACCAGTTAGAACAGGGGTTCCCAACCTTTTCAGCTCGTGGCTCTCTTGGCAATTCCTGTAGCTCCCCACTGAAAATAATGTTATCTTTCTCGTCGTCGTCTTCGTCCTTGTCATCCTCGTTCTCTGTTTCGTCGTCGTCCTCGTCATCGCCGTTCTCAGTGTCGACGACGACTACGACGACGTCGACGACGACGACAACGACGACGACAACAACGACGACGACGATGACCACGACGACGACGACGGCGTCGACGACGACGACAACGACCACGATGACCACGACGACCACGACGACTACGACGACCACGACGACCACAACGACGACGACGACGACGACAACGACGACGACGACGACGACCACGACGACGACGACGACGTTAACGATGATGAATAAAACGCGTTAGAAGAAAATGCCACATTTGGGGAATTCTATATAAAGAACCATTTATTTAGACATTTTTAAAAATTTTTGTAATCATTCCATATTGTCGTATGGATATGCAAATGTTGAATTTTAGCCCATACAAAAAATGTTTATCCCTTCATTACAAATTTCTAGAGAATTCTTTTATTTATGCGAATTTTCAGTATTGTCTTTTTTGTTATATTACTATTAATACGGGTAATAAAAAAGAAATTTGTAAACATAGATTTTATAGATTGTTTCATGGGCTTTCTCGTGTGAAAATATTTATTTTAATTATACGTTGCCCATCTTCGTTAAAAACCGATTTTAAAGTTTCACATTTTATTCTAACACCTTGGGCCAGTCGGCCGGCAGTTCAATACATCAAAGAAAATTATTATAATTTATGGAGAAAATGATGATATTGAAAAAAACATGGGACGAAAAGGTTTCATATGTTATGTCTTCGTGACCATTGCATTTCCGAATACATTTTTATCTCTAGCTCGCCCTAGCAAGCTGGAACCGAAAGAGAGTGACCGACCCCTGAGTCAATAAACATTAATAAGAGCTACCGGAGTAAAGACGCGGCGCTCTATGACTTATTTCTTGTATCAAATACAGAATTAAGTCGTACAGTACGATACTATAGACCCTCTTCCAAACGTTCGAGATACAGCATACGTGTACCTAATCCTTCGCTTGCCGCATATATGCATGTAGCGTCGCACCTCCATCACATTTCACGCATAAGCGTTAAACAAACAAACTCTCGATTTCCTCAAAAAAACGTGAAACGCGAAAAGAACGGTCGAATTCTAGGTGCATTGAATGACCAACATTTAAATGAACGAATACCGACGATAACACCCGTCGAGAAGGTACATCATTTAACAAACACAATATTCAATATTGTAGGAGATGGGACTGCCGACGTTTCCAATCGTTCGAGATAAAGCATGCGTGAGCTTACTCGTTCGCTATGTATGTGTCCCCTTTTCTAGGAAATTAGAATTCGACATAACGAAATGTTATCGAAATTACGAACAATGATCCCATTCTCCTCCTCCATCCCTTTCGATATAGATTCCTACACCAGTCCTTATCAAAATACCTACGAAAGAGGGGAGAGGATAAATATTACCCACTAGACCAAGAGAGGGTAGTAATCACCATTTGGCAATCAGAGAACCAGTCAACGAGACACCCACAGTCGGTCAACCGGATTCGAGTTCGTGCTAAAATCGAAAAATCTCCAAGTTAAATCTCCGTTCCACTACTTCAATTTGGTTTGGACAACAAATCTTCAGAGACACCGATCACCGATCTGAAGGTCCCCTTCTCTACCACACCGAACCCGGAAATCCAGAGGAACATAGGTTCTACTTTCTTGGCGCCACAACTTCAACTTTTATTTGGATATCATCCGGATAAGTGAGTTCATTATAATTTCTCTTAATTTCCATTTCCTATTATAAAACCTACCCCCTTGCCTTTAATGAATTGGTGTACCCCTTCATAACCTGCTTTCTGATAAACCCCCTTTATTTTTTTCTTCCTCTCCAATTTCCTTCTTTCCTCTCCTATCGCACACACGCACCACCCCCCCCCACACACACACACACCCGCCGGAGTCTCACTGGTTCCTTCTAACGGGCGCGTCCCCAGACCAAAGAACTGGCTAGGGGAAGAAACCCCGAACAATAAACCAAGTATGGAAGATCAGCTGCAGATAAAAGCTTACGGTGCAGGGGTCGGATCCCCAGTACCGGCGTTGGGTACGAGTAAGCAAGCGGGCTCTCCGGCGTCGTTCTCAAGCAACCGCAGTGTTGTTGAGGTTGGTCACTCGGCCCCAACAGCATTAAATGTTACAAGTGACACTCTGTCAGAAAAGGCGCACGAGACTGTAAGTTTCGAGCGCCTGGAAGAGAAACTTCAGCTGCTTGTGGAATTTATCCAGAAAAAGAAAAATCCCCATAATGAGCTCAAGAATATGGCCAAAAACACACTGCGTGCCTTTAGCCATTACGCCAAGGCACGAGAAAGTTCGGTGGCTTCGCAGGCGTCGGTCACCTGCCAGGACAGGGCGAGCCTAATGTCGCCCCTATTCCGTAAGCCCCCCGAACGTCCAGAGCGTAAAGGACCCTCGCCGCTGAAGTTGCCAGCGACAAAACGGGGCAGGAAAGAAGAGGAGAAAGAGGAACGCCCCGTACCACCAGCTGCAGAACAACGGCGGCAACCCCAGTCGGAAGACCAGGACTGGGTTACGGTGGTCAGAAACGGCCTAAAGAAGAAGGCGAAGCAGCAGCAACAACAACCGCACCAGTATCAGCAGCAACACCATCCGCAGCAGCATCAGCAGCAACAACGACGGCAGCAGTTGCAGCAGCAACAACATCAGCAGCAGCAGGGAAAGGATGTCGGCAAGCGACACAGGGAGAAGCCGGAATCAAAAGCCGGCCTTTGACCCTTACGCCCCGATGCCATCAAGATCAAGGCAGCGGACGGTGCGTCATATGTCGACATCCTGAAGACCAGAAAAGCCGCGCCAGAACTGCGAAAGTTAGGACAAAGGTAACCGCCATCAGGCGGACGAAAGCAGGCGAACTGCTCATAGAGCTTGCAACGCCTGGCGTGTGCACCCAAGACCTCCAAGCAGCGGCCACGTCCATCCTAAAAGGGACAGCTGTCGTACAGGCATTGTCCCATAAGGAAGCCATCACCATCAAGGACATGGACGAGGCCACAACTCGGGAGGAGGTGGCACAGGCTATCATTGAGATGACCTCACCGGAAGCAGTGACCCCTGAGAATATCAAGCTCAGGGGAGCATATAGCGGAATCCAGGCGGCCAATATCTTGCTTCCCGTCGCAGTAGCAAACACACTGCTGCAAAAGGGGAAGCTTAAAATTGGCTGGGTTAATTGCCGGGTTCGACTGCGCGAAGGGCCCCCGCGCTGTTACAGGTGCCACGAGAGCGGACATCTGGCAAGGGGTTGTAAGAGCGCGGTCGATCGCTTGGCGCAGTGCTTCCGGTGTGGCAAGGAGGGCCACAAGATTGAGGACTGCGTAGCCAAACGTCGTGCAACGCAGGAGGTTGGAGCACAGACCAACAATGGCTAAGATGCTCCAAATAAACCTCAATCACCGTGCGGTGGCCGAGGACCTGATGTTCCAACTGGTCAAGGAGGAGAAGGCCGATATCACCGTCATCAGCGAGGCTTACCGGGATCTTTGTAAACCGAGCTGGGTGAAGGATTCCACCAGCAAGGCGGTCATCTGGGTGTGTGGGAATCTCCACATAACCAATAAGATGTCCGACCCCCAGCCCAGCTTCACCTGGGTGGAGGTGGCTGGTATAAGACTATACAGTTGCTACCTCCCTCCCAGTCTTATCATCGACGAGTTTCAAGGATCCCTAGAGGCCATCGTCGCCAGTGCAGGAACCTCCCGACTCCCATTAGTGATCGGGGGGGGGGGGGGGGGGGGACTTGAAGGCATGGGCGACGGAATGGGGAATCGCGAAGACCAACCATCGAGGATATGCCCTCATTGTGGCCTTATCGTTACTGGAGTTGGAGATTGCTAACACGGGGGGAAAGCCGACCTACTCCAAGGCCGGCAAGTCCTCCGTAGTCGACCTGACCTTCGTCGACCCAAAATTGATGGGGGAAGGGTTGGGCTGGATAGTTAGCGACCGATACACGGGCAGTGACCATCAAGCCTTGGTGTACCAGCTCCAACTGACCGGCAGAGCAGCAGGAAAGGTGCAGAGCGCAAGCAAAGAGAGATGGGCACCGGCCACCTTCGATCGGGAAATGTTCTTCTACAGCTTGGAACAGACGGAGGTGGAGGGAACAGCAGAGGAGAGAGCCCGATGCCTCTCTCCCGAGCCATAACAGTGGCTTGCGATGCCTCTATGGCCGTGAAGTCAAATACTCGCGGCCGACCACCAGTTTACTGGTGGAACGAGGAAATCGCAGATATCCGCCGAGAGTGCCTTCGGGCTCGAAGGCTGCACCAGAGAGCAATTCATAAGCCCCGGTACTACCAACTAGCCGCGGACTATAAAAGAAAGAGAAAGAGGCTCAAGATTGCCATGAAGGCCGCGAGTTTTCCTTTTTTTTTTGGACACTTCCATCGCGGATGCAACGAACTTCAACGTAAGCTACACTCCGAGATAGATTCAGCGATTAGTCGGGCCATGTTAGCCCCCACAGGAAAGGACAAGGAACAAAAGGAAAGAACACCGTCTACAATTTTTGAGAATGAAGAAAGTTGCCTTCCCCAGTATTCTCAAACCCAAGAGCGAAGTTCCCTATATTTACGCAGTTTCCACGGAGCGGTAGAACTTCAGTTCTAATTCCCATTTTTCAAACCAATTAAAAAATATGTGTTATATCGTCGTACTGAGTCGCTTCAAATTTATTTGTCAAAAAATATCACATTACAAAAATTTTCATCTTTTTTTTATAATGAAACAGCATTCCACAAAGATTGTGTTATTCTTTAGATTAAGTTTGTATGAATTATTTGTAAGAATTATTTGTTTACAATAATCATTGAAAACTCAATTGCATTTTTATATTACCTCTAGGTCTGACAAACCCTGAAGAATGTACGGCACTTGTATACAGATACACTGTTTATTATACGTTCGTGACATTTTGTAGCGATTATTCTCACAGTTCACTTTTGAAAATTTCTATAAAAAAATGTTTCATTACCAGAATGGAATTTGGCAGATGAATCTTATAAAATAGTAGTTTTCGATACAAGTGCGTGTGCGTAAACTACAAATATCGAAATATTATTTACGCAACGGTTTTCGGTGTGTAAAATGAAAACGAGTCTGTAAAGGTTACGGATGGGTTGCCGGTCGAAGAATCAACTCCTCAGACTTGAATTTATAGTCGTTTCTTAAGATCTGTGCAATTCTAATCTTTGCATAAAAGGATACGGCTAATGATTAGTGACTACGGAATTCTGTATAAGTCTGCCTATAACGTAAAAAGGAAAATGGTATGCGCGAAGGTAGGTATTGCTTCATCGTCAGATATATTCTACGAATGCGGAAAAGTCGCCCTGGAAAAATTCAGAAAAGTTGTCTGCACATAGGGACAATACACCTAAGATATACACAAGAAAAATAGATACAATAAAATGCTACTACTATTACAGACAAGACACATGAGTGCATTCGAACCATATTCTCAAGCAGCTGCTGGAAAACTGTTTATTTCTTCTATATGGGATATATCTCACATATACGGAAAATGTATTTTTATTTACATATATATTGGATATTAACCGGATATATCTTACACTCTGCGAAAAATTTGTTTTGTGAGTTATAAATGGGATATATCTCGGATATATTACATATGTATGATTGGATATATCCTGAGATATATAAATTCGGCAAAAAGTATACTATCCGCCATATAAGTCGGATATATCTTTTATATATACCAACCCTATCTATTTATATGCCAGATATATATCGCATATTTCCAGGATATATCTCAGGATATATCTTTCGGATATATATTTTTCCATGCGGGACACGCTGAGATTCCCCCTCGGCAACCGCCGCAAGGCAGGGGGGCGTCTATGCCTCAGAAGGCCCTCCCCCAATGTTTTTTCTCCTCTAGTGTGGCCGATATTGGTGCCTTCTTCTTTCCTCCTAATGGAATTTAGCCTGTCGATGATGGACGTAGCGATGGAAATCACCGCGTCGCACCCCTCCTGTGAGACGAGCAGACATTCCCCAATACCCTCAGGTGTTAATGGCCCACCTCCAAATTCCGGAACCGCTTCGCTGAGAATCTCGGGCAGTGGAAGAGAGCATGGGTTACGTCTTCCTCGACACCAGAGCATACCGGGCACTTGGCGCTTTGGTAGATGCAGAAGCGATGTATGTAGCTGCGAAATCAGCCGTACCCGGTGAGCACCTGGGTCAGATGAAAGGTGAAGTGTCCGTGTCGTCTACCCGTCCATTTAGCTGTATCTGGGATGACGCAGTGGGTTCATCGCCCCGAATCTGCTGAATCCCATCTTCGTTGCCACTCTTCGATGATCCGCCTGGACCATCTACTGTTTCCCTTGGACAGAATCACCAATCTCTGTTGCTTCCACTGCACCGTGAAGCGTCCTTCCTTTTAGACAAGCGCTGAATGTCGATGTGAAGATGGTCGGGACATTCAGCACTGTGATCTTCACTGCCATACCAGGTACCCCATCCATTCCTGTGTGCGTGTGCGCGTGCTTGCATGCGTGTGCGCGTGCGTGCGTGCGCGCGTGTGTGTGTGTGGGTGGGTGGGTGTCTGTGCGCGTGTGCGTGTATGCGTGTGTGCGTGCGTGTGCGTGTGTGTGCGTGCGTTTTTTTTTTACTTTTTATGGTTTTATATATTTTTGTTGTACTTTTTACGGTTTTATATATTTTTCTGTGTTTTTTGTTTAGTTTTTAGAATTAATTAAAGGAAACGTAACGTTAATTTGATATGATATCATATGTGATAGGAGGAAAACGCAACAACTGCCTTTCTAAGTCTTGGAAAGTATGAATCTTCAAGATTATTTATTTTGTATCTGTTCCAGAATTTTAAAAATTGCCTGTGAATAGACGTTCCGGCTTGTTCTGACGACAGCCCAAGTCCATTATTATCAAAAAATCTAAAAGTGTTTAAGAACGACATGCATTTTTAGTGATTGTGAGGCATCGTCAAGACTTCGAAATGCTTTTCGCAATTCGTCAAGTAGGTTGTCTACAGCAAGTAACAGCAAGTGACAATCTTATCCATTGCTTTAAGTGTAGATATATAAGGTGCTAAGCCTAAATTACCCACGTTACTATAAATTTCTGGGTGTAATAGTTTGTCAGCCCCTTGTAAGAGTTTTCTGCATGCATTCCCCTCGAAAATTTCTCTATGGCATTTTTTTTTGGAATAATCATTAATTTTTTGGCCACATCAGTGCTTTTTCTCGGCCATCAAGGGGAACTAAACCATCCCAGAATAAATGGTTTACAAACCCTTGTAAAATATGCAATTCCGGAATGACGCATTTCTGAAGAACGTAAGTGTTGACATTCTCTACAAGAAGAGGAAGGTGAATGGTACTACGACATTGTTGAGAATGTTTTCTTTTATTTTCACATATAGACAAAAAATACTCGTAGTATTTATCGTACTCGTACGTTTTTAATCCCGCATGCTGTTCACTATTAATTCCTGTATTCGATTGACTATTTATTGAGGCATCACATATTTTATCGCAATTCAAATCGATATGATTTTTTAAATCTCTTATTTTTACGAAACAGTACGTGCACAGGTACATAGAGGTTGCAGTTTACTTACAGTTGATTAGTAATGAAAGTTTAAAATCTGCAATGAATTTAAATGGAATGTTATTCAATTTAATTAAATTAATTAACAATGTCGTATTTTCGTATGTTTCCTTTAAGCAAGGCACAACACACAAAAGTATCACTTTGTGGACACTGGTTAATTTACTTTCATTGCCAACAATACCTCTCTCAGAATACAGACGTCGTTTTTTCTTTGGCAAGTCATCTTTATCGGATTCACTGTGTCTATCTGTTTTTAGTTCAAAATATTTTTCTGACAGTATTATCATTGAAATTTTAATGAATCCTTGACCACCATGACTTTAACTTGATAATTGCAGATTATATTTCGTTTATTAATTACGGCTTTTAATATAGCACCTGCTTCTGCCCAAACAACTGGTCTTTTTGCTTAGTCGTAGAATTAAAAAATTCCATTATTATAGACGTTGTCTAGTGCGTTAAATTTTTGGGATATGTGTTGAGAGTAATAAGTTGGTACCGATTTCTTCCCAGCATTGCATCTTAAAAAGTTTGTCAGTTTTTTCATATCAAGGACTCTGTCGTGAAGACCGGTTCTTTACTTTTTAATGGTGGATTTAGAATTATTTTGGTTTTCGAACCTTTCGTACTTAATGTTATCTCAACATTTGTACTAGACGAGGTTTTAGTACTAACATCTGTCTGTGCATTTTGTCTCCTTTTAAATAATAGTGATGATACAACTTGGTCTTGTTGATTTGAAGATAGTTTCTCCACAATTTTCACAACACGTTCAGGAATAGATTTACAGACATGTCTTACACCTTTCCCAGTTTCTTGGAAACAATGAGAGCATATTCGCAACGTACTAGATGACTTATTGCGATGGAATGCTGTGTGTAATGTAAGCTGTTTATTTACTGAACCTGAAGACCCATAAGTCCATTGGTAGAGTCAATGTGATTAGACAAGGCCCGTACCTTACCTTTACCGTTCTCAATTTTCGAATGATCTTTAAATCGACCTCTCAGACAAAAACAATTACACGTATCTGTAGTATATCGAGTTCATTTTGGCAATTGTATATCTTTGTAATTTGCATTATTGGCAGCGGTCTTCTAGTGATACCTTTTTCATGTTCAATGATGGTTACGTAACATGTTCCACAAATTGCCGATGGGAATTTTTCTTCGGAACGATTGTACTGCGAAATTATAAAACATGTGATGAGATTTCCTACTCTTACATTAATGAGGAATGAGTCCGGTTTCTTGTTCCCGAAGACGATTTTTTCCCACAAAGGGCATACACTTTCTTCCTATTCTTTTCGTGAGAACATTTATCAACAGGCATCGTAAGGTACTAAAAATTTAATATTGAAATTCGATAAAATACAATGTCAAAATCGCTACGTGTTAATCAGACTCGCAAATAACCATCCAATTTTTTTCAAATCTATCAAAATAAGTTGTCAGGAAGATTAAAACCAGAAGCGACAAAAATGATTTATGAAAATGCTATGTTAATGCTGGCTACTTCATATATTCGAAATGAAATTACACTTCATTTGTGGCATTAATTCTTTTGCAGAAGACCCATATTATATTACCACCTACCGGCAAGATTTGAACAATTTATCAATATATCGTACAACTGGATGTCCGCATGTACACACACACACACACACACACATACACGCGCGGGCGCGCGCGCACGCATGCACGCACATTTATTTGTTTTAAGCTCACAGAAAGCAACTTTAAATCCATTCAGAAGTAAAATGAATTAAATCGCCTACAAATGCATCAAAATATGTCTCCCACATGTAAGATTGTATAAATTCGTGCACTTAAAAGTTTCAGCGACTCGAATTGTACACTTAGTATTTTTTATATCGTAATTTGACAATTAACATTCATTTGCCTCTTTCCACAAATAAATATCATTATACATAGTGGGGAACAATCACCATCACTTTCAAACGTTTATCCACTAAAACGATCAATAGGTAATATTTAAGTAACTTTTTCTTAACAAACGAGATCTGCAATAAAAATTATTATTTTTTTATTCGACCTGTATTTTTCGGATATTCGACCTGTATTTTTCGGATATTCGACAGTTATCGTAGTATATGTAGTATACACACATTTCACGAAACTGACCTGTAGAAAGAAAAAAATGTTCGAAAATCGCTGAAACACGGAGAATCAACCGTCAATTTGAAAAAGGGCAAAATGTAAAAAAAAGTATCAGAAATCTGATATTGATAGTCCCAAACCCGTGTTAAAGAGAAGGGTGCTAAGAATTTTGTGTGCTATGTTGGATCCGAATATTGGTTTCTGAGATAAAACATTTCAAACGAAGAATATTTCCGCGACAAGTGGACACAACGGCATTTATGCCTAGCGTTTTGTATTCGTCTCGAAAAGACCTTTCAAATGAACCCCCACTCGACCCATGTTGCTATTTAAGATATTCATCCCCCTCGTGTTCCACGCCCCCCCCCCCTTGGGGCGGTGGTGTTGGATGCCCACAAAAAAAATAGATTTTTTGAAAAATTGTTTTGAAATATCTTTTCTTTCAAAAGTTACAGGACCGTTTCATTTTGTCACATAGAAAGGAATAGTATGTTGTGCATCTAGGGCGGAAAGGCATGTATTACGGCGCGGGCGATACTGCAGCTCGAGTCGTAGGCAAAGACGAGGCGAGTCGAAGGCAAATTGAGTCATGACGTAGACGAGGGATTCAGCATCGCCCGAGCGTGTAATGCATTTCAGCTCGTGGTACACACGATACTTTTTGTCACACCTATCGACAAAAATGCCACCTTACTGGACGGCGGTAACGAGCAGCGGGCGGTAATGAGAACAGCGGGCTGTAAAAATTGAAAAACGTTCGTGCGCATGCGCAGTTACGATGTCGCTGGAATGGCTCACTTTCCGTTCGCTTAACCTGCACGGAAAAGTGGCAGTTTTGTGCAGGTGTGACAAAAATATTATTGCTAACGCTTAAATTGTATTCATTTTCTAGTACCATGGTGTTTTTCAAGATATAAATCTGGCAGAACCTGAAAACTTGGAATAATTAATATTTAATAATTAAAATCTTTTAGAGTAGATTGCCCTATCTTATGAGGGTACAATTAAGATAAGTAGTAATCGAAGCTAAAAAATGTAAATTAAAAAGTTCTGCCTAATATTTGTTTAATTCGGGCTTCATAAATGCAATTCTAACCATTGTTTACTATCTTCAAAAAAGAATAAAAAACAATTAAAGAGAATAGGCCAAGAATTATCTGCAATACATGATTTTTCGATATTAAATTCTCGGTGAATTCTCGACAAATTTCTTTGATTTTTTCAAGAGAGGATAAAAAATTGTTATAATTGCCTTTATGAAACTCAAATTTTGAAAATACGATTCAGTAATTTTCAATTTCGATTTTTTCATTTCTACTTTCTTCTAAATTCATTTAAAAAATGTTGGTGAACATAAAAACACATTTTTTAGAAATTACTGATATATTTAATAAAAATAAAAATAAAGTAATTTAGTGAATTTGAATGGCTCAAAGAAATTCTTTCTTGAGTAACTTTTAACGCGAAAGTCAGTGGTGTTGGCATAAAAAATGTATAAAATTTGTGTTTTAAATTTATTTTTATTAAATATACATATATAATTTGCAAATGACATTGTACACATCTATTAAGTTGTGTTTTACGATTGTAAATTATGCATAATTTTCATAATTTTCAATATTTTATTTTATTTGAAAAATATAATAATTTGAACGCCTAATTTTATTATTATTTTTTTTTTTTTTTTTATTAATTAATTAACGGGCGGAATCGCCCTTATTTACTCAATTGTTGGCTTATTATTATTTTACTAGGATTTTGCGAGAGCTGCAGATCGACTTAGACAGATGGCGCCATACTTCACATTTGTGTATGAAATGTAGGACTGCAGAAACCTACACCAAGTACAGTAGCGATCATGAGTCGATTTCCGCCAGATAAACAGTACTTTCGAAACGTAAACACAAACAACGTGGCTCGTCTTACCAACCGCGACCTGCTGCTTGGAAACGAAATCGAAAAATTGTTCACTAGACGGGGATCGAACTCACGACCTACGACTTCGTAGTCCAGTGCATTAACCGCCTGAGCCACGAAGCCGATTTTATAAAATTAAATAAGTAAGTGCTATTAATATAATAATAATTAAAGAAATAAGAATTAAGGACCTATTTACTTGTTATTTATATAAATAATGAAATAAAAAAGAAAAAATTATTAAACTAAAATTGCGACTAAAAAATGAATGTGTAATATTAAAAATTACACAAGTTTGATAAATTTAAATAATTAGTGCTCAGCAATAATAATTTTAATTAATGATTTATTAAAAATATAAATTGAAATATAATTATTGAATAATTTTGTATAATGAGGCATGTTTATTTCTTAGAAAAATAATAAAATTTTCTATCTGCCTTAGTGCAGGGCCGCGTGCGCATACTGTGCGATTCGTCCCTGCCCTTGTCACGATTTCTTTTTGGCTCTCCGATGTAAAATTTCGACTCCAACCCCGCTCTGTCCCGCGGTCCCCTGATGCTCCTATCGTACTGATAGTGTTGTATGTAATTTTGATCAAACTCCGTTCTACGCTTTTCCGCGGTGAAAATATATTTCTCTCCTTTTCGCCATTTAGTTACCGATGGGATTCCCTCAGGGCGCCACTTTACGGCATTTTCGAAATCGGCTCGCTAAATTCAGGCAACTGAGCGAGCTCCCTTATAATCTCTGCTGCTACTACCCACATAATCGTACCGACAGATGGCGTACATATTTTCGTTCTTTAAACGGAAGTTATTAGGAAAATATACAGATTGATATACAAGAATCAAATTTTCAGTATCCATACATCAAGCGTGCGATAGCGATCATCCAGCAAAATCCACAGCGAGCGTATATGCGTATTATATAAGATTTATGTATGTTATAATATTTGTAAATGTGACTGTTATAGATGAAATTAGACTTGATCAATTGCCAAATATTAACTGATGCTGTTAAACAGGTATAAAACTAACGAAATTAAAAATTTGTTTCTCGTTTCCAGAAATTTAGTATCAACAAGAGAAAAGGAACAATTCCCTCCCCTCTTCCCCTTAGATAGCATTCCTATGCGAATCCAATTAATTATTTGGTAAAATGTAACAAATATTCAATAAATTCCACTCAATAATTAATAAAATCTACTAAATATTTTTTACATTCTACGAAATATTTTGACGAATAGACTGTTTTCATCTCTTGAAGGGACTAATTTTTTGTCGAAACGACTAAATGTTTAATTAATAAAATATGTAAAATTAATCTAATAAAGTCCTTTATAATGTTTTTTAAAAATAGTTGATTTATCCAGCTAAGACGACCGGATCAACCAAATGCTTAGTTCATATTAATTTTTTCTCTCAGTGTATTAAAACATATTAGCCGCTTTTCAGAAACTGATGAAAAATAGCCTGACGAAAATAAATCATCTAATACATAATCTCATTACGAAAATGCTCTTCAAAATATGAAATAACCAGGCTAATGCCAACATCTACCTTGCATATCACTGGTTCTTGAAATAACGTGAAGAGAGTATGTATCGCAATATGACATATTTTAAAAGCGACCACATATTATCTACTAGATTATTATTATGTCATAAACAATAATTAAAAACATAAAACATCAGACACCTTTAGCAATATTACTAAAATGAATTCGCAGAATTTAAAATTATTACAGAATCAGAATACCGGCCATTAACATAAATATCGTAATTCTATTTAATTACAATACCGCAATTTTGAATTTTGAGAAATTGACATTTGATTCCTAATCAGCGACCCCAAAAAACCCCGATTAACAATTTTCAAGCGAATTGTATCATTTTTTGAAAAAGTCATCCGCCATATTGGATCCGCCATTTTGAATTTTGAAAAACTGACATCAGATTCGTAATCAGCGACCACAAAAACCCCCGAGTAACGATTTTGAAGCAAATTGTATCATTTTTTTAAAAGGTCATCCGCCATATTGGATCCGCCATTTTCAATTTTACAAAACTGATATTGGATTCGGAATCAGCGACCCCAAAAACCCGAGAGTAACGATTTTTAAGTGAATCAGATGCATTTTTAGCTTTGTAACATTTTTTTTATTGCCCATTCTGTTGCCTCCGGGACTGATATGTCGACCAGCAGTCAGGTCAGGGTCTCTGACCTGAGATATCCAGTAATTTTATCTATAATTTTTGCATTTCCTAACAGGTCAATTTGTACTAGAATTTTCCCGCAGCGTAAAGGTTAAATATTTAATAATTCATTTAACAAAATTCTAATTTCAGCCATAAAAGAAATAAATAATATTTCATAATAAAATTATGATGAAATTTGTTTTTTAGACTTGTAAACTTTTATTGAATTCATAATTTTTATACCTTCATTCTTTCTCAATTTCGGACCGTTTTCATTAAATACATATTGTTACTTATCGATGTCGATTTATTTTCTTATAAACTTATATACTGACTGAGTTGTTTATTTTCACATTGAAACATAAAAGACCGTTAAATACCAAGAATAAACTTTTATATTATATATAAATATAAATTATAAGATTGCAAAGATTGGTCTTTAACCCTTTGATGCTTACATTATTGTGTGCACGAGAAACATCGAAAATTCGTTACTTGGGGGTTTTATTTATTTTTATATTTAAAATAATATTTATGTTTAGGGGGGGGGGTCGATAATTACGATTCTAAGTACGAAATGTAAAAAGTTACTTGACCAGACTGTAACTGGGTATTCTGGAATTTTACAGATCACATATTATGAATCTGATCTCATAGTTTTAAAATTAAATATGGCTGGTCCAAAATGAAAAATACGAATGTAAATTTTAATAAGCTATTGTGAATTTTGAAATGATTTTTAGAAATTTTAAACATCCAAAATTAAAAAAAAAAACACAAGAAAAATAATAATACCTAAAAAGCGAAATTTTTTAATTTTTAAAAATCGAGACAATAGCCGCCACGACCAGATTTGTGTCTCTGCATTTCAAGAAGTAAGGTGCTTTTTTAACCGCAGGATATATATTATTGGTATAAACTTTTCTTGAAATGAACAATTTAATAAGCTTATACTCAACAACTCTTTATACATATATTCAACAATTAAATATTAGATCGATACTTTTATACGCAAAAATCAAGCTCAACTTAGTATCCTCGATCAGTATCCTCGAAAACGTCTGAGTACTAAGTTTCGAATTGTTTCCATTTCAGACGGCCATCTTGGAACCGTCGTTTTCAATTTCAAAAATCGGAGATCAGATTCGTAATCAACAAACCCAGAAACACCGGACATATTTCTTTTTGATCAAATCTGGGAGTCGCTGTTGTGCATTTTGAAAATCCGATGTCAGTTTCCTAATCAGCGCCTTCACAAACCTCTGATAATCAGATTTGTATCAAGCCACTTTTCGGAATCGCAATTTTTTATTTTGAAAATCTGAGATCAGAATCTTAGTTAGTGACCCGGAAAATCGCATCTATGCTCAGTGTCAAACGATTCTCTTTAAAACCAGCGACAATAATTAATTCATTCCAAAATATCGTGATTTTTTGTGTTTATTTCTAAATCATAAACGATAAACAGTTATATCTTAATATCTG